>CM028359.1:98008680-98608680 GCA_016618105.1 Dendrobium huoshanense | reverse complement strand
TGTGGCTGCTTCTTCATTCTACCCATTCACTACAAACCGTGAACTGTAAATCATCTATGAATTAAAAGAGCACCAGCTACCCAAAAGACCTGATTACCGTGTCATGCAGGCTGCACTTTTCAGTTAGTTTAGTATTTCGTGGAATCTAGATATTATGTAATCAGGACCTTCTAGTTGTACTTTTATTTCTTCTATATTTTCATTTTATTAAATTTCTTTGAGTCATGTATTTTTGGATCTTTTTGTTATTCGTTTAGGTCATGAAATGTCCTATATAATGTATGCTAGTTGTATGAATATGAGTTTTGAGCAGCCTAACCATTTCTATGCCTTAGGTTTGTCCAATGACCAATTTGACCCCCTTCTGACCACCTATTGACCACTGCATCATCAAATTATTTGTCAAGTCTCCTTTTTTATCACTAAGTCAGACTCCCCCCCAACTTCTTTTTCTCATTCTTATTTAAAAGAAAAAACTTATACATAGGCTTGAGAATCAGTTCGGCCTTGAACATCACTTGAAAACTTTGAAATCTCTCCAAAATGTTTTAGAAACCTATTTATTATTCCTTCCTCACGCCATGAACATCCCTCGCTCACTCCTTTTATATTTTGGGATGCCCCTTGCTTTAGTTTATAAAAAAAGTGGTATATATTCTCATGTATTTCCATGTTGAAATGATATTTAAATGATAGTTTGTTTCGCTTGAGTTCACAACTCTGCCTTGCATGCTTATCACCCTCAAGTTAAAGAATACCTGAGAGTGAAGACACAATCCTTGGATAATGACTTCTATTAAGGAAATGACAAATAATTGTTCATAGAGATCAATTTAGAGTCTTAGATTATCCTTGCTCCCCCACTGATTGCTTTAAATCTATCAAATTGGGATTACATTAGCTTATCATCTCTTTCTTGCTTTTTAAGAATAGACATCATTTATACTTAACATCACATTCATTTAAGCCAAGCTTCGCTAGTTCATTCGGTGTTATTGTACTAGTTAATCAATAGATGATGCATGCTTATATAATTTAATCATAAGAATCTGAGAAACAACAATGTTTCCATTCATTATAGCACAATGCATATATATTACCTCTTTAGTCCTACATCATATTTGATTTCAGAGGAAGAATTCTCGTCTATTTGTTGGGTATTATTTCTTGCATCATGTTATATAGTATTATCATAGTTGTACAATTCATAAAATTACTAAAAGGCTTTTGATTCACTAGAAAGTCCTAGGGTGAGTTTCTAACATCTTGTTTAATTCAAAAAATTTAAGACAATTCAATCTCTTTTGGTAATTTAAAAAAAACTCGACAAATTTCTACGAATAGTGCTATTATTAATCTCGTGTTTGTTGAAATCAAGTAAAAGTCTCCATAACTTTATTTAATTAGATTCTTTAAATATTTCGTATAAATGTTCTTTAAATATTGTTGCATTTTGAAATCAAACAAGCACATGCTTCAATTATAAATTTTTCTATGATTGCATTTTATATCTTCAGCTACTGCTCTCTATATTTTAACCATCATTTGATAAAATTACATCTAAATCTTAAAAGTAATCGGTTTTTATCAACTCAATGAGCTCTACAACTTTCAAGAAGAAAATTTTATCAAAATATTTTATTTAAGCCATCCAAATCATCAAAACCTGAGAGCACTTACTAAAAACCTACTTTGAATCATGAAATTTAGATTATTGTTGCATTCTCCCTAATCACATATTAGGGTGATTGTTCATATCAACCAGAAGCATATTCAAGGCAATATAAAAGTGTTCCAAATTGGAATTATAATTTTGGATTCATGGGTAAACATGCTAGCTATCCATCATGATCTTTGTCCCAAGAGTATCTCTTCATTGTAAGTATTACCTAAACATAATTATTCAAATAGAAGAGGTTGATCATCAACACTCATATAATAGTTATCAATTTGAGAAGAGATGCATTAGACGTAAGGAACACATAGAGGCACTTTCTATTCTCAAAAAAGAATTTAAGAATCTTAATGTAAGATCAAATAGTTTTTTTACGAAAGCTAGCTTAACCCATCAAAGTATCATCAACTGAAAAATAAGAAAGTAAACCGGAGAAATACGAAGCTTCTCCTTTACTTTAATCCTGTGAAAGCCTCCCCATAATCATTGTCTATCATTGTTGACATGGATAAAGAAAAAATAAATGAGATTGTGGAAATAGTCCTTGTTAAAACCTCAACAAAGTGAAAAATTAAGAGAAGCCTCTCTAGGATTTATGCAATATGATTGGACCTCTTATAAGTTCAAATGGTAGAATGGTCCTATAGCTGACCAAAAATAATTTTTTAAACTATTGATTAAAAAATTTGTCCAAACTATGAATATAATTACTACTATTTCGGATGAGATAGCTAAAATAATGGATATAATTATTGATGTTAAAATATGATTATTAAAATAATGGACATAGCTACTGAAAATCAAAATGTGGTTACTTACAATAACCTATATCCACATTCAAAGTTCTAAGAAAACAAATCCTTTCTTTTAGTGACCATATTCAAAACAACAGCAACTAATCAATTATTTTAGTAACCACATCCCAAATCTAGTCACTACAAATCCTTTCTTCTAGTAATCAATAATCTTTATCAACTCAATGAGCAATGATAAATTAAGGTAATCAGCATACACAAATTTCCACTCAAAGTTAATTTTATGGAGGGTGGTATGTGGCATACACAAATTAAAGAAGCATCCACTCAAAGTTATAATTTGTTTTATGCTAAAAGTCATTTCAAATACCAAACCATTTACATCATGCAAAGGTGGTATGTACTTAGTACTAATACGAATTCCAGATCTAGATTAGTCAAGATATCCACTTTGCCTTTATGTAATGATCCAATTTCATGCCAATAAAAGATATCTTGATAATAGAAGTGATCATATTCTAATCAACCGCAATTCTAAAACAAACAACTTTTAAGTTATTAGAATAGGCTTGTCTTATTGAAAATTAATAAAATACATTTGTTCTATACCTTGCGGGTTAAAAGCAAACTCATTTCAAATAGCCACGGAGAAGTCGACGGTGACCATTTACTTTCATCATGCAAAGAGTCGGGACGTTCTCAAGTACTCTTCCACGGTAGTCTCGTCTTCAAATCCTATCGAAGCACGGAGACCGTAGGATTTTGTGTGAATATCATACTTAGTGGTACTAATACGAGAGGAGATGAAAATGTGTGGGAGGCCGGCGGGATTTCTCAGGGGATGGGGCGGCGGGATCCAAGTGAGGGGCTAGGGTTTGTACTCCTCTTCAAATTCTTCCTAAATCTGAAATAATTTCTAACTTGAAGAGGATTTCAAAAATTCAAATGCAATTAAGGGAGAATTAATGGGTAATCAAGAGGGGGAGTGGGCCGGCGGCTTAGAATTGCTATTGTTAAAACAAGTAATGATAGGAAGAACCACAACTATCACTTTGCCTTCCAAAATAATGTAATGATCCAATTTTTCTAATAAAATTATGCCAATATAAATGCTATATATGCTCCAATATGTCATAAACACATCCAAGAATATTGTCTTAAATCAAGGCACCCTTTGACATAAAAATGTTGGAAAGCTGCAAACTATATACTTCGTAGTGTCCACATCATAATAACCTAGCTTAGGATTCTCAATGTAAACTCAATTTTACTAAATGTAAGCACCGATATAAGGTTTCAAGAAAAAAAAAAGACAGTAAAAGAAAATACAGCCTCACATGACACCCTAAAGAACCGTTAAAATGAAAAATTGGTGAATCACGGACAAGGAAATAGCACAAGGAAACCAAAATCAAGGCTAATATATTATTCCAACAAATACCTTAATTGCGAAGTACAATTTCAGGATGCGAAAAACAAGAAACTTCAAATGACATGAATAAAAGTAAAAGTTAATGGACGTAGAGAAAATTGATCTTATATACCTGTAAACAACTCCAATGTTGGGTGTCATAAGTTGAATCTTTTGAATCTGCAGTTAGATTGGCAGTAAGTAGGATCATGCATGCTTCCCATTTATATAGGGAAAAAAAGAGAACATTCAAAATCACAATAGAAAGTTCAAAAGTTCAATTGAAATAGTCACATCAGGATAACTCAAAAGTGTAAAAAATTGCACGCTTATTAAAGAGAACTGCATCAACAAGGAGCATTAAGGCAAATAAATAGTCAAGGCAAGAAGTAAGAATATGCAAGAGAGACAAACACCTCATCTTTTTAAGTGAACTTCTTTTAAAAAATATATATTAATTTATAAGGCATGATACATGTACACCTACGTGGAGGACAAAATATATGTAATGTTTACATAAATAGCATTATTCATATTTGCAATGAATTCAACACAAAATCCTAAAACTATGGCAAAAAAATCATCCAAAATGGGTAAAATATAAGAAATAATATTCAGGAAACCATATTTATGCAAAGTCTCTTAATATATAGTACACGTTACATAATCTTTAGAGACCAGAATAAGACAATGCATTCATATGCACAAGTAAATAACAAATTAAAATGATAAAATGTTTTATAAAACAGTAGTATAAAATCATAAAGATACTCTATAAATTATATAATTCAGAAATGAAAGTGGTAAGACCATATTAGATTTTTTTATAGCTGACGACTTTGCAATTACTAATACGGTAATACCTTATTTTAAAAAAAAAAAGATAAACATCAAATCACTTTAAGAATTGATATAGTAGAACTAAGATTGATTACTTTCTTATAAGAAAAAGAGATTGTTTATATTTTAAAGATTGTAAAGTTATTCCGAGTGAAAGTTTATGTACCCAACATCGCTTATTAGCTTATTAGCATTAGACGTTAATACGAAGAGACAGAATATAAAAAATAAAATAAACCGTTGTTCTAGGATTAGATGGAGGCTTTTAAAAAATATTAACAAAAATATTTTTGAAAGTAAGATTTTAGATCTTAAGGTTTTGTCTGTGCATAAGGAAGCTAATTTTATGTGGAAAAAATTAACTAGTAATATTAAGGATATTGTAAAAGATTGCTTGGAGCATCATAGGGAAATGCTCATAATAATAAAAATAATTTGTGATAGAATCAAAATGTGCAAAAAAAAGATAAAAAAATAAAAAGATTTGTTATAAAAATTTGTTTAGATGTAAAAATCCATATAATTTGGAGAGATAAAGAGGCCCATAAAAAGTCTAAGAAAGCAGTATGCAATTCAAATATTTTAACTTTTTATTATTTCTATAATAAATTAGACAGTAAAAAGCGAAAGATATATGTATAACTGTATAAGTTAACCAAATAAAAAGATACGAGTAGTAAGGATTTAGTCCAAGTGAAGCACATTAAAGATGATAATCAAAAAGTACTTTTATTTGAAGAAGATATTCAATAAATGTGAATGAGATATTTTGCTAAACTTTTCAATGAAGATTGTGATAATACAATTGATTTTAGTGACCTTAACATCCTAAATGAAAATAAAAATTTTTGTTTTTATCGGCGTATTAGTAAAATCAAAATTAGAAAGGTTTTAAAGAAACTGAAGTGTGAAAAAGCTGTTGGACCTGATGATATTCCAATAGAGGGGTGGAAATGCTTAGGAGATGAAGGAATTTCTTGGCTTACTACAATTTTTAATATTATTTTGAAGACTAAAAAGATGTCAGATGAGTGGAGAATGAGTGTGTTGATTCATATTTTTAAAAATAAAGATGATGCACAAGAATGTGCGAATTATAAAGAAATTAAGCTAATGTGTTATACTTCAAAACTTTGGGAGAGAGTTATGGATCATAAGTTATAACGTGATGCTAAAGTTTCTCAAAATCAATTTGGATTCAAACCGAGTAGGTCTACTATGGAAGTCATACATTTATTGAGAGGTTGGATGGACAAGCATAGAGAGAATAAAGGAGAATCTATGATATTTATTGATTTAGAGAAAACATATGATAAATGATGTAGGCAAAAGGGGGGGTCAACACAATTTCAGTGGCCTTGTCCCTTCCCCTTCCCCTTTCTTCTTGTCTCTTGGGAATCTGTGGTCTATTCTTTAATGGTGGCTGAATTCAATGCATTATCTTGGAGAACCGTGGCTTGCTCTTTAATTGGTGGCTGAATTCAAAGCATTAGAAGTTATAAAAGAATGCTTTTTCCCTTGGGAGTCCATCCGGCCTTTGTTTTTCCGAACTGGAATTTTTTCCCTGTTGTTGTGCTGCTTTGAATTCTCGGTGGCTCCTTGGTTCCGTGAGATGTTGGCTGATTTCAATAAAAACCATGGATTGGTGGCAGAATTCAATTCAATATAAAGGGGAAGTTGCTGATTTTACCTTTGGGAATTCAGCCAGCCTTTGGAATGCTTTTTCCGAAGCTGTGATGCTTTGATTTCTGTGGGCTGTTTGTTGTCCGTGAAGTGGCCTCCTTGGTTCCTGTTCTGATTAATGAAAGGCTGATTTCCGTGATCTCCTGGGCTGATTTCCAAAGGGACTTTTGGGAATCCTATGATCTAAAATGCTTGGGAGCTTGTAAACAATTATGATGTGGCTTTTGGCATTCCTCTTCTTATGCCTATATATAGTAGATGTTTTGGGTTATAAAAAGAGAGTTATATGATGTAATTTTTGGAGACAAAACCTGAAAGGTTTTTGGAAAAAGCTTGAGAGCTTTGTTCCATTTCTTCTTCTTCTTCTATGGAAATCCTGCGGGCTCTTTCCACCCTTCTTCTTGGCTTCTAATCTCTTTCTTCTCTCCATAGTAACCATTCCATTGTATCCTTCTTCTCAAAGTAAGCAAGTTTAGGGTGTCTTGTTTGAGTCAAGTTTGTAAGAGTCAATGGTTGTAAGTCTTTATATATAAAGTTGCATTTTATAGTATTTGTGTTCTTTTAAGCATTTTATATCTTTATTTTGTTCCTAGAAGAGTTGTCTTTTTGTGATCAAAAATTTGGGTCCCTCTCCCAAATTTTTGATTGCATCAATAAAGCTCCAAGAGAAGTGTTATGGCAAGTTCTAGAAAAGAACGGAGCTAATAATGCTTATATTCAAGTCATTAGGGATATGTATGCAGGAGTTATTACTTGTGTTCAAACACAAGGTGGTTTGACCAAGTACTTTCCCATTTATGTTGGATTACATCAAGGATCAGCCTTAAGCCAATATCTTTTTTTCTTTAGTCATGGATGTTCTCACTAGGCACTTGCAAGAGGTTATATCCTAGTGTATGCTTTTTGCCGATAATATTCTTCTTGTTGATAAGATTAGTGAGGGAGTTGAAGGTACTTGAATTATGAAGGTCAACCTTAGAGTCTAAAGGTTTTCTTTGAGTAGATCTAAAACTGAATATATGGAGTGCAATTTTAGTAGTAATAGATCTAGTGGAGGGTTTGTGACTTTGGGCGATCAAGTCATTAATAAGAGTAAGCGTTTTAGATATCTTAGGTCTACCATTCAGAGTGATGGTGAAATAGATGAGGATATTATTAGCAAAATTCAAGTTGGACGGTTGAAGTGGAGGAATGCATTGTACTGGTTTTGTGATAGAAAAGTCCCCCTCAAACTCAAGGGGAAAATCCATAAGATGGTGGTGAGACCTACAATGCTGGTGCAGAATGTTGGTCATTAAAAGAGAAGCATAAAATTAAGTTAAGTGTTGCTGAGATGAAGATGCCCAAGTGGATGAGTAGCTTTACTCTTAGAGACAGGATACTAAATGAGCATCACGTGAAAAAGTTGGAGTAGCTCTAGTGGAAAATAAGATTAGAAAGAGTCGCCATAGATGGTTTGGTCACATAAAATGGCAGCCTTCCGATGACCCGGTTAGGAAAGTAGATGTATTAGATTTGGTTATGTTAAGAAAGGTAAAGGTAGACCTAAAAAGATTTGGTTAGAGAATATTAGAAATGACATTTCTTTTTTAGATTTAAATGAGCATTTGACTCTTAACAAGACACAATGGAAAAAAAGGATTCATGTAGCAGACACCGCGTAGTGGGATAAAGGCTTGATGTTGTTATTGTTGTTATAAAAAGGATACAAAAAACGAATTATAGCGGAAGAAGAAGATTGGAAACAAGTTATCTAATTATTCTTTGCAATGAATGAGATTGAGGAGATAGTATTACTTGGATTGCAAAATTAACATAAATAAAGAGTAATACAAAGAAAGCCAGAAAGAAATATATATATATATATATAAGGATGGAGGAAACAAAAAAATAATAGAATGGTTTACCAAGCCAGTTAAGATAAAAAAGGTACTCACCTATGATGTTAGGTGGCTAAGCTAAGGTGCTACCAAAACTCTACTAAGGCAACCATTTTGTTGGCCTTGCATCACCCAACCTAACTTGCCTTAGACACCCAACCTCACTTACCTTAGACACCAATTCTCTAGAGCCTTAATAAATATCGTGGATGCACAAATTAGCAAATGAAAGAATGCAAAAAAAAAAGTAAATTAGATCACAATTAAGGCCAAGTATAAGCATTTAAACAAGATTGGATGATTGCAAAAATAAAATAGGAAATTGAAAAAATCAAGTAACATCCATATAAGAACAATTTTAATTAAAAATTTAAAAAAAAAAAAAAGGAACAAACATAAGAAAGAGCCACAGTGAAAGCTAAAGAGGGAGAGATATTAAATCAAAGCAAGACAAAAGAGTTTAATTGCGAGACAGAGCCATAGCAAGATAATGGAGGGCAAGAGCAAAAGGTAGAAAGCATAGAAGCCACGCGTATGTATCCTCGTTTGAAGTATCAAAAACCCTTAATGATTACGTATGAAAAATGGTGAAAGTGATCATCAAAGTTGCTAAAAGGGGGCCACGAGAACTTAGGAGGATAATTCCACTTTACGAAGTAAATGGATTTCAATGCCAGGTCGAAGTGATGTCTCCAGGGACTCGTTAGAAAAATGGTGTCATGCAAGATATTTAAGAACATTTCTAGAGGGTGGGGGAGTAGCGAGGATGCACGACGTGAAAACAATCACATCTAAGAACTAGAGTAATCACTGGCAAGGATATTGCAATGATGGAATCCACTTAGGGTTGTTTTATTGTAATGGATTGATCATTGGAACAGGTCAGGTGAGCCGTAAGATCACATGAAAGTGGTTGAGCAACTGAAACAACGGAAGGAATAATGTCACAACGATGGAGGGGAGAGAGTAGAGACTAATCAAAGTGAAGGTGGGGAATGGAGCGGATATAATTATATATACAGAGTTTGCAGTAATAGGACACCACAGTTGTACACCCTATAGAAGTTATGTTCTTTGTAAGCATAGGTGAGAGGAGTGAAAATTACTTGTAACATGGAGAATTGTAATCATCCCAAAGCAGCAATAGAGGTATTATTCTACATCTCCCTACTCTCTTCCAATTTTCTTACTTCTATTTTGTCCTTATATGATCTTACATGAGACTTTTCTTAAGTTTTGACATTGCATTTGCTTGATTATGTTTGAAAAATGGACGAAGAGATTATCAAGGAGTTCAGCTATTTCTAAATTTCTCTTCCTTGCTTTTGATGAGGTTACAAACATTTATTCTTCTCTTGGTTTCTCAAATTCCTCGTCCTTAGGTAAAAACCATGAAATTAGGAGTTTTGCATGACTTTTGCAATATGAAGAAATGAAATGCATTAATTGAAGATGTATCATCATCTATATATTTTTGTTTTTCATTAATAAGTGAGCATTTTTTTGGTCTTGGAGAGAATAATAATATGATATTTTAAAGGACTAAAGAATTTGTGAGCATCAGTCAACAAGGAAAAAAATGTTTTCTACTGGTTCTAAATTTGAGCCAAGCATGTTTCATCTAATTTCAAATGTAATTGTATTAAAGGCATGGGATTTTATGGCTCTGATAGAGGCACAGAGAAATAGAAAAGAACATAAGGTAAGAAAAGTAAAATCAATAATACATGACTTTAAGGCTCCACAAAGTTCTAATGTTGCAACCTTCTTCACATGATAAGTAGCCAATTCCATGTTTTTGCTTTATCTCTTATTTTGAATCTCCAGTGTGCCTTCTCTTAGTTAAAGTGAAACTCCTTATGAGATTCTACAGCTGGTTTTCCAGATGGGGATAAATAAGCGGAGCAGCAATAACTAAGACCAACAAAAATAGTTATTCGAGAGGTTTTTTTTTTAGTGAGGAGCTTCAGTTGACAAAATGTTACTTTAATATTGTCCTTCGAAGCTTTTGTGCAAGGTTTTTCTTGATTAAAAAGCATCGTTTGCTAATGGACAAATGTTGCATATATAATGGTTAAAATAATCTTTGATTAATTTCATTGCTTGAAGTTGTTCTTTCACATGAGTATTGCTGGATGGTTGCACTTCTGAAGCTCTTCGTTTTAATTGTTTCTATGCTTTTCTTTCTCAAGAAGTGATTAATATGAAAGCATTCATTAACCTCAACTTCTGAATCATTTTTACTTTCATAGTATTTTTTTATTCCAATAGGATACTTGAAGAGAATATGCATTTGAAATGATCTTTCTTTATTAGATTTAAATGAGAATTTGACTTTTAACCGGACACAATGACAAAAAAAAATTTATGTAGCCGACCCCACATAGTGGGACAAAGACTTGATGTTTGTTGTTGTTGTTGTAGGATACTTGAAGATACCATTCCGTCGAATCAACATTTTCTTGAAATCAAACTGTGAAAAAAAATGTGATTTATCTACATTTGTTTAACTATCATGGTACAATAGGTCTGAAGAAAAAAATTATAGACAATATATATCATGGTTCACACACTTCCATGCTAGTTTTTGTATTTAGTTAAGTTGTCATGCTCTTCATTGTAGTATAGTATTTCGATTGACATATTATTTACATCATTTGTGTATAATTAGTTATATAGATTGTGCGTTGTATTAGGTTGTTTTGGGTAGAATTTGTAGAACTTCATAAGAAAAATTTGATGTATGGAAAAGCATACACCCAATTCACTCCTCCTTTCTCCTCCCATCTTGATGTGCCATAAACCATTAATTACTCATCCCTTTGTTATAATCATTTTTAAATCAATCATATAATCATTTTTAAATCAATCATTTATAATTTCGCCACACATTCTTCTTAACATCCTCATTTTTGTCATGTTTAATTTATTTATCAATGACTTCATTGTTGGCCAATAGCTAGATCTATACAGCATAGCTAGCCTAACTGTATTTCTATAAAATTTAAATTTAAATCTATATGATATTCTCTTACAGCATAATACTCTTCAAAGACTTATACATTTTGACAACTAAATCATAACTCCAAAAGTTATATTTATAGATATAAATACTTAAACCTAATATATGTAAGTATCACTTTATCTTCTAATAATCATAAACAAATTATTTTCTACGCATTACTTCTATTGTTTTAACTTATCACTAATTTCAAGTATGATTTCATTGATTAGAAATAAATTATCTCCAAAAACACAAGCACCCAGTTACCTCAATTTGAATATCATTTGTGAGCATCTTTATAACCAATATAAAAAACTATAAGCTTAATGTTGATCATTACAATGAGGAACCCTTTGGCCAATCAGCAATTACTTCTAAAACTCATGGTATTCATAATCAATGTTCCATCATACATATCATAAATAACATCAAGATATATTTAACACAATTTTTCCAATAATGTACATCAAATCAATTCTCGTGGTATTCATCGTATACCTTTCGAAAATGAACAAAACCACATGAATATCTTATCTTCGCTCTTTATAATCTCTCATTAATTGCGTGGTACAAAAAACGCGTTCATAATGCATCTCCAACACATAAAAATAAATTCTTTAATATTGATGCAATTTTCTAAGTCTATGTTTTATTATTCTCTCCCAAAACTTCATTGTACGATTTTTAAATTTGATTCTCCTATAACTATCACAATTTTAAACATCTCCTTTATTCTTGATTGGATCTACTAAAAATATTTCTTCTCCAATCATTTAATATTCCCTTAATCTTCAAAATTTTATTAAAAAGTTTTGTCAATTATACTACTTCATTATTAGTATCTCATCAAGAACAAAAGTTTCACCTTTATGCAAGCTAATGCAACTCTATTTATTAGGATTCATCTATAATATGCAACTTTAATTTTACATTACTATCCTCCAAAAAAAAATTTAGTTAAAATTCTAATTCAATAATTTTTTGAAGTACATTTCCATCTTTCTTTGATATTAAACTAAAATCTCACTATGGTCACTTTCTAATGCATATAACATAATATTATGATTATGTTCACTTTTAATGCATATAACATAATCAAGATCCCTAATCACATATGTATTGCCTAAACTACTTTATCTCAATTTCCTTTTCCTTAGTATCTAGCCTATCACATAAAACCACTTTATGTCTCAATTTTCTTTTTGATTATACATTTCCTACCTCCTCACTCCACTAAACCTCTTTACTTATGTATGATTTATTTTTAGACTCTCTTATAAATTCTACAATAATATTTTCAAATAAAAGTAGCCGTCTTGTCACAAACCAAGTTTAGCTCAACTGTAAAATTCTAATTTATCTTAGTAATATATCTTGAATTATTTATCACTTTTCAAGATCTACCAACATAACCAAAAGCAATTATTTTTTAAAATAATGTTATTTATAATACTAAGATATACATCTATATTACTAATCAATTTTGTGATATGAGAATTTCAAGTATAATTACCTCATATTATTTGCAAAGTAATTTATTCCAATATGTATATCCAAGTAATATATCTTGAATTATTTCTCACCTTTCAAGTTGTACTAACTTACCCAAGAACAATAATTTCTTTTAATTATTTTGTTTATACTACTGAGATATTCATTTATAATTATTAATCAAGTTACACCTTCTAATGTTTGAAATATATATATATATATATATATATATATATATATATATATATATATATTTTTTTTTTTTTTTTTTTTTTTTTTTTTTTTTTTTTTTTTGTAAGTAAAAGAAGGCCATTTATGATTTGGTCACTCCACTTTTAAAAGTAACAAGTTCTCATCTCTTAAAATATGGGTTCGCAATTGCAAGGTCATATCATATTTCAAAATCAAATATAATTTCTCCACTGACTTTTGCATTTCTATTCCAGTCTCACCATGAATTCTTTCATAAAACATCCTAATAGAAATCAAATCTCAATTTAAGTTACCACTTATAATTATATCCCCATCATCAATTATATGTATTCCATTCATTTTATCAAAGTTGGCTTTTCAAACACGAATTTAATCCAACTAAAAGAGCATAAGCACTGACTATATTTATAATATTATCACCAATAACAAACATAATTTCATTCACTCTATCACTGAATTCATTCACTTCAATATGTTTATCTTTCAACTCCTTATCAACTCTATCCCTATTACCTTCCCATTATTAATCTTCCAAACATGCAATAGCTTAATCAAAATTGGGTTAAGTTGTGGCATGATATTTCATGATGATGTTCGAACCAAACCTTTCAACTATCTCGGCACGATTGGGTTTAGCTGAGGCATGTCCTTTGTAAGGGACATCTTAGCAAAGCCTGCCCACTTCTGATCATGATTGGGTTTAGCCATGATGCATAACTTTTAGGGAATGACCTAGCACTAAGAACATTAAATTTGAACATGCTATTATTGATTTTGGCATCCATTAATGATTGAATCTCAACCTAACATCAACCTTCCTCACTTGGGTCAGAAGGGCCAAACTGCATGCATGGGGCTCCACAAATGAGGGATATATGGAAAGTCTGATTGGTATTTTTAACCATCAATCATTGGATTGAGCGATATTGCTTAGGATGTCTAAAGTAGATATTCAAGTTTGAATTTTTACAAAATTTTAGTTAATTCTTTATCTTTTACTTTTTCCACATTGCATTTCAAAAACAATATATAATAATAGAACAAGAAATACTATAAAGTTTAAAAATAATAATAATAAGAATAACTTTGCAGCACAATAGCAACTTAAAAAAGAAATACAAACATACACGCTTCTCAAAAGATAATTTATTTCAATGGTAAATCAATAATCAACTTTCCGCACAAAACACTAAAATTAACAATGTTTTCCCTTCCAGAGTTCCAGGTGGCATAACTGAAACCAAGTTGAATAGTCAAATAAAGAAACATAATGCAGAATCATTCTATGACTCCTACTATAGTTTGAACACAGAGCAAACAACTAGAAGTAAATAAAAAAAGTAGCAATTATCCGACAATGGACATAATTGTATGCTTACAGATGCTTCATCCACTAGAATTGAAGGCAGCTTCTTCTCAGTTGCAATAACAACACCATTTGCAGCTGCAGTAATCTCAACAAGAGTCAATAAAATCATGATATAAAATAATAGAAGACAGTATGGCATTGTTTGTAATGTATTAAAAAGTATCAAGCAGAAGCTTTCTGACTAAGTGTGTATCAAATCACTTTAAGCTTCTTTGTTTTTACCTGAATTTGATGATTGAGTTTGCTATCTTTACAAACTTAATGTAATTCCTTTGATATATATGCTTTCTTCACCATATCATTGTTTTAATTGCTTCTCGTGTGGAACTCTAGCAAAATATATACTAGTGGTTGGCCCTCGACATAAGCTTAAGTTTTTTTTTGTTCAAAATCAATCTGGCCAATGGAGTACCAAGCACAACATAACTCCATTGCAAGCGAAGTAGAAATTTATTTTTTTGTAGTTGTAGCATGTAATGTAGTTGTAACTTGTAATGATGCAATGATTTGAAAATCACAACACCTAACTGTCCAAAGTTAACTTTGATATAAATTCTAAAAGCATACACTAATTAATCTTATTGATAGCGTCGTGCAAAAAAATAATCATATATACCCCTTGTAATAAAAATGCCTGTCTATGTTGCCATCTACCAATTATAACAGGAATGTGAAACTAACAATACTCATTTTGCTTAAGACACTGCAACATAGCTAGCAATTCGATCTGCTGTCCATGAGTAGTAACTTTAAGAACCAACCACTAAACCAAAATAAAAAAAGAGAATTTTCATCAAGGTTTCTAATTACATGATGATGAATAGCTATTAGTTAAGTAATTGAACCTCCTACTAAATCCTGATTTACCCAAGTTATCAATTTTCAACCATATTTTTTTTTTATTTAAACTAAGAAATATAAGCTTTAGGTACTAGCATTACCATCCATCTAAACAAGCTTGAACTGATGCATTATGAAGTTAATTTTCTTTTCCTAATCACACGAACTTGTAAGTTATAACGCGGTCCTAAAACACAAAATTAATGGTTTCAATCTAGGGGGAATACCAGAAAATAGTGCAGATAAACTAGTCAATGAAATATAGCGGCACAAAGCCATCAATGAAGCAAATAAAGCCTAGATGTCAGTTATAGATGACCTATCTGCCACCAAAAGCTACAATAAAATAAGGTTTTGCAACATTCCAGAAATTCACATGCAAAATTATATTCCATCCTTTCTTTTCTTTTCCGATTTCCGACCTTAAAGCTTTAAATTACACAGGGCTCCTCCCACCAACTGAAGGTCTCACGTTATGAAGACCTCGGATCATACGACAAACACTTGAATATACTAACAAAAATAGTACAGCAATCTTACAAAAAATAAACTCTGCTTCAAAAGGAACAAACTTGTGATCCAGAAACAATAACGGAGTAAGGTGATCGGGAAAGATAAGAGGTACCTTTGATCCCTAAAGAGGTCTGACCAGATCCCACGGCCATCAGAGCATGCTCTATCTGTACCAGCTTCCCTGAAGGACTGAAGAAGAAAGAGAAAAAAAGCTAAAAAATATGGTGGGCTGTTGCGAAGAGGAGGAGGAGAGTGCGCAATACGGAAAGATCTGCACCTGAAGGTAGTGAGAGAGAAAGAGTACTGACTGTCGCCCATCACCCCGTCTCCGATCGAAAACAAGCTCTGGGTCTGATATGCAAACGGGCAATCCGAAGGGTACTCTGGTAGAGATTATAGAAGAGAACCCTCGCGCAGAAAGTGCTTGCAAGGTAGAAACTGTGATAAATTTTAAGGGTCATTTGTATAAAATCCCGTATAGATTGATCTTTAGCATTCTAATTAAGGCCTGGTTTAGGACTGTCTTTGGGCTTTAGATTTAGGCTTTGTTTGAGAATTGATACATCATGCAAAAATTATCTTGATCGGGCACAAATCTCGAGGCAAAAGCTAGTTGGAAACTTTAAAAATTAATTTTGGGAGCACCCAAACTCCGATTTCAGCGAGCTTATAGTCAAACTGAGCATCACGGAAATACGAATCAAACGACACCAAATTCGACCCAATCCGAGTCCAAATGGGTCCGAATCAAGGACTCGAAGCACTGTTGGAAGGTTCAAACCACAATTTGAGTTACCAAATGGTCTCTGATTTTAACGAACTTATACTCGAATCGAGCGGCTCTACGAGACGAATCCAACAAGCCCAAGATCACTGAATTCTGACATCATTAAGGCCTTCAAATGTCCAACGAACGGTGCATGATCAAAGGATTCGATATCGGCCGTCCATTCAAACCACTCCCAATTCGCCCATGATCTCACACATATTTACGAGCCACGCCACTCCAAAAAAATTATAAATAGAGCCCTCATTCTACACCAAGGGGGCTCAAGTGAAGAGAGAGAAGAAGAAGAGGAGAAAGGGGAAAAGGAGATTTCACACCTCCTCGACCACCGCCGGAGCTCTTCCTGCCGCCTGAAGACGCCGGAACTCTGCTGGATATTCGGGAGAACGCCAGAATACTTCCCAACTCCATGGGATGCTGAAATTCTTCCCAATTTACAAAAGAGTTCCCTCCTGACGCCGAAACTCCGCCCAAGTGAAGCCGGAGTTCTCCTCTACCACCAAAGACGTCGGACTTCTACCCGACGTCGGACCTTCACTCTTCGCCAAGTTTCTACCCGACACCGGACTTCTACCGGTTATCGGACTTTGCTGGACGTCTATGCGAAGATGCATTTCTTTCCATTGATGGACTTCTACCTGACGCTGTCCTACTGATCTTCGTCGCCAGACTACAGTCCTTCCGACCTTCGTCGTCAGCTGACTATGGTCCTCCTAACTTACGTCGCCCGCCGACTACAATCTTTCTGACATCCGTCGCCCGTTGAATACGGTCCTCCTGACTTATGTCGCCCGCCGACTACATTCTTTCCGACCTCCATCGCCCGCCGACTACAGTCCTCCGTCACCAGCTGAATACGGTCCTCCTGACCTACGTCGCCCGCCGACTGCAGTCCTTCTAACAAAGAGAATACGTCGATAGTAGCTCTTTGTATTTTCATCATGTAATGTACTCCATAAGATGTACATCAAGCTAAGGCCTTCTCCCAAGGAAGGGCCTCATTTGTAATCGACTGCAAATACTAGTGGATTCGTTCAAACTGGGCTAGGCCCGTGGTTTTTTCCCCTTTTACAGGGGTTTTCCACGTAAAAATCTTGGTGTCTCATAAATGCTAGACCCTCTCTCCTTATCTAATTGTGTGCCAGATTTTCGTACAATGCTAAGACGTTGAATATGATATTTCTCTACCGCCGCGAATACTCCTGGACGCAACAAGAATAAATTATTCTCTGTGGAACAGTCTTGTATTGGGTACTCATACTCATATCCACCTATGTACTCAGCCATTATCCAATGAGTATGGGTGGGTATAGGTATGCCCACCATATGGGTGGGTGTGGGTGGATATGCATGGGTGGGTATTCAATATCAGGGGATAAATCGATTTACATTGCTAATTATCATATATCTTATGTAATGTGCAACACTTAACCACGATACGACTTTGGTAAATTCTAATATGCGGCTTGAAAGTTTGCAATCAGAGCAATGGGAAACAAGCCTCAAAGCCATCAGTCTGCGACGAACTGAGTTCAAAAAGCATTGAAAGTGGGTGGGAATAGTTGGGTACGGCATCTCGAAAGTCACCATAGGTGGGCGTGGGTGGGCGAAGCCTGTCCGAGTAAAGCATGGGTACCCAACCAGGACCCCATGTAGGGCTTTGTTGTGGAACCAATATGTAGAGCTATGTCCATATTTTAATATGTGATTGATATGTAATTTTTGGTTGATTTTTTTTTTTTTTTTTTTTTGTTGAGTCACTTGATTTTTATTTATAATGGGTGACCTATAACCCGACCCGATCATGAGGTAATATTTTGAAAAAATGAAGTTGATGCATCGCTGGAATCGTGCAAAAGTTTTAGGGATTTGCATTCATAATGTCATTTTTTATCTTCGAACAAGGATTGTTCGTGTCACAACCCGCTCTTTATCTTCAAGAAAGTAAGGTTTGTCATCGCTTTCTCCATCATGTTTATTGTTTAGGGTTTATTATAAGCTTCAAATCAAGTTTATATCTTTTTTTATTTGATTTAAATTTAAATTTATGTATCTTTTTTTATTTCTCAATTATTTCAATTTCAACATTTTTATGGCATGAAAGACGAACCTGTATTTAGTGTTTTTGGTTTTTTTATGACTGGAGAAATTATTAAGTGCAGAGTCCAAACATAGAGTTTTTATACACCTGTTTTATGATCTCTTGTTTTACAATTGAACTTACATTTACAGTTTTGATTCTGCACAGAATAATTTCTTATTTGTAATTTTGCTTGTACAATTTATGTATAAGGCAAATTTAGATCTCTCGTATACAGTGTGTACAAGCTTATAATTAGCACAATGATATATTTTATAATAATGAATGGATAATAGAAAAACATAGCAAAAGATTTAAAATAGAAAATTTGATGAATGCATTTGATGATGAAAAGAATGAAAATATCAATCAAAATATTAAAATAACAAATTTTGAATTAAGTATAAATGATTATATTGTTGTGTTATTAATATGTTGTTTTATTTTATATTACATTAAATCCAATGGTATAAATATGGGGAGTAAAAAAAAAATTTACAAACTTCCACAGTTTATGTATAAGACAAATCTAGACATGTTGTACATAGTATACACAAGCTCTTGTGCATTATATACAAGCTCTTGTACACATTATGTACAAGCTATTGTGCACTGTTTGACACCCAAAACTAAATTTGAAAGAATTATCTATTTATCATTTTATGTATATACAAAAGCTTAAAAATTAAAAAAAAAATATTATGGATTTACACTATGTGTCAATTTCTTAAGGATTTATAGAAAATACATGTGTCAACTTCTTAAGGATTTACACCATGCACAGAAATTACAAAAAAAAATTTATTATAATAAAAAATTATACTATCTATCTTGTGACAAAGACATTTTTTAAATTTCACTTGTAATTAGTCTTTAAAATATATATTTTATTTTGTTCAAAATACTTATTATTATACATAGTGTGTACAAGCTCTTTGTACACGCTGTATACAAGCTTTTTGTAGCCATATAAATATTGTGTACAACTATGTACCCTTATATTACTAAAAAATTAAAAATGGGTCGGTTGGTTATGCATGTCACGTACATCTTTTAATTGATGGATGTTGTATGATTATATGGACATATGGCAGACATAATTTATGAATGCTATTAGGCTGGCTTGCTCAGTTGCTTGGCTAACCCTCTTTTTAAAATATATATACTAAAAAATATTATGCAATCTTCTAAAGTTTTTGCATATATAAGACAAATTAATGAATATTATAATTTTTTCTTGTTGTAGATGTGCATCCCAAAGGTTAATTTATATTGCAGACCCTCAACATTTAGAGCTGTCTGTGACTCTTTGAAGGGATAATATGCGAAGAAGTGGAGGACGTTTTGAAGATGTTAAATATATTTCAATTTAAGGAGTTCACTCCATTTCAATAAAATAGATCTCTAATCTACAAACTGTTGTTGTGTTAGGATGTGCCCAAACAAACATTCATAATCAAAGGGCATGAGCAACCATTTATCGCAAATAAAGTGGTTCTAATGATCTGTTTGTCAAATAGAGGTGATTCATTGATTTGATATACTGGAATACTAAGAAACTAACAAAATATATTGGAATAGCTATTAAAAAAGAAATAAAGAGCATTGACATATCAAGAGACATATCAAGCCCCTATCATCATCGTAAATATATACATCAAATTTATGTTGTCCATATTTATTTTTTCTCAATAATAATATAAAATTCCAAAGAGGCTCATTAGTATTGCCTAGAATATAAATGAGTTCATAGGATATAATTATGCTATATCCATTAGGGATTTCTTAGTTATTCAATTTGATTGTATGGTGATGAAATATACTGATGATGTACGTCACCTTAGGATATATGAGTGGATTTGTTCCTTGTTAATGGTGAGTACTCATAGCAACTTTGTCCCTCAAATTATTACTGTTTTTTTCTAATTCTACATATTGATCATATGCGTATTTGATTTATGGAGCTTACATCCTTTGTTGACCCCTATAGTGGCTGATGCAAGACTTCGTTTCCTTCGTGGGGGAAGCCACATTTTTTCTGCCATGCAACTCTCTAACTTATTTAGTGGTCTTAGGGATACCTAGGTTTAAATGATTCATGATAATCTTTATACATCTTTTATTTATGATCCTTCTGGATCTTTATGATAGAAATATGAGTTATAGTCTCTTATAATCTGATGAACGTTTGAACAAGTAAACTACTTTGATGTCTCTCTTCCAAGCACATCCATCATAATCTCAAAGTGCTTCATAGTTAACTCAATTTATGTTCAAGGTCATATAAGAATATATTTTTATGTTAGAATGCATTCATTGTCCATTCCAATATTAGTAAACATAGGTTATGATATAAATGATATGAAACAATAACATTTGCTTAGAAAATGATCATGATACTTGTTTGAATAAGAATGTAAATTTTATTTTGAAGCTAAAATTTGACCACTAAGGATTTGTTTGGGACTGTTTTCTTATTATTTTTTAAAACTATTTTTAATACAAATTAAAAAAAAAATTTACTAAAAAACTGCTTTAAGAAGCAGTAAAAAAATCGTCCCAAACGAAGCCTAAATTTGAAACTGAGTTTGATGAAATTTTGAATGAGGAAAGAACTTGTAATAGGAGTTTTGATCCTTGTTCGGATATAATTTGAAGCATAAATTTATTTTATTTGAACCAAATGTTCGATCCTTAGCCTCGTGCAGACATTAAACCGTAAATTGTAAATAAGGTTCAAAGAAGGTTTGTTTGAATAATGTTTGAACAAGGTTCAAACCATATTGAACTTTATTAGAAAACATTTTTATCATTATCTTTCAAGTAATTGATTCATTTGTGTTAATTTATTATATATATACAAATGCCTCAACTATGCATCATGTGGAGAGAAATCCACCTTGAAGCAGCTTTTCTCTTTTATAATATTGTAATTCGTTAGGGTTTTATTTTATAAACTTCACATAGGTGTGAACATATATTTTTAATTTAATAGTTATTCATGCTTCATATGTAATGGTTAATAAATCTACTAAGCTTAAAAAGTATTAACATAAAGAGAAATCAGTCATTAATTTGCTCAGTAAATTTTCTAGAGGTATGACATTTTGTCTATCATGTGACCAAATTAGATGAGATATCAATCATTATAAAAAACTAAAACCACCATTGTTTAACTACAGTCATTTAATCACCATCACACGATTATAATATATCTACTAACTATCATCACCTAACTACGATTTTCTGATCATAGTCGCCGAATTACAATCCTCCAACCACTATCAATTGAAGATGGTATTATGCTAACCATCGCCCTACCACATTCATATGATCATTATCACATAACTATTGTCGTTCAATGGCCATGCATCACTAGACCACGATCATCTGACCACCATCTCCCTCATACAGTCCTTCATCCACCATCTCCTAGGTATAGTTCTCTAATCATTGTTTTGTGACTATATTCATTTGATCACCATTCAACTATGATATCTCAACCATTGTCAACTAACTTAGGTCCTTTGACAATTATTGCAAGAGTACGTCCGTTGACCATCGTCATCCATCCAAGGTCATTCAATCACCATGCAAGGTCATTCAATCACCATTGCTCAAGTATAATCCTCAAACCAGTGTTATGGATTATACAAAAATTTATATTTTAAAAATTTTATACTAAAAATATACTTTTAAAAAACAGTAAAAAAATAGTCCTAAAAGAACCCTAAGGGGTGCTTCCCACCTCTACATTTAGAATAAATTTTTTAATGTTATATATTAAATTAATAAATTTATTACCTCAAATCTAAATATATAATTATAATTTAATATCAATTATATTTTAAACTAATTATTAATTAGATATTTTTTGAAATATTATCCTTGTTGCGTCTCGGAAATACGAACCCAACGACACCAAGTTCGACCCAATCCGAGCCCAAATGAGTCCGAATCATGGACCCGAAGCGCTGTTGGAAGGTTCAAACCACAATTTGGGTTACCAAATAGTCTCCGATTTTGACGAGCCTATACTCGAATCGAACGGATCGACGAGACGAATCCAACGAGCCCAAGATCACAGAATTCCAACATCACTAAGGCCCTCAAATGTTCAACGAACGGTGCACGACCATAGGATTCAGCATCGGCTGTTCATTCAACCACTCCCTATTCGTCCCTGATCTCACGCCTATTTACGGGCCATGCCACTCCAGAAAATCTATAAATAGAGCCCTCATTATTCACAAGAGGGGGGCCAAGCAAGAAGAGAAGAGGAGAAGAGAAGGAAGAAGCTCCTCCTCGACCACTGTCGAAACTTCGCCGAAACACCACCGGAGCATCGCTGGACCACCGTCGTAACTTCGCTGAAACACCACTGGAGCATCGCCGGACCACCGCCGGAATTTCGTCGGACCACCGCCGGAGCCTCGCTGGACCACCGCCTGAGGCCCTCACCTTCGTCTGAGGCCTTCACATTCGTTAGAGGCCCTCACCAACACCTGAGGCCCTCACCTTCACATGAGGCCCTCAACTTCGCCAAGGGCCCTCTCCTCCGCCGGACTACCACCTGATGTCGTTGCTTTGTCGAAACACCACTTGAGGTCTGGACTTCTGCTGGGCCACTATCTAACGTCCAGAGTCCTACCAAAGTACCGCCCTACTATAACGGTCTTTCAGACCCCAGTCTCCTACCGACTACGGTCCTTCAGGCCTTCGTCGTCTACTATGGTCCTTCCGACCTCCAGCAACAGACAACGATCTTTCTGACCCCGGTCTCCTGCCGACTACGGTCCTTCCAACCAGACAAACATGTATATGTAACTCCTACTATGTAATGCAATATATATGATGTATATTTGCTACATCAATCCAAGGCCTTCTCCCAAGGAAGGGCCTCATTTGTAATCGACTACAAATACTAGTGGATTCATTCAAACTGGGCCAGACCCCGTGGTTTTTCCCCCATTTTCAGGGGTTTTCCACGTAAAAACTCTGGTGTCTCTTATGAATGCTACATCCTCTCACTTATCTGATTGTGTGCTGGATCTTCGTACAATGCTAAGACGTTAAACTATATATTTCTCTACCGCCGCGAATATTCCAGGACGCAACAAGCCTATTTATCATATTTTAATTATATGCAAACATCATGTTTAAATTAATTAATTTAAATATATACTTTCAATTTTTTATTAATGACTACAATTTAAGAAACTTCATGAAAAAGTCACAATTCCGCCATTTAACAAAGTTACAATATATCATTAATATATTTAAACAACATGTTATTTAACTATTGATTATTATATAATTCCACCTTAGATTATCAAGATGAATATCAATACCAACAAACTTTTATCCCACTACGTAAGATCAGCTACATGAATAAATTTTTCTTCATTGTGCTCTATTAAAAGTCAAATTCTTATTTAAATCTAATAAGAGAATGTCGTTTCTAATACTTTTTAATCTATTCTTTTACGACTATCTCTATCCTTCTTAATATTATTTTTATCAGGTCCTAAGTTCGGGATGAAAGAAATGAAAAGTTACGTTAGATAGTCGACAGTCAACCTAAAACTTTTTGAACAATCACGACATAAATCGAGATGAACATCAATTATTCATAATTGATATTATTAATCACCGTTTTATCTTGAAAACTTCACTGAAAAACAAATGTACTTATATATAAAAAATCAATTGAAGTATTTTAAAATTCAACTTTTTTTATTTTTTTTAGAATATCTTCATAACTTTGATCCATATCAAATGTTGCTAGAATAAAAAATTTCTTTTCGCCATCTCTCTTTTATATTGGTTTCCGATCCCTTACCAATTTCATCGAATCAGCTGGAGCAAAAGTACCGGTGGACGGAGAGATATCAGAGCCGGCGGCCCGGCCGGCCGGCGAAGGAATAACAGAACTAAAAAGAAGCCGCCCATGCATGCTTCTTCATCCGGCGACAGCGTGAGATATTTATAATGAAGCCATTATTCCTCCATACCTCCTTTCTCATACTCGCAACTTTCATGATTATACTACTCACTGACCACTCTTCACGCACTTCACACCCGGCTTCTCCTACGCCATTGGGGATTGACGCCGCACACAGAGCGCGTGTTGGCTTCGCTTTCAACCCACATGCACGCGAAACACGTAGATGTATAGTTGTAGACCATCTCGACCAACGAGTCTGCCTTTCTTTAATTTATGCCTTTTTTTTTAAGCTTTTTGGGTATTATTACTGTTGTGGGCTATAATATATATGGCCATAGAGTTATAATTTTTTGTCTTAATGTTGTCCGAATATCCAACATATAAAAATAGAATTCATAAACATAATACTTTTTATGTGAAAAATCCTGAAAATATGAAAAATCATGGGGCCACGCCCAGTTGAAAGGATTCACTAGTGTTTGAATATATTACAAATGACTGATATGTCCTATTGAGGGCGATCAGATTACAACAATTAATCAATCGTCGGGTTGAAATCTAGTGAGGAGTGGAGATCAGAAAAAAAATTCAGAGTAAATTAGTGGTTGGGCGGAAGTCTGGAGTTAGTAGGAGGTCGGGCGGAAGTCTTGCATCAATCGATGTCTGGGTAGAAGTCTGGCGGTGGTCGAGAAGGAGTTTGGTGGAAAGAAAACACTTTCTTCATTCTCTTTCTTACTTCCGACTAGGGGTGTCAATTCGGGTCGACGAGTCGGGTTCGGGTTGAACCCGAGTTGACCCGGATCTAAACGGGTCAACCCAAACCCGACATGTTTTTGCAAACGGGTCAGACATTTCAACCCGGCCGAGTTGCCGGGTTGACACGACCCAACCTGCGAGGCAGAGGGTGGAGCTCGCGACAACGCGAGTGCGGATGGATCGCGCGTGCGGAAGGAGTCCGCTGGACCGAACGACGGCGCGAGTTCGGACTTCGGACGGAGTCCGGGTCTGCAGTCCGCAAGACTACATGTGACATCCCAGATATCGATAGTGAAAGGATTCGTCTGACATTCTGATCGAACTCCATTCCAGTTGCCTTGCTCGGACCTGAAAATTTTAACCAAATATAATGAGCTTTACAAAGCCCAGCAGGTCACCAAAGCCTACAACTGAAATCAAAGCACGGCGATGCTATCAATATGCATGTCAATCTATCAAATCCGTATCAGTCAATGGTCAATGAGTCAATGCAATCCGGAAATCAATAGTCAATAAAACCAGTCAATGCAGCGGCAGACAAATCGATAAATCAACTCAATCAATCAATATCCGTCAATCAAATCGATGCTGTCGAATCAATACAATCTATTCAATGAGATCAATCGAGAAAAGCAATACGAAACAATGAATCTATAAAGCAGTCAGTACGGCGCAGAAACAGTAGCGATGGCGAATCTATAAAATCTAGGCAGTCATATCAATGAATCTATACAATGTCCATATCCATGCTATCAATGCAATATCTATATCTATCCATGTCCATATCAATGTCCATATCAATGCTCAGTAGTATCAATGCTCGGTAATCAATCGATGAAATCAATAAAATCGTACGATACAGTAAATCCAGTCAAGTCAATAAATCAATGGATAATCAATAAATCAATGCATAACAGGAAATTCATACAATGGTCTTACTCGACAAGCACAAACACTAGCTATTATCAATGATGCTGTTGTAGTTATCAATAGTGCTGTTGTAGTTATCAATCGTTCTATCAATAGTGCTGTTGTAGTTATCAATCGTTCAACCAGGTTAAACTGGCTATTATCAATAGTGCTATTGTAGTTATCAATATTGCTGTTGTAGATATCCATACATTGGTTTCTATAACCAACGTTCAACCAGGTTTCCACTTGTCTTTCAGAATCAATCAATCAATGCAATAATTGATGCAATAAGCAATAATAGAGAAATTTAGAACAATCATATCAATAGTCATGCACATATCAATTCAATCTATCAATTCCGGGAAAATCAGAAATCGTACAAAAATCGGGCAGAGTAACGGTAATCGGTCAAATTTACACAAAAATCCTGCAAAAAGATACAAATTCCGAATCACTCCAAATTACCAACGAATATCCACGGCATCAATACAAGACTATCAATGTAAAGAATCCAAATCAAATCATGTCCTGATAATTTTCTATTCGATTAAAATCGCGTAGAATCAATTCCGACCGATAAAATCTTCGTAGAAAATACTCAAATCGTGTACAATAGTCATATTTATAACTTTTGTGCGGTGAAAGTTATGTCAAATCAAAATCATGTCCAAAAGTAGACTACAAAAACACAAAACAGTGCACAACTCGATCAAAACACAAGATCTCTGAAAACAGAAACAGGGTTCGGAGTCCTTACCATGAGATCTTCACTTTCCCCAACAGCGGCGTCGGACGAAAAGCGCTTCGCGGTCTCCAAAACCAAGCTTTTCCTCTTTTTCCCTTTCTCTTTCTCTCTCCTCAAAATATCTGATTTTATAAAATGAATTTCTCTCTCTTCAAAATGAGCTCATTTCCTTATATCATACTCAGATCGGCCTGGCCGATCGCCCGATCGTCCCGAGACGATCAGACCAATTCTGATCGTCCTGGACCATTCCCAGGGCGATGATCAGGACGGTATTGTGAACAGTGCCTATCGTCCTAGACGATCTCAATATTGTCCTGGACGATCCTGTCCAGAAATAGCTCCAGAAATCAGCTGTTTGAATGCACTGATCGGCCTGGACGATCTCAACTTCGTCCTGGCCGATTCTGGGAGGAAAATCCAATTCAGAGAGGAACAGTAAGGGAACGAGATCTCACACTACACCGCGCGTTCGGGATGGAGTCGACGGGATCGCGCGTGCGGACGGAATGGGTGGCAGCGGGCGATAGCGTGAGCGCGGCAGCGGGAGATGGCGCGAGCGCGGCAGCGGGAGATGGCGCGAGCGCGGGACCGCGTGAGCGCAACAACGACGACGTCGCGAGTGCGGGCGGAACGCCGGAAACCAGGATGGACTCCATTTTCGGGTTAGTATCGGGTCGATTTCAGGTTTTCGGATCAACCTGAATCCAACCCGTTTTTGAAACGGGTCAAAAATCTGAACACGAACCCGACCCGTTTGCTAAACGGGTCAACATGAACCCGGATTTTTCCGGGTCAGGTTTCGAGTCGGGTCAAAATTTGACACCCCTACTTCCGACCTCTTTTATGAGGAATGAGGGATTTATTTATAATTTTCTGAGAGTGGCATGATCAGTAAATATGAGGGAGTTTAAGGGTAAGTTTGGAGTGGTTTGAATGGATGACCAATATTGATTCTCTTAATCGTGGACCATTTATTAGGCATTTTGAATATCTTAATGATATCATAATTTGATGATCTTTGACTCGTTGGATTTGTCTCTTCGAGCCGCTCGATTCTACTATAAGCATGTTGCGTTTGGAAATCGTCAGGTCATCCAATTTTTTGGTTTGAACTTTCCAAATTGTCTTCAAACTTTGATTTGGACCTATTTGGGCTTGGATTGAGTTGAATTTGATGTCGTTGGGTTTGTGTTTTTGAGACGTTTAATTCAACTATAAGTTTGTTGAAATCGGAGTTTGGTTGATCCCAAATTTAATTTCGAAAGTTTCGAACTTGATTTTGTCTTTCGTGCTCGATCAAAATAATTTTTGGATGATCTACTAATTATTATTTAAAATGTTAAGTTTAAAGGTGTAAAATCTCTAACAATACACAACTTAACTTGATTTGTTAGTTGAACTTTGACTATCAACAATGAGGTCTTGAATTTAAAGTTTATGTATGTAATGTGTGTTTGAATTTATCTTAATTGACTCAAAAAAATAAACACTCTAATCATTAGTCTTATCAACAAGAAGAAATATAAAATGTTTGTATTATGTTTTGATACTCATCATTTTTCAAAGATAAAGAGTAAAACAAAGTAGGATATCTTAATATGATGCTTAATTCAAGATCCTACTAAATATATAAGATTTCCCAAATTTATGATGAAGACTTCGGCTTCGTTTGGGACGGCTTTTTTATTGCTTTCTAAAACGGAGTTTTAGTAAAAAAAAAAATTTTTTGTACTAAAACTCCGTTTTAGAAAACAGTAAAAAAGCCGTCCCAAACGAAGCCTTCATTTGTGATAGCTTTCTTAATGCTTCTTAAAGCAATTTTTTTATTAAAAAACTATTTTAATAAGCAGTAAAAAAGCTGTCCTAAATGAGGGCTCTTCATTTGGGACAACGTACTTTTTTCTTAAAGCAGTTTTTTATTTGAAAATAATAAAGTCTTAATTAGCTCAAAAAAATTTAAAAAATGTTGAGTAATATTGCATTATCTAATCATATAGTTTTTTTTTATCACCTCTTGTCATAAAAGGAGTGCATACAACTCTGAAATATAATATTACATACATAGCATCATAATAGTATTATGGAGAGTTAAAAGGTCAATAAATGTTAATAAAATAAATATATATATATATATATATATATATATATATATATATATATATATATATATAATTGCATCAATTAATTTAATAGTTTTAAATAATTTTTTTGATGCATATATTTTTTTTAAAATATTTTTAGATAATATTTTTTTCTCTCATCATATCATAATTTAAGTATACATAATATTTTAAAATATAGTTGTCTATCATATGCATATAAATATTTATTCTAACTCCTATAAATACCACAAATGTCAATTATTTTAATTCTAAGCCCCTACTAAAATCTTGTTTAGTAATTATCTTAAATCTTTTTTTGATTTATGTATATTGGCGCTTAATTATCAAACTATGATGCACTGATAAAAAATACATACCAATAATTTGGCACAAGTCTAATATTAAAAATATAAGATATTGACACATATTGGAAAATATAATATTATTATTTAAAATTTAAAAATTATAAATTAATTTCTCATATTAAATTAAAATGAAATGAATTTAATAAATAATAAATTTACTTTGATTGCTCATAAAAGAAGAAATATATTTAAATTTCATAGATATCATTGATCAGCTCAATTTGTATGGATCAGTCCTATCAAGCTTGTTGCGTCCTGGAGTATTCGCGGTAGTAGAGAAATATATAGTTTAATGTCTTAGCATTGTACGAAGATCTAACACACAATCAGATAACTGAGAGGATGTAGCATTCATAAGAGACACCACAGTTTTTTACGTGGAAAACCCCTAAAAAGGGGGAAAAACCACGGGGCCTGGCCCAATTTGAATGAATCCACTAGTATTTGCAGTAGATTACAAATGAGGCCCTTCCTTGGGAGAAGGCCTTGGATTGATGTAGCAAATGTACATCATATAGATTGTATTACATGGTAGGAGTTACATATACATGTTTGCTTGGTTGGAAGGACCGTAGTCGACAGGAGACCGGGGTCAGAAAGATCGTTGTCTATTGATGGAGGTCGGAAGGACCCTAGTAGGCGACGGAGGTCGGAATGACCTTAGTCGGCAGGAGACCTGGGTCAGAAAGATCGTTGTCTGTTGATGGAGGTCAAAAGGACCATAGTAGGTGAAAGAGGTCAAAAGGACCGTAGTCGGCAGGAGACCGGGGTCAGAAAGACCGTTGTCTGTTGATGGAGGTCAAAAAGATCATAGTAGGCGACGGAGGTCAGAATGATCATAGTCGGCAGGAGACCTGGGTCAGAAAGATCGTTGTCTGTTGATGGAGGTCGAAAGGACCATAGTAGGCGACAGAGGTCAGAAGGACCGTAGTCGGCAGGAGACCGAGGTCAGAAAGACCGTTGTCTATTGATGGAGGTCGGAAGGACCATAGTAGGCGATGGAGGTCGAAAGGACCGTAGTCGGCATGAGACCTAGGTCAGAAAAATCGTTGTCTATTGATGGAGGTTGAAAGGACCATAGTAGGCGATGGAGGTCAAAAGGACCGTAGTCGACAGTATTCTGTGAGAACTCTGGACATCAGGTGGTGGCCTGGTGGAGCTCAAGGCCTCAAGTAGTGGTCCAGTGGAGGTCTGGGCCTCATGTGATGTTCTGGTGGAGCACACGACCTTTGATGATGATCTGACGAAGATAATGGCATCTGGCAAAGGTGAGGGCCTCTGGCGAAGGTAAAGGCCTCTAGCAAAGGTGAGGGTCTCTGACGAAGGTTAGAGCCTATGACGAAGGTGAGGGCCTCAGATGAAGGTGAGGGTCTTTGACGAAGGTGAGGGCCTCAAGTGGTGGTGCGGCGAAGCTCCGGCGGTGGTCCGGCGAGGCTCCGGCGGTGGTCCGGCGAAGTTCTGGCGGTGGTCTATCGAGGGTGAAGGCATCAGGTGGTGGTCCGGCGGTGGTCCGCTCGAAGCTCTGACGGTGGTCCGGCGAGGCTCCTGCGGTGGTCCGGCGAGGTTCCGGCGGTGGTCGAGGAGGAGCTTCTTCCTTCTCTTCTCCTCTTCTCTTCTCTCTTGGACCCCCCTCTTCTTAAGAATGAGGGCTCTATTTATAGTTTTTTTGGAGTGGCATAGCTCGTAAATAGGCATAAGATCAGGGGCGAATAGGGAGTAGTCGAATGGACGGCCGATATTGAATCCTACGATCATGTACTATTCGTTGGACATTTGAAGGTCTTAGTAATTTCAGAATTTGGCTATCTTAGGTTCGTTGGATTCGTCTCGTCGAGCCGTTCGATTCGAGTATAAGCTCGTTAAAATCAGAGACCGTTTGGTAACTCAAATTGTGATTTGAACCTTTCAACATCACTTAGAGTCTTCGATTTGGGCTCATTTGGCCTTGGATTTTGTCGAATTTGGTGTCGTTGGATTCGTATTTCCGAGACGCTCAGTTTGACTGTAAGCTCCATGAAAGCGAAGTTCTGGCAGTGGTCTAGCGAGGGTGAAGGCATCAGGTGGTGGTCCGGCGAAGCTCCGGCGGTGGTCCGCGCGAAGCTCCGACGGTGGTCCGGCGAGGCTCCTGCGGTGGTCCGGCGAGGTTCCGGCGGTGGTCGAGGAGGAGCTTCTTCCTTCTCTTCTCCTCTTCTCTTCTCTCTTGGACCCCCCTCTTCTTAAGAATGAGGGCTCTATTTATAGTTTTTTTGGAGTGGCATAGCTCGTAAATAGGCATAAGATCAGGGGCGAATAGGGAGTAGTCGAATGGACGACCGATATTGAATCCTACGATCATGTACTATTCGTTGGACATTTGAAGGTCTTAGTAATTTCAGAATTTGGCTATCTTAGGTTCGTTGGATTCGTCTCGTCGAGCCGTTCGATTCGAGTATAAGCTCGTTAAAATCAGAGACCGTTTGGTAACTCAAATTGTGATTTGAACCTTTCAACATCACTTAGAGTCTTCGATTTGGGCTCATTTGGCCTCGGATTTTGTCGAATTTGGTGTCGTTGGATTCGTATTTCCGAGACGCTCAGTTTGACTGTAAGCTCCATGAAATCGGAGTTCAGGTGCTCTCGGATTTAATTTTTGAAGTTCCCAACTTGTTTTTTGCCTTGAGATTCGTCCCCGATCAAGATAATTTCATGATGACGTATCAAAGCTATTAGTTGATTTGCTATTATTTAGTTGGTAAGTTAGTATTTATTCATCTTTGCTGAATCTGGCCTATCAAATGATCAGCTCAATTTGTATGGATCAGTCCTACCAAGCTCGAATTTTGAAATATTGATATCAAAAGCTTCACCTAATTCAAATCCCGAAGGAGGATTTGACAAATAAGGAATGATTCTCTCAAAAATGAAGCACTGCGATGATCAATGACACAGAATTATTTTCATATAAAAGCAATAACTTATAAAACTTTAGATGTGCGAAATTTGATTGTATATAATTTTAATTTTTTGCTTAGAAAGGTATGGTAGAAACAGTATAAAAGCTGTCTCAAACGAAGTCTAACTCAATCTCTCAAGCTCTCTCGTTCTCGACATCATCCTCTCCTCGACTTTCTCTAAGGGCATCTCCAACCGAAAACTTCATTTTTCACGGCAAACTAACGCAAAACTTCAAAATGGCGCGGTGATGCTCCAATCGAACGACATTTTATGTGTTTTTGAGAAGGTAACGATTGCTCTCCCTTTCGCGCGTTTTTCTGGTTGAGAGCAAAAAATGGCGTGAGTGAACAGTGCGACGCCAATATTGGTGTTGCACTGTTCACCTGCGATTAAATGACGGAAATTTTCGCGTTCGGTTGGAGCGACGGAACGACTCCATGCACTCGTTTAGCGTTCGGTTGGAGATGCCCTAACGGGGTGGAATGGGTGGTGGGCGTAGGTAGCCCTTCCCATGACTCGCAGGGCCTGGTGGAACTTGAGCCCAATTAAATTGGCTTCGGGTTGATTGGATTTATGATAGGTCATGTTAGCTTAGATGATGAGAATTGAAATTTTATTTTTTAAATAAAATTTTTTGCTTATTTTAAATTAAATTAATCCATAATTTTTGATGAATTGGTTATTAAATTTATTTAAAGATGAAAATATTTAATATTTTCAAATAATTTAATTTCTATGTAATTTACATATATAATTTATTAATTTAATTTATTAATAGGCAAGTCATTTACTATATAACTGGCTTGCCCTTTCCGTATGTTAATTTAATTGATTAATTTTACTAAAATATAATTTACTAATTTAATTTATTAAATTTACTAAAACAGAATTTACTAATTTAATTTATTAATAATTAAGTCATCCCCCCTTTAAAGACTTGTTCCTTTCAAATTTATTATTTAATTTATTAATGTATTTTATTAATTTTGCTATAATACAATTTACTAATTTAATTTGTTTTAGTAAATGTAATTTAATATTTAATTTATTAATAATTAAGTCAATTCATTTTTAAATAACTTATAATCAGTCGTTAAGCCTGCCTTGAAGACCTAACTCGACCCACCAGGTCCATCCAAGCCCAAGACTGGCTTCTCCAATATGTGCCTACATATAAACTCCTGATCAATTAGACCCTCTATTATATGAATGAACTAACTTTATTGAAAAACAACTACATTTCTAAATTTTTATTTTTTAATTTCATTTTAATAAAAATAATTAGCAACCGATATCATTTTTCAAAGGACATCTTCAACAGAAAATCTCATTTTTCACTCAAAAAATGTCGTGAAATTAAAAAATACCGTGATTCATCTCCAATCGAACGACATTCTACCCCGTAACAATCGTTCGCGCATTTCTTTGGCAAGTTCGGTAGAGACCAAAACATGGCGAAGATGAATAATGCAACGCCTATATTGACGTCGCAATGTTCATCCGCGATGAATTGACCTAAAAATTTCAGGACAACGAAAGAACCGCAAATATTTGTTTGCCGTTTCATTGGAGATGCTCCAAGAGCCTAAAATTTTTCCTGCCCGAGAGGGAGTAAAAGAAAAGAGATGCGACAGCTGGAAAGAGAAGGTCAGAAGCATGTAACTAAAGCCAAAAAAAAAAAAAAACGAAGGATATATAGGAACGAACGAACCGAACGCAAGAACAAGGCGCAGATTTCTGCACAGAAAGCAAAAGCTCTGCGTAAGTAACAAAAAGGGCGAGTAGAGCTAAAAGTCCAAGGCCGCCGGCGACAGGCTGCGGTCGGCGAAAGGCGAGTTCTCATCGGAATCTTCAAAAAGGGAAAGCAGAGTTAGAGATGGAAAGAGGAGCGCATGCGTGGTGGCCGGCGATGTACAGTCACCGGTCTGCGGCCGGTCCCAAAGATGCTAGGCAATGACATCGATCCCGGGGCCCGACGCATGCCCACCAACTGTTCGCTTAAATTACCCAACGGCCAAACTTTCACTCTTTTTACTCCTTCCTTTAAGCTCGGGTCCCCATTATTTAATTAAGGTGCACGCGAATTCCCGTGCCCTTTAAATTCCATTCAAAACCTTCCTTCGTTCACTCCGCCGCCGTATCTCTTTCTTTGGTTCCTAGCTTCAGAAAGATAGAGAGAGAAAGCAGAGGAAACCAGCTTCCAAGACGGGTCTTCCGGTGTGGATGCTGGGGATGGGCGCCGGCCGGTGGGAAGAAGACATGAGCCGCCTTCTAGCCTTGCTCTTCCACCAGGTTTATATATACAATCCCTTATCCCCCTCATTCTCTCTCCTCATCATTCACTTCCAAAGCCATTGCTAACAAGATTTTTCCTTTGCTTGCTTATCTCCTTTATATCCATAAAGGGAGTGCTCGACGAGCATTTCATGCAGTTACAGCAGCTACAGGACGAGTCCTCACCGAATTTTGTGTCGGAAGTAATCTCCATCTACTTCAGGGAGTCTGAGAAGCTTCTCAGAAATATCAGAACACTACTGTACGAATTTGCTGTTCTCATCATTGACTTCTTTTTAGTTCAGCAATTAACTCTTTTTTTTCTCTTCTGGTTATTGTTCAGTTTGGATCGTGAATGCACGGATTATAGGAAGATCGGCGTTTATTTGAACCATCTGATGGGCAGCAGCTCTAGCATTGGTGCTAATCTTGTTCGAAATGTCTGCGTCGCATTCCGCGCAGCTTCAGAGCATTGTAACTGGGCTGGGTATGGCAACTTACATTCAAATATATACATTCAAATTATATATATATGATGACTGAATGATTAGAACAAAAAATTCTTGTGGACTCAGTTTGAGCACTTGCTAGAACAAAAAATCTCCTCTACTTATGCATGTGACATAGACAAGCTGTAAAATAGGATTAATTATTCTTTGATGATGGCGAACTCTGTCTAGAGACCAATCAGAATGTTTCACATCACCTCTTTGATCGGTATCACCAACGTGGTGCATTCTAGTTGGTCTCGGGAACCAGTTTTGCATCCGGCCTCTGCATAGAATAATTTCGCGTCAAATAGCTAATTTATCTTGTAGATGCTATTAAAAGTTTCATATGACTGAAAATCATTTATTAGATATTAGTAGGAGAGAAGTGAAAGAGAGAATATTTCTTGATGGGGATATAACCATTGGATGCTTTGAGAGAAAAATAACCATGCTTTGCTGCCATCCATTCTGTATTGATATATGAATATATATATATATATTTTCTTGACTTGTAATTATAAATCAATATGGAAATAATGGTGATAAATATTCATTATAAAACTTTTTATGAGAAATTCATTGTATCATTGTATGATTTTAGATATCATGCAGTAATTAACATTGCATTTGCTTCTACTCATTTGATAATGCTTTACTATTTAATCATTTTAATTTAAGATATCATAATATTTTTTATTTATGATTAAACATAAGAGTAAAAATTTTAAATTAATTTGATTTTTTTTCATGCTTTTCTGTTTATAGCACATTTATTGAACATTTTTTTAAACATTGCATTCCAATTAAATTACAAGTCTATGAATCAATGCATAATTAAATAATCTCTCTCTACATGATTAAAATTTCTCTCTCCTATATATGTAGAGATAGAGAGAGAAAGCGATAATTTAATCATATATTGATCTATAGGCTTGTAATTACAAGACAAGTTTGTGGAGATTATGCAGTAATTAATGTACCCCAAATATTTGGGTACACATCGAATAAATAATGAGTAGATAGAGAGTAAACATCTGTGTACTCTCATCTACAAAGAGAGTTAAGTACTAAATTCACAGCTGATAACTTTTTTAAATATATACTGACTTCTGCGACCAAGAGACATCAGTGTGCTACACCATGGCTTGCTTATGTAAAAGCTTATTGTACATTCCCAAAGCTAGTTGTATTATAAGAGCTAAAATGCCTATATAGCACTGTTACCATTCTGGAAATACCCACCTATGCTTAGCTCGGTTGGTGGGAGTGCAATGTTAGGAACTCCCCATCCTGAGTTCGATTCCCTCGAGCTGCAATCGCCCCTTCAGTGGGGGCCCCAAAGCGCCGACTGCGGGTACAGTGACATGTGTGGCCCGATAGATCGATCGGAATTTACAAACTACCAAACGCCTCGGTGAAGTTAGACGTGACAACGGACAGTTCCTCATAAAAAAAATAAAACTATTTTGGAATTATGCAGCATCAGTGCGTAAAAAAACCTAAGCTTTAAGGGCGGAGATATATAGCTAGCTAGGGTGGTTACGTATACAATAAAGAAACTAGGTCCCATGACTTGGGCTGTCAACACTTTAATGGCGATGACCATGCTACTGTTCCTTTGCCTGCAACAGTACAGCTCCTTTGCTGGCTTAGTCCCCCGCGTGGGTTTCTGCGTCGTCTTGGCCGCATGCAAACCCTTCCTTTACTTCTTTCTTTTCTTTAATTTCAAGTTTCTAATTAATTCCCTTCTCACGTGCCCCTCATTTTTCTCTGTTGCCATAGGTGCCTTCGCTCGTTAGCTGTGCTTGAACACGAGTACTGTTACCTCAAGAACAAACTTCATGAGCTCTTCCAGGTATGTTATATACAAACTATATGCATGCATAGCTCTTAAACTATTTAGGTTTCGTTTGGGATGGCTTTTTTACTGTTTATTAAAGCAGTTTGTTAGTATTAAAAATCTGCTTTACGAAGCAATAAAAAAGTTGTTTGATATTTTCTTAATTAATTCTTTTGCTGTTAAAAGCTTTCTGCTTAAATTCTTTGGGTACTGATCTGGTATTGTACAAAATCTAGATGCTCAGTGCTATCACATTGTAAGCTTTGGAGATGTTAGAAGTATTAGAATTGTTATTAATAATAGATTTTTATAATGTTTTTTATTATAATATATTATTATTATTATTATAAAATATATTCTTTTTTATTGTATTTTTTAGTCATTCTTGTTGTTTATTTCCTTATGAAAAAAACTATGTTAGTATATCTTGATATAAATTATATTATAATGTGCTTAAATATCGTCTGATTTATTTTAAAATTAATGCAATGTAAATTATTCATATTTAACTACAGTGCCAGAGCCGAAAATTTTTTCTAGTGGGATCACAAATTAAAAATTTCAAATATATTCCTTGAAAATTTTTCATTAATGCATGCTTGATAACTTAATTTATTTCTATATAAAAATTAAAGTTATAAGGAGATAAATAAATGAATTAAAGAATAAAAGTTATAAACTATATATGATTATATTTTAATTAAAAAAATTAAAAATTAAAAAATAAAAATAATTATATTTTTTTTTTCTTAGGGAGGGTGGGTTTGTGCCCCCACAACACTCCTTAGTTAGGCGTATCAAAATGGGTTGACGAGTCAGGTTCGGGCCTGACCCAAAATTGAACCGACTCAAATTCAATTAACTCCAACTTGACCCATTTAATAAACGGGTTGAAAACACCAATCATAGCCCGACACATTATTAACCCGAATGACTCGAACTTGGTATGTTAACCCATTTTGATTTATTTTTTAATAACTTTAACTATAATATTTAAAATATTTGATAAGAAATAAGAAGATTATACCTAAAAAAAATTGAAAAAAAAAATCAAACGGGTCATTTTTGGATTAAAAAATAGGTTTATAGGTCAACTCGAACCTTACACATTTAATAAATAGGTTAGAAAAACCGAACAATAACCCAACCCGTTCATGAAATGGGTCAATCTGAATCCAGATTTTTTTGGTCGGGTTGACGGGTTGGATCATTTTTTAACATCCCTACCCTTAGCTCTCCCCATATTACACTAATTTTAAAATAAATTCAATCACTTTCGAATTTTCCCTAATAAGATCGGTATTATGATAATCTTATTTGATTGCTTTTTTCTTTCTTATCTCTATAAGCACCTAAATAATCCAATCAAGGAAAGATACAGTACTTCAAAATTTCTAACCCTCAGTGTGTTTTGACCCTCCCTTCATCAGATAGAGCAGCAGAGAGTGTTGGCGGCAGGAGTTCGATACCACCCTCTTCTGCAATGATGCGAGAAAGAGCAAATCACGACAGCAATCAAGCAGATCTGAATTCTTAGTAGCTGAGGGTAGAGAGATCTAATCGATTTAATTACTGAGTAGTATTAATGGTGATCAGGTCGGAGGACTTGTAAGGCGTGAATGGCTAGCTGTTATCTCTGTACTTGTTGTTCAAAATAATGAATTATTTCTGATGAGTCTGCAGCTCTTTTATGTCTTGTTCTTAATGCATTTCAGCAGCTGGGCCTTTATTAATTTCTTTTGATCGTCTCTCCCACAACTGGAAAGCCTCAGATTTCTTTGCCGGTGATAAATAAATGGGAGAAGGGGAGGTAGGGGATGGAATTGTCGGCACCTGGCTCTGCTGTAGGGTCGACGATTGCTGTATTTACTTGTGCGCAAGATTTATCGTGGTGAACACTATTTACACTTACCCAATTATGATTTGTTTGGGACAACTTTATTACTACTTATTAAAGCAGCTTTTTAGTATAATAATTTTTTACTAAAAAGCTATTTTAAGAAGTAGTAAGAAAGCCGTCTCAAATGAAGTCTAAAAGTTCAACTTGGACGGCTTTCCTATTATTTTCTAAACAAATTAAAAAAAAAGGTAAATTAAAAATGTTGTACTAGAAAGTGCTTTATAAAGTAACAAAAAAGTCATTCCAAACGAAGATCAAATGTGTTATTAATATGTTCTTTAAAGTTTACAGTTATAAGAAAAAGAAGAAGAAAAAAAAAAAAAAAAACAAATGTTGAGCTGCTCTTGTTTTGACATAACAATTTGAAATTGAATTTCTAATGGAGATCAAATGATTCTTGAGAGTTTGTTGTTTAGGAAAGCTTTTTTTTTTTTTTTTCATTGTTGTTTTTATGTTTCATCTTTAACAAGTATATTTCATCAAGAATCATAACTTTTTTTTGGCACATTTGAATCAGCAGGAAAAAGCCCTGCATAAGGAAATGATTTTGAGTTCTGACCACCAATAAATTTATCATAAAACTTTTACTACCAATTTCCAATAAAATATTCTTTGAAACCACCCTATAAAAATGATTATTGTTAGTAACACTAGAAGTGCCAGAAGGCCCAGAACTGAACAAGCTTAGCAAGAATATGCTAAGAAGCTCATCACTTACAAAAAATCACTTTGATACAACTGTGAACCATGTTACCTCTCCCAATTATAAAAATTTTCTGTATTTAGTCACCCGTGTATGCCCTAGCCCTAGCCGCCCCTTCTGCTCATCTTCTCCTTCTTTTCTCCTCCTCCTCCTCCAGTTGGGCTGGAGGGGAAGCTCTCTTCTCAGTATGGGGTCCTCTCTCCTCCCTCAAGACTTTCCCCCTTTATCTCACTCCTTGTTTATCCCTTCGGGTCAGCAGCCTTTGCTCGACTGGTCCAATATTGTAAACCCTACAAATTTTTCTTCTAAGGATCTCCCATTATCCTTTCTCCATATCCAAGAAGAGGTGTTTGTATTCTCTAAAGCTAAGACAACTTTGTGGCGGAGCAATGGAATTTATATTTGGTTGGCTATTCGGTTGGTAGACGGCCTTACTATGAGGTGCTGCTTGTAGCTATCCGAAAAGCTTGGAATCTCCAAGGTACGCTGCAATTTTATAATTTAAGTAATAGGTTCTTTCTCTTATAATTTTACTATCTCTTGGACTGTGAAATGGTATGGACTAGGGGAGTGTGATTTCTCTTGGGTAAGTCATTTATCCTTAAAAAATAGACATTGAAATTTCGTCTACAGAGGGATAATTTCAACACGGTTCCCATCTGATTTAAGATATTAGATTTGCCTCTATCTTTTTGGGATTCTAAAGGAATTTCAAAGATAGCCAACAAAGTGAGTGTTCCGTTAGTTTTTGACGCTCTAACTACTCAGAAAATTCCAATTGACCTATGCCTGTGCGTGTGTTAAGGTAAATAACAAATCCACCTACCCGGACACCATACCGATCTCGATTGAGGATGAGATTATCAATTTGAAAATTCAATAAGAATGGAGGCCGGTTCCTTATTCTCACTATGACTCTTTGGATCACTCCTCAGCTGCCTGCCCTACCCAACCCACCCCGAAACCTAGCCAAATACAATCTAATAGAGGTCGTAGTCAAATCAGGCTTCCTAATGCCTCTCGAGCCAATGGTCATAGGCGGAGAAAACAACCCCCTGTTCACCCTCCACATCCTCAGGACATTGTTGGGCCTCTTCCATAGCATCCACCTGTAAACCTACTGCCTCACACACTCATACTCAATCCCCTTCATCAATATCTCCGATTCCGAGCGTAATACCATGGATAATCCTATCACCAATGCTATTTCTACCATGAAAAATCCTTCTGATACGCCCACATCAACCTCCCCTATTGACCCTATAATATCAACACCCATTGTCCAACTACCTGACAAAAACTCTCCCATTAATCCTAGCCGATGTGCGACAAAACGCTCACAACATTTTTTTTTGAGTTTGTTGATGCCACAGAGGAGAGAGAAAGGACAGGTGGGTCCGTCAGGAATTTATTTATTTTTGTTCTGAGCGGGAAATGAGATTTGAGGCAGGAGTTTAATAAAAATTTTATATTTAATAAAAATTTTAGTATATGATTTAATAAAAAATATTTCTAATTAGTTAGATTAGTTAAAATATATGTTAAAAATATGTCTACTGAAAATGGTTAAAGTTTAAAAAATTAAATTAGTAAATATAAATTATTAAATGAGAATATTTAATAGTTATATTTAAAATTCTAAATGAGCTATAATCGAGCTTCTTAGTCGAGCTCTAGTTGAGCTTGTTCAGGAGCTTCTAAGAAAGACTGTTCATGAACATAAATGAACTGAACAATATACAATTCAAGCTCATTTACTTAGCTATCGAGTATTTATCAAGAGTACTCAAACTCCTTTGTTTACCTTATCAAACGAACATGAACGAGCACTTATCGAGCCGAGCCATGAGTAGCTCATCAAACGTTTGGTTCATTTGCAGCCCTATCACTCTACCTCTCAACAACGCCGATTTCAATTTAAAAACTATTGGACTAAACTTGATGGATTTTGGGACATTGTTCTTAATGTGTTTTTGGAGCCTTCATATATATGGAAACCCTTTAGTGGATTTTTGCAACAAACTGAGGAAATTGAAATCTTGCATTAAGTTGAAATATTGGGCTTCATTTTCTGTTATTGAGATCTATTTGAAAGATCTTCTATAAAGATCATTTTTCTCCCAGGTTCGTCCGGGACGAAATTGGATCGTCCGGGACGATCGGTACAGGTTGTGCAGAAAAACATGTTTGGCTGAATGGTTCGTCTGGACGAAATTGGGATCGTCTGGACGAAATTTTTCTCTTCATGGATCGTCCGGGACGAAGTGCGATCGTCCGGGACGATCAGTCTGGATATATATAGAAATGAGATATTTTGAAGAGAGAGAAAAGCCCAGGAGAGAGAAAAACGAAGGAAAAAGAAGGAAAAGTGATTTTTGGGCGACGCCGATCTGTTTTCGTCCATTGTGACTGTTGAAGATATTGCTGTACGCAAGGTAAGGCACAATCCGACTTTCTCAATTTTCAGAACCGTCGTGTTTGGCGGTATTATCTGTCCGGAATTGATTTTTGTTCGTGATTTTCGTCCGTAATTTCTGACTGGTTTAGTTTTTACCGTGTAACTTTCTGTATTATGTTGAAGTGCCGAGTGTGCACATTTTGGTTATTTTCCGAAGATTTTTGTCCGGGTATTTTTGATTCGACTGTGTTTTTAGTCGACTGGATTTTTCTGTGAAATTGAAAATTATCTGTGCAGTAGAATAAATGTTCTGAAATGTGGTTATCTATATTCTGTGCAAATTTGGTAAATTGTTATTTTCAGGAAAATTGTGTAAATTCTGTATACTGCCGTTGTGCTGCCCGATTTTTGATTAATTTCTGATTTATCCGGATTTCTTCTGAATTGATATGCTATATGTATATGCTATACAAAAGGGAGTTATAAGGGGCATGGATCCTATGAGATTCAGTTAGTGTCTGGGAAATTCTGGAATGAGCTCAATATGAAATCTGATATATGTTATGTTCCGGATCCGAGGAATTCTGTTTAGGTGCTATAAGCACTATATATGTATTCTGGTGCTATAAGCACATCTGTTCTGGTGCTGTGAGCACAAAGGGGAGGCATAAGGGGCCTGGATCCTATGAGATTCAGTCAGTGTCAGGGAATTTAGCTATGAATTAAATAATATATGATATCTGATTCTGATATGATTCTGATATGATTTGTTCTGTTCCGATATGATCTGAACTTCGGATTTATGTACAATTCTGTTCTGTTTCTGATTTGATACGACTTCTGTTGCCGTACAGTTCCGTTTGATTTGATATCTGTCCAATTCCGTTCTGATTTCTGTACGGATTTGTCTGATGTGTTGGTTTTGAGATTCTTAGAATTTTGATTGGAGGTTTGTTGCTTTGCTGAGCTGTTGAGCTCACCCTTGCTTTCTGGTGGTTTTCAGGTTCTGGGAAAGGGAAGGAAGTCCAGGATTAGTTCAGAGTCTGATAAGTATAGGTATTGTTTTGTGCCTTTTGATTTTTGTACAGTCATGGCTTTTCTGTTCTGTCTTTCTTTCTGTCTAAAGCCATGTACTGTTTTGTAGATGATTGTTTTTGAGGAAAAGAAAAGAAAAAGATAGATGTTTTGTTCCGCTGCATTTGATGCTTTTAGTAGCTCTGGTTTGTTTGTCTATTTTGAGTTAAATGTTTGGAAGAATCAGTTCCGAACCAAATTCCAAAGCTAGATCCTGGTTAGCTTTTCCGTCGCGGCCCGGTACGAACGGGATCCGTCTCGTCTCGGGTCGGGTCGTGACATCTTCATTCTTAGCAAAATGATTACCTTGCTCTCTTGGATGAGGATCCTAATAATCTTGCTCTTAATTGTACCCTTAAACAATTGAATGGAAGGATTTTTGATCTCTCTAACTCTTGGTGTTATTGGATTATTCGAAGAGATAGAGCAAAGTGGTTAAAAAAGGGAGAAGACTATCCCAAGTTTCTATATGCCCAAATCCATATGAGAAAAAAACTATAATAGCGTCTTAGTCATTACAACTCTAGAAGATGATTCGGCTAATTATCATTATGCAGTTCAAACTATTACCCATCATTTCAACAATTTGTACAACATGTCCCCTCTCCCTCCCCCAGGCTTCTCTTGCTTTCCTTCTGGTCCCATGGTTCCTACACATCTTATTACTACTCTTTCTAGGCCTATTACCCATGATGCGACCATGATTGCTATTTTCTCTGGTTCTTCTACCTCTTCTCTCGGTCCAGATGGGTTCCATTTTCACTTATACAAGACGGTTTGACACATTATAGGTCCTCATCTTTGTAGAGCATGTTCAATCATTTTTTTCAGAAAGGCTATATTCCTAGATTTGTTAAAGCTATTGGCATTGCCTTAATTCCTAAAAACAATCATGCTAGCTCGATAGCTAATTTTAGGCCAATTTTTTGTGCAACGTCATTTATAAGATTATTTCTAAGATTTTGGCTGCCAAGATGAAAGACATTATGCCAATCATTATAAACCCTTCTTCTCAAGCTGGTTTTATTCATAAAATTTTTTTTTACTGATAATGTTATTCTTGCAGCGAAAATTCTAGGGCTCTTAAAAAAATATAAGAGATCCAAATTTATGTGTGCTAAGCTTGACATCAAGAAAGCCATTGATTATGTATCCAGAGATTTCATACTTGGGATAATGGCTTAAAAAAGATTCCCTCCAATTTTCATTGGGTGGGTTAAGGCTTGCATTATGAATGTCCACTTCTCTATTTGTGTGGATGGAGTTCTTGAAGGTTTTTTTTTCCTCTTTTGCTGGTCATCGTCAAGGATGCCCTTTAAGCCCACACCTTTTTTGTATATATTGCAATGGATGCATTCTCTTGTCTACTTGATTCCTCTCTAAATGAAGTTTCCTTTGAGCTCATTAAGTCTATATTTGATTATGGAAATGAATTTATAATTTATTTCTCTAATTATATTTCCTATGCTGCATCTGATTAGGAAAATAAATTATAGTTTCTTTCAATTGCATATTCCCTATGCTGCATCTGATTAGGAAAATAAATTATAGTTTCTTTCTTTCAAATTAATAGTAAACATTAGTCTATCGATAATATAATGTTTAACTATGTATATTTAATCGAAAGAGTCATTAAAACATATTTAAAACAAATCTTGTGAGGGACTTAAAAGTATTTTTAAAAACTTATCTCACACAAAACATGGAGCCATCTGTGTCTGCCAAATATTTTACTCTTCCACGAAAATTTCGCGATAAAGACAACGGTCGCAAAATGGGGTTAGCATTGGCAAATTAACTATATCTTTATCATAATGACAAACGCCTACGTCTTCGGACAAGTTTCAATCTCTACCAACTCTATTAATTATAAAGCTTTGTAGAGACATTGAAGTCTGTCATCTCACATTATTTTAAGCAGAGTCATTGATGAGTTAGGCCTTTGTTTCTATTTCTATTCAATTATTTACTTAAAGAAGATATATATTTTTTGTTTTTTGTTATTTGAATGTTTGGTTGAGGTAAGGCTACTCAGTTTTGAACACTTTTTTTGTTGGTTTCAAGAAATTTTTATACAAAAAATTTGCTTTAAAAAACAGTAAAAAAACTGTCCCAAACGAAATCATAAGCTTCGTTTCGTTTAAGACAACTTTCTTATTTGTTTGTTTTTTTCATACCGCAGCTATAATTTCTTTTTGGCTACTATTTTTTCACTCATTTAAAAAAAAAATGCACTAGAAAGCTGTTTTTTACAGTAACTTTTAAAAAAGTTTCTTTCTCACGACTATTTTAAAGCCATTTTTATAAAAATTTACAATAATCTCATTCAGACTCTTAATTTTCTTTAGGCGGTGGATTATATCTTCGTTTGGGACGATTTTTTTATTGCTTCTTGAAGCAGCTTGCTAGAAAACTATTTTAAATAGCAGTAAAAAAGACGTTCCAAATGAAGCCTACTTCTAATAAATCGAGTTTTCGTTTGAGACAACTTTCTTTTTGCTTTTTAAAACAACTTTCAAACAATAATATTAAATCTTCAGTCTGATCTTCTTTCAGACTAATTTGCTCCTCTGTTTTTATTTTATGCTTAGTTGAATTTTTTAGCTATAGAACAATATTTTGGAAACGGGGCTTCCACGTCAAAGAAGGAACCATTGGCAACAAATATTATTTTATTTATTAAAAAACTTATTCTGAGTATTTAAAAAATAATTTATTTATTTATTAAATATTTAATAAATATAAAAAAATAGATTGCAAAAAGTAATTAAATTATTTTATTTTTATTTTTATTTTATATGATTTATTCCTTGCGCAATATAAAGCCGTTAATTATTCTTTAAAAGCTTTGGAAAAAAATGAGGGGGACAAAAGTCAAAGCTACTGACGAGCAATTTTGTGGCCGTATGCGGTTAGCCAAATTAATCAATTTTATTACCGCGTGCGAGGACTCAAAAAGTATTTAACTTTCCTCTCATAGCTTAGGAGAAAACTTAAGGGATGTGATATGCCATCTAATTAGGATTTGTTTACAACATCTACCATTTTGTTCATATCTTTGATCATCATAAGCTTCGTAGATATATCGGGGATTCAATGGGAAATTGCTTAAGAACTCTTGTAATAAAAATTAAATAATAAAAAAGTTGTCGGAATAGATCCTTGGAATAGAAATTCACACACGCATCATATACGTAAACTTCGAATTCCAGACCTCTTGATTGATTGCCAAAACTCCCAACCAACAGATCAAGATGAGCTACATTAATATAAGGGACCCCCAACTCTTCAATCTTATCTTCTTCCGCACCGATTTCTCCTCCACAATTATTTTAATGCATGGAAAATTGAAATTCTAGAATTTGATTTTCGAGACTAAGGCTTCAAGTTCAAATAAGGGACCCCCCAATTCTCTTAAACTTAGTGGACTTTTATTAGCACATGCCACATAACAATCTCAGAAAACAACCAAAATGTTAATATAAAGTAAAACATTGTATTACACAATTTAATTAAAAAAATTAATTTTAATAGAAAAATATATCAGAGTATTTTGGTATATTTATTATTTTTATGATACATATCTTTAATTCTACCATGTATCACTAACTCTCATAATATAATTAAATTTGAAAAATAAACCCAACTAATTATTTATTTATCTTAATTATATTTATGCAAGCCAAATAATTTAATTATATTAAAATATAATATGTGAGAAATAAAAAATATCTATAATATAAATAGCTCTATCCTAATAAAAATGTTATTTTGATATTTTAATAAAGTTTTTTTTAATATTAGTTGCCTATAAAATTAATGCACTTATATAAAAAAAAAACAATTACATATAAAATACTCAAATATTGAATAATTACATATACAATTATTATTCTCCTACCTCTATTTTTAAATTGATCATCAAATATTGAAATTCACAATAAAATTTTGATTTTGTAATTTTCAAATTTATCACATTATTAATAATTTGTTTGTAGGATGAGTAAATACATTATTTTAATAATTAAAAAAAATTATTAAAGGTAGTTTAGTAAATAGTTAAACTTTTTATGCTATATATGTAATTTCACCAATATAAATTTTTTAACAAAATATTTAAAAATTCAGAAATTTATTTGCCAATAAATAAATGTCAATCACCACTATATCTCCTCTTATTACAAGAAGCAAATAATAGAATACACTGAGGGAGAAATTCAAATCTCAATCTATGACCAAAGGAAAATCAAATCACTGTATCAACTACATAAAACAAGCACAAAAAAGTACCAAACTCTTCACTTCATCTACCAAAGGGCAGCCGCCAGAAGAAGTCCGGCAGCCGCTGCCGCCGGAATTCCCACCATCGAGGCCGGCTGAGCCGCTGAGCTGCCGCCACCAGAGGAGCTTCCTGATGGCCCCCCTGCCGTCGGCAGAGGCGTGGGGCTCGATGAGTCTCCCGGCGAGTTACTGGCCACCGGCGGGATGGAGGGCGTTGTCGGAGAGCCACCGGAGACGGTGATGGCGAGCTTTTGGTTCAAGGCGCAGTGGCCGGTGACGCTGCAGATGTAGTAGTGCTTGCCGGCGGAGTTGATGGTGACGGTGGCGGGGCCGGTGGATAGCGTCGTGCCCACCTGGTTTTTGGTGGAGCATGCGTCGTAGCTCGATTTCGGCACCTCCACCACCGTGTGAGCGCTCGTCGGAAAGTTGAACACTGCCGACAGAAGAACAAATTCATCAGAATTGGTAAAAAACAGAGGATTTTTCGTTAGGAATATAAAAATAATATGTACAAATGATTCAAATTTAGTTACCGAGAGTGTCTCCAACGGCCAATTTGTTCTGGGATGCCCAATTTGGATAAAAACTGGAGTTTGGCGGGATGGTCCACCCAAGCGAGCCTCCGACTGTGTGACTCGTGGCAGCGCAGATCATCGGAAAAACAACCGCAAAGCTAGCGACGACGGCCATCGCCACCGCCTGCCATCTACCCAAACTTCCTCCGGCCATCTCTTCTTCTATATCTCACTTTGCCGTTTCTTTGCCCTACAAGAGTACTCGCAAGCTTCTCCTTGTTTTCTCTGCTATGGGAAGAAGGGTCTCAAGCTATACTATTTATAGATGGCGAGCCAAACATTACCTTCAATTGTTTGCACTTTGCAGATAGCTCCACGTTAAAGCATATATTTAGCTTCATGGCCTTATGATCGTGTTGAGTACCAAAAGAGTCTTGTTGATGGGTATTGGGAGGCTTCGTCAATGTGAAAACGAGCGAGCTGTGTTAGGTTGCTGAGCGAAGAATAACCTAACTGCCCACGTACTTTGACCGAAGGAGTCTTTTAACGGTGGCCAGCTGCTTAGTTGTGCGTGTTTTCTTCGGCGGAGCTGGTCAGAGATCGTATTGTCTATGGTAGATTTCGGCTTAGTTTGGGCCGAATTTTTTTATTTCTTAAAGTAAAATTTTAATAAAAAATTAAAATTTTATATTAAAAAATTATTTTAAGAAGCAATAAAAAAGTCGTCTCAAACTAAAGTTTCGTTTGAAACTACTTTTTTATTGCTTGTTAAAATAAAAATTTAGTATAAAAATTTTAATTTTGTACTAAAACTTCATTTAAAAAAATAATAAAAAACCAGTCCAATACGAAAACTTCTACGAAAAAGCAGGAGAAATGTCGTTTTTTTTTGGTAATTAGTTGCTTTATAATTATTTTCTGTAGGTATGAAAAGGGAATACTGTCAACAATAGTCAGAATTAGATGTGGCAGTTAGAGAAATTCTCAAGGAGAGAAGAAGAAGAAGAAGGCTAAAGCGGTTGCGCGGCACGGTCGCAGGGCGGTCACGGGGTGGGTGTCGTGCGACAGCGGTCGTGCGGGGGTCGCGCGTGGAGCGGTCTCGCAGAGGCGGCGGAGCGGTAGCGGAGCGGGGTCGCGCGCCATTTTTCACGCGGCAGCGGGGCGTGGTCGCGCGACAGCGGGGCGGGCTTGGTCCGCTGGCTAGGTTAAAACGGGTTCGCGGGTTGACCCGGCAACCTGTCGGGTCAACCCGAACCCGACCCGTTTTTCAAACGGGTCAATTTATGGAACCCGAATCTTACCCGTTTTCAAATCGGGTCGGGTCCAACCCGGAGTTTTCGGGTCGGATCCGGGTCAGGTTCTCGTGTCGTGTCAAATATTGACACCCCTACCTTAAGATATTCTCTTCAAATATCTGAATATTATTATTGTATCATTGATACTCTTACTGTATTGACACTGGACACAGGTCACTATTTACTATTATTGATGATTTCTTATATGATTACTAATACTAACACTGATACTGATACACTATATTAGTACTGTGACTGACACTGTTTACTGTTACTGACACTGTAATTAATGATGTAATAAACTAAGATATGATGTGCTATATAAAATTGATACAAATAACTTGTACAATTAACAAATAATGATGTAATATAAATTTTCTTAGATTGATTTAAAACATATTATTTTTCTTTTGCATTGCATTGATTTCAATTGTATGATTTTAATTACTTACTTGGATATTCGCTAATTATGTGGTTTTACATAATTTCAAGTAAATGTAAATAACATGTGGATTGAGGTTTAGCTACAATGATGTTTATTAGTTTTATTTATGTTCTTCTAGCTTATATATATATATATATATATATATATATATATATATATATATATATATATATATATATATATATATATATATATATATATATATATATATATATATATATATATATATATATATATATATATATATATATATATATGCCTATGAAAGGTTTTGTATATATTATTTTGAACTCTGCTGACCTGATGGTGTATATGTGGGCTACAGTAATGTGAATTATGATTTTTGTTGTTTATTGATTTTCTTTAATACATTCGATCAGCTCTGGATGTCTTCCGATCTAGTTGATAAATGAATGAAATAAGATTGGAAAAGTAATTGTACGAAAAGAAAACAAGAATAAAAGAAATTATTTCACTTTATATCCCAGGGCGTGACAAGACGTGAGATGGTGATCACACAACGATGGTTAATGATGAGTATCATCAATGTCAAATATATGATGTAACTCTAAGTCTTCTCCAATTTTACTTTAATGTGAAAAATATGTGTTTATGTATTGTTTTTTTGAGTGACATTTTAATAAACTTAACTAAAATCTATAAACACTTCATCAAATGATGTATATTGATTCTCTTGATCATAAACTATTTTATTAACATTTAAGTATCTTAATGATTACATAATTAAATGATCTTAGACTCGTTGGATTTATATCATCAAGGTTCTCAAATTGAATTTAAGCACATAAGATTTAGAGAGAACATTTGTCCCTTCAATTAATATTACAAGGTTTTTAACTATACTTCAATTGTCTGATTTGAGCTCAAATTAAATCACTTTTAATATCAATAAGTTCATCTCATCGAAAAAATTCATTTCGACTATAAGATTGCTAAGATAAGAGTTTAAGAATTTAATTTTGGAAGTCTTCAATTTGAATGGTACCTCGAGATTCATGCTCGATCAATTGGATTTTCATATGATACATAAATAGAGTAACGTCGGTCTACGCTCCGTAGAAATATAAACAGAGGATGCTCATTTCATTTTAGAAAAAAAAAAAAAATACTAAGTGGTCATGAACTAAAATAGCTTTTGAAACTTTCTAAATCCTCTCTAAAATATGTAGAGAAAAAACTATAAAATTTTGAAATACTAAATACAATGTGAACATCCATTAGCTAGAATAATGAAAAAAGTTAGGAAGGCAGTAACAGAGAACGGATCACATCTCTATGTGTTCATAATCAGAATAAGAATCAAGTCAAGAGAAAGATCTTCTGGAATAGTTCAACACGTTTTTATGCCTGTAAGGAAGCAACTTGACACTATTAAGGCTGTTTGGTTTCCTAGTTTGGGAAAGATCTCATTAATCTTGATTTCAAAATGAATGATGAAATCAAATGATCTATAGGAATTTAATGAGATTTAATAGTTATCATGTCAAACATTTTTCTAATCATAATCTTCTTAATATTTATTTAGACTTCGTTTGGGACAGTTTTCTTACTACTTAGCTTTTCAGACCGCAATTACAATTTATGTTTGACTGTTATTTTACGAAATTTTGAACTAAGAAGTTGATTTTTTTACAACAGCTTTCAAAAAAATTATTTTTTTTCACAACAGCTTTATGATCACATTTACAAAAATCTACAGCTATGCCAAACATACCATTAATATGAATTTATAGGATTTACTAAACCTAGCTTGCTTTAGCCAGCCAACCCCTTAGTTTTCCAAGTTGAATAAGGATTGCAATGTAGCTCCTAATTAAGGGCTATTAGGTATCCTACTTTAGCTTAAATCCTGCCAAACAAAATTTTTGGTGATTTGAATCCTACTATTTTAATGAATTCATTTCAGCCTCTTTATTAATTAAATTCAACATTTGTTAAATCTCATAATTCATAGTTTTTAATTGAATTAAGCCATTTCATTATAAGTCTTCAAAAAATTATCTTGATTGACATGTATCTCAAGGCAATATTTAAATTAAAAAAATTTTAAAATTAAATTTGAAATCATCCAACCTCTTATTTGAATAACCTTACAGTCGAATTGAGTGTTTGAATGAGATGAACCAATTGACTTTACAAATGAGGCCATCCAACTTCAAATGAGCTAAAAAACCAAACATTTGAAACATAATCGGAAAGTTCTTCATATTAATTGTATGATCAAACAGTCTTCAGATGTTGTGCGCTTATAGCCAAATCGAGCGATGTCTAGATCATTTGATTTTGACATCGTTAAGGTATTTAAATGATGGACAAATGGTCTATAATTCAGGGTATTAACACTAACCATTTGGCAGAGTATTTTGGATTTTTACCAAGTTTACCAAAATGTCTTTCTAAAAAAAGTTATAAATATGTACTTTTTTTTCTATATGGTGAGGGGGTTCATGAGCTAAGAGATTTTTAAGACTTTATTGTAATTTTTAGCGATCAATGCTAATGATCACCTTCAAGAATTGTAGACGTCATCACCTACCTTCTGTTATCAGACTACTTTTGTTTGGCTACTACCGTCCAACCATATTATTGAACTTCAAATGTTATGTTTGCCCATGGACACCTAACTTCTATAATTCGTACAATGGGAATCAAACAATTATTTTTAATTGTATAATGTCATCTTCTATGTTTATGAAGAAGAGTAGACTATTGTATCTATGATTATATAATGGATTATTGCAATTGGGTGAAACCTTGTGGGTTTTCCCTTTATTGGTTTTGGAGTAAAATAAGTCAACGAACACATGCAAGAAAGAGAAAATGTAGCAGAAAATAAAGAACACTGGGATTTAACGTGAAAAAATCTGATATTGGGAGAAAATCACATAGCCACACCACACCAAAAAATTCTCTATGAAAATGCTCCTATCTCTCACTCTTTCTTATATCTAGTGACTCCTTACATCGTTCTCATATAGAATTGACAAAGGGATGCAAATTTACCACTCAAAGGGATGCAATCCTTCAAGTTAAACATGAAAGACGAGAAGGAAAATTGCCCAGCTCGACTTACAATGCTACAACGTCAGGGTTTGGATCACCGCAATGCTCTACTTGTCTCCTACATGATGGGGAGCACATTGGATTGGAGTGTTGCGACGCTTTGCTGTATGTCTCTAAACTAGAGAATGTAGCATTGCCACACTTGAGTATACAACTCCACAGCGTTGTATGATTGTACGAATTTTTTCCCTGGATCGAGGAGAGGTCCTAATGTAACCCTCCGACGAGGTGAATCGATGGAATTGAAGTTAGAATAAACAATACAGCTCGATTAATTGACACAATCAGATTCCTTACAACTTCTATATGTGGGTGTTGAACCTGTAATAGCCTTATTTTGACCTAGGCAAATAATTTTTTTTTGGAGTTTTTGTAAGTCAAAATTACAAACTATCTTTGCCATAGCATTGCTATTATAATATCTTATTTACACAATTTTTTTTTCATAATTTTTTAACACTGGTAAAAATTCTTAAGAAATTGACACATGTCATTACAAGTAGAGATTTAGGGATCATCACGTGTCCATTTTGTAAACCGAATTCATAAATAACTTTTTTGATTTTATTCTTCTTAAGATAGATAGAGAGAGGCTAAAATTACCGAATTTACTAAATCATATTTAAATTAAAACCCACTTTCAATCGAATCACATTCAATAAAAAACTCTTACTTGAAAAATATGAAAATGATTACCTTATTTGTGCGGATTTAAGTTCAATCAATAATATTAAATCAGACATTCGTAGCACTTTTTATGACATACTACAACGGTTTAAGCATCTACTAATTTATTTGGAGTGGTTTAGGAACCACTACAAATTCGTTGTATTTGCAACGAATTCACATTCATTATAAAGGCTTTTGTAGTGGTTTTATAAGTGATGTTGTAGGAAGAATTTAGCATCGCTTTTAGTAGGGGTTAAAATCGCTTCTAAAGGGCAGCACATATTAAAAAAATAATGTACAAAAATCAAATTTTATGATCAAATTACAAATATCAGTAAAATACTACGCAAATATAAATTAAGTGAATATTAACAACATATAAAACAATACTTAATTGAGGCCGAACCTTGTAAAACTAACATGCAAATCAATAGGAATATAAACATAATAGTTTGAGAAAATACAATCAAATTGAGGTACAAAAAACTCAACAAGCTAAGCACTTATCATAGATATTTGATAACAACCACAACGACAGAAGTAGGTGTAGCAACCACTTCCATTGATTGTTCAAACTTCGATATGTCGCTTTAATAAATAACATATTAACTTACAAATATGTCATACTATCGAGGTTCTTAAAAATCCGCGGAATGGTGTCATTCAATTTGTTTTCTTGTGCATTACTGTAAAAAGATGAATAGTTGATGATAATTCACATACAAGAAGAATTAGGACTACATGAACAACTGCAGTTAAAAGATAATACTCACAGGATATTAAGATTCACACATGAGCTCAAATTATCAGGAATAGTTTCTTCAAGATAATTATTCGCAATCTTCCTACATCATTCATTTCATTATTCTTTTCCATTCTTGGTGGAAAGAAACAATAAAAAAAATAAGCCTCTGGACCAAAAAAACTGAGTTTAGCAAAATCATACAAGTCAAATAAGTCTGTTAGCAAAGAAAAAGCAGGGTAAAACATAGGTTTTCAATACATTTGCTAGGAAGATTACTTTGCTTCCTACACATTCAAGAGTGATGTACTTGCTCAAATATTCACAATGTTGCCTACTGGTCAGTGTTCCTACGCTGATGCTCACACTCTTTAGTTGCAGTATCTACCCATGCATGGCCATCAACTCCAACTGACTGCCACTATGTGTCAACGCAAGGACTTGCAAATCAAGTACTAAGAACTACTTTTAAACAATCAAGTGCTAAGAACTACTTTCAAACACATTGAAAAAATTAGGGCATTCATAGGTATGCTAAATTCAAAGATTTATGAAACAACTCATTTAGAATATCGTATCTGATTTAAAAAATGATGAAATCATATAGTTTAGGTGTAACCCAAGGTGTTGTGGCGACTTAGGTTAATGAAGGTCGAAGAGAGTTGCGCTCAGGTTGTAGAAGATCGAGCAGATGAATAATGATGGATGATTTGGCAATGATGGCAGTATTGATCGCGGATCGATGTCGGCTTGAGCATGAAGTCATGGAGGTTCGCCGAATGGAACTACAGGAGGACGGAGCAAGAAGTAGGAAGCAAGGAGATGATTAGTGGTAGTGGTGAATTTGGAGGTGACGGTAGCATCGACAGTAGAACTTCATCGGCTTGCGCAGAAGGTGGTGGAGGATCGCCAAATGGACCTACAGAAGGATGGAGCTCGGCCAGAGAGCGGACGGAGTCCAAAGCGGAAGCAATGAGACGAGCAGAAGATCAAATAGTCGATTAGGGAAGCTAGGAAAAGTAATATTCGGGATAATAGGCGAGGTTTTAGCAGCGGTAATAATTGTTGCTTGTACCTCTCTCTAGCGGCGGTTTGTAAACCGCTTCAAATAATTGCTGCAGAAACATGTGTTCTTTTGTAGGGAGTACAACCTGATGATCTGAGTAAACATAGACTGTTTTAAGCTAGATTGAGCATTCAATAATAACTTCTTTCGTTAATCATGTTTGTTAATTATTTGTTATGTTAGGCTTATTTTAGTAGTACAGAAGTGCTTCAGAAAAGCACTGTTTTAGTTGTGAGGGCTAAAGATGAGGAGGTGATAAATTGCATGTGAAGATGACATTGCCTGCTGTCATGATGATGCAGAAAATGTGATAAAGTTTGATTATTCTATAAATGAGCTGTGATCCAGATGCATTTAAACTGGCATAGAAATTGCAGCATCAACACTTAATTAATAAGAAATCAGGATTGGAATTGTTTGTTCTTAAAAGTTTTGTTCGCAGGAAATTAACATCATACAGAATTAGGAACTTACACAGATTGGAACGGTTTGCTTTTAGAAGTTTAGTTACCAGAAATGACCGTTAGACTGACTGAGTTAGAATGATATCAGTTTTGGAATGGTTTGCTCTTACAAATTATTTTGCCAGGAAATGCCACAGTTTGTAGTTTTATTTTCGAAAGGAATCTGTAAAATATTCATTCAGAGAAGAAGATTACAAAATATAGTGTAGATGTAGAGCTCTGCAAAGCAGCTTTAAAGAGCCACAACAATGAGATATATCGCTTAGAGATGATTAGAGGAGAGTGGAAAAAGAACAGCAATGAGCCGCATTAAGAATTAACTCTTAAAGGAAGACAGTGGAGTAACTCCATAGCTATATAATGACCAACATCATAGAGCGTCCCAACTCTTTTAGTAACCAAAGTAAAGAAGTAACCATTGGTAAAGCAGTGGGAAGCCATTTAGAGTGGTTCTTAGATCGTTGATATCGAAATCTGTTGTATTTCCTCAATTGCTAGCCTAATGTTTTGTTTGAGACAATTTATTATTATTATTATTATTATTATTATTATTTTTTAATTAGTTTTTAATATAAAAATTTCTAGTTATATAATTTTTTGTATTAAAAAATAACTTTGAGAAGCAGTAAGAAAATTATCCCAAATGAAATCTAAGTGATAAATCAAGTACGGTTCATCTCATCGACTCCTGAAAACCTAAAGATTAGCATACTGAATAAAGGCATGTCTCTTCTTTTGTTTGACAACTTTGGTGGTGTTTCTTTGCTCGGTTTTTATGGCCTGGGCGTGTATTTGGGATTTCTAGTTGCTGCTTTCTCTTTCTCCAAAGATGGTCCTAGCATGATAACCAGGTGATGTTTTGAAGTCTCGAAGTCTTCGGGGCTTTTTTGTTCCATTTTATTTGAGGTTGCCTTGCAATCTATCGTTTATTGTAATTTTATGTTTTGATTAGTTTTTCTTGTGTTCGCCTCTTTGTGGCCTTGCGTTGTAGCTTTTTATTTTATTGTTATTAATAAAATCATCTTCTTCTATTTTCTTATAATTTTATCAAAATATTTTAAAATTTGCCTATACACTTATTTTGTTGGCTTCATGTGAGCTCACATTAGTCATCTTTATAAATATTTAAAATTTATTATTTTTTAATAGAGAAATTTATATATAGACCACCAAAATCTATCTGATTTACAAAATTGTCATACTTCATAAATTTTTGCGTGTCACAATTTAATTATTCTGATTTCCGAATTTGATTAAAGAAAAGTATATATTCGGATAAAAAACTTGACAAATTAAAATAAAAAATTATTTTGTAAATATTTAAGTTAATTTGGCTTTGCCTGTAAACTTCCAAGTCACCTAACAAACTCAAGTCTCCGCGGCCCTGCTCAAACGCGGAGCCGTCCATCACCGCCTTTTCTGTCAGTCTATTATTTAAAATTATAAGAGAATATGAAAGCTTTATTTTAAAGAAGACTTTGGTAGTTTTAAATAATAAAAACATTTTCTATTTAAAGAAAAATTCAATCATTAATAAAAATTTTGAGAAAGTAATTCAACAACAAAATAAACTCGAAATCTTGTATGTTTATAGTAAAATTGAGTGTCACAATGAGATAAGTCTCATGAGTTCAAAATTGTCTAAATTTGATATCATCAAGACACATATATGCTGAAGAGGTATATCAATTAGTGAATCAACAGGGGTTGTTTGCTAGAGTATTCCAAATTTTGACTATATTTTGTAGTACATGTCACTTCAAAAAATCTTTAAATATGTCCTTACTCTCTATGTCGGTTCCGGGGAAGGCTTGAATCCTTGGCTTAAGGGTTAATAAAACTCATAGGCTTTAATAAACACTAAACTAAACTCCATTGGATAGCCATTGTTCGACCACCAACGATGTACAACTACCATTGAGCCACAACCATTTGACCATTACATTTTGACTACAACCATGTTCTAAGCATCCATATTGGGCCACCATTGTCAAACTACATATGCCCACAAACTACTGACTACCATTACTTAAATACAATCCCTCATCCACTATAGCCCGATTAAGGTCATCCAACCACCATCTCATGACTACGATACTTTGATCACTATCGCCTGACTATAGTACTCAGATCATCATCACCGGACTACGTACTCTCCTCTGATTACTATCGTCTAATTATGATCTTCCAACCATCATCACTCGAATATGATATTCTGACCACCGTTATTCGCTGCTGTCCTCCGATCGACCACTATCACTCAATTAGTGTCATTTGACCACCATCACTTGACTGCGGTCGCCCAACCCTCATTGCTCAACTACAATCCTCCCATCCTCCTTACCTTAGCATCCTCAAACCACTCTTGTTTAACTATGGTCATCTGACTATTCAACTATTATTACCGAACTAGTTAACTACGGACCTCAGGCTATACTCACCCGACTATGATCATTTACTATAGTCATTCGAAGATCGTCGCCCAACTACGATTAATCATTCATTAATTTTAAAATAAATCTCTTAATTTTGAGCCTACCATAACCACTTCTTGTTCACCAAAATACTTTTCTTCTTGATTCGGGTCCAAAAGATGCCTGCGTGCCGCCTTTGCGTTCCTTTCCTCCCAATTGCAAGCAGACCTGGTCGGTAACCTACTTTCATGAAAACGAATCTCAAGCCCCCCTTTCACGACCACATTTCCCGGCCATAGCTACTCCACCACGTCCCTCTGAAAAGCTCACGCCAAAAGCTCTCCTGATTCCTTAATCCCACTCCAAAGATTCTTCATTTGCTTAGTCGGTCAAAAAGCCTAACTTTACAGCTCTGCTTCACGTCATCGACTCTCATGAAACCTATAAGAGGAGACCTCACCTCTCCGTCATCATCAGACCAAGAGCTTTAAAGAATCACTGTGAGTAAAAGTATGGCAAGTGGAAGAGCAGAGCAAGCAGCCATGGCCAGCAATAGAAAGATCTCCTCCAATACCAGCTCACCATCCTCACTATCTCCAGCGACACCGACGGCGACTGAGCGGCCGCAGGAGAAGAGAAAGCCGGGAGGGGCTAAGGCTGCTGGTTTGTGGATGAAGAGAATGGATATGGCCGAGGAAGACATAGATGCCAGTGCGGAGCAGTTCATTAAGAGGTTCAGAGAGGACCTATTGCTTCAGCGGCTTCAGTCGATTGAGAATTACAAGCAGATGCTGGCAAGAGGAGTCTGATATATCTTGCTTGCTTGCTTGCCTTTTTCTTTTGGCGGTTTTTGGATTCTTTGTTATATGTAACTGAATTTTTCTTTTTTAAGGGTGAGATGATCTTACGAAACTGGTGTGCAAGTTGTGTGTTTGTGACCGTTAATGGCTTCCTTGTCTGTGAGTTTGGTGTATGAAGGATATATTGGTGGGTGATTTGTAAGTGTTGCTTGCATTTATTGATTCTAAGCCTGAGCTTCGCACTAATGAGATTACTTTCTGATGGCAAAAGTAAAAGCTAATTGCATTTTAAGATTGAGAGGAACGTTATTTGTGGAAAATTTCTTCATAAGCTTATTTATGAATTTTAAATGACAGTGTTAGTGAACAAGAACGAATAAGTTATTCAAACTTAATTCATATATCTATCAATTATTTATAAAGTTATTCAAACTTAATTCATATATCTATCAATTATTTATAAAAGTATTCAAAATTATTTGATTAATTAGTTAAATAATCTTGCAAGATCGGAGCTCTATCGATTTGAGAGTCAAACCACGATTAGCTTGTCAACAACAACAACAACAACATCAAGCCTTTATCCCACTACGTGGGGTCGGCTACATGAATCATTTTTCTCCATTGTGTCCTATTAAAAGTCAAATTCTCGTTTAAATCTAATAAAGAAAGGTCATTCCTAATATTTTATAACCAAGTCTTTTTAGGTCTACCCCTACCTTTCTTAACATAAGTCAAATCTAATACCTCTACTCTCCTAACCGGGTCATCGGAAGGCCGCCGTTTAATGTGACCAAACCATCTAAGGCGACTCTCTCTAATCTTATCTTCTACTGGAGCTACTCCAACCTTTTCACATATATGCTCATTTCGTATCCTATCTCTAAGGGTAAAGCCACTCATCCACCTGAGCATCCTCATCTCTGCCACACTTAACTTAGTATTATGCTTCTCTTTTAATGGCCAACATTCAACACCATAAAGCATTGCAGGCCTCACTACCATCTTATAGAATTTTCCCTTAAGTTTGAGGGGTACATTTCTATCACATAACAAGCCCTATGCATTCCTCCACTTCAACCATCCAACTTGAATTCTGCTGATAATATCCCCATCTATTTCACCATCACTCTGAACAATAAATCCAAGATATCTAAAACGTGTACTCTTATTAATGACTTGATCGCCCAAAGTCACAATCCCCTCACTAGGTCTATCACTACTAAAATTACACTCCATATATTCCGTTTTAGATCTACTCAAGCGAAAACCTTTAGACTCTAAGGTTGACCTCCATAATTCAAGTTTACCTTCAACTCCCTCTCTAGTCTTATCAACAAGAAGAATATCATCAGCAAAAAGCATACACCAAGGTATATCCTCTTGCAAATGTCTAGTGAGAACATCCATGACTAAAGCAAAAAGATATGGGCTTAAGGCTGATCCTTGATGTAACCCAACCGAAATAGGGAAATACTCAGTCAATCCACCTTGTGTTTGAACACAAGTAATAGCTCATGCATACATATCTTTAATGATTTGAATATAAGCATTATTGACTCCTTTCTTTTCAAGAACTCTCCATAGCACTTCTCTTGGAACTTTATCATATGCTTTTTCTAAATCAATAATATCATATGTAGATCCTCCTTATTTTCTCTATATTTCTCCATCAAACCACGATTAGCTTGTCAAGTAAATTAATTAGTTCATTTACAGCTCTGGTGTTAGCTTTTAGATACTACAACAACAATAATAAGTCTTAGGCTTCATTTGGGACAACTTTCATGCTGTTTTTAAAACGTCTTTCTAGTACAATTTTTTTTTTGAAAATATCAAATTCAAAAAAATTTGTATTAAAAAGCTATTTTAGAAAGCAAGAAGTAAGCCGTCTCAAACAGGCTTCGTTTGGGACGGCTTTTTTATTGTTTCTTAAAGCAGCTTCCCAGTACAAAAATTAAAGCAGCTTCCCAGTACAAAAATTTTAATTTTTGTGCTAGGAAGCTGCTTTAAGAAGCAGAAAGAAAGCCGTCCCAAACGAAGCCTTAATCTCACTAAGTGAGGTCAATCCTAATTTTAGCTTCCAGAAATTAGTCATTACTTTATTAACCCAAGGTGCCAATATTAGGTGTAGAAGAAGAAAACAAAACTAACATTCATTCATCAATTTAATTTCTAAGGAATTGATAGAAGCACATTTAAAAACCTATTCATATATTTAAAACATACATCAATCAATTAACAATATAAAAAATGATAATGTACAGTCCATATAGAAAGAAAGATTGTTTCAATCCCCAAAATCATATAATATCAGAACAATTAGTAAATTAAAAAAAAACAAAATTTATTAAAAAAACTTTCATTTTTTGACAATACAAAGGCTTCTCAATCATTGAAATTAGTATCACTAAATTTAATTATAGTACCGAAAGCTTTTTTTCTTGGGACGTTTAGGCCAATTAAAACAAACTCATATGCAAATCACATACGTAAGACTCGAACTCAAGATTTCTTAGTTGATAGTCAAAGCTTCCTACCAGCAGATCAAGCAGATGAGCTGCATATACTGCTTTGAATTATAATACTATAGAAGGGAACTATAGTGGAGAAGGGAGAAGCGAACAACAAAAACTGAAAAGAATACCAACTATGCCCATAGATTAAAAACCTTAAATTTTAATGTTCATTAAGATGGTCAAGAACATGCTGTCCGTTTCCAAACAGCACAGAGGCTTTTGAGTCTGCCTTCAATGCTGGTGACAGTGTAGAATGATTATAAGAGCTGAACAGATCTTGAAACAGTTAATCAATGCCTTGATTTTTGCTACTAGTTGGATAAGAAATATCAGAAAATCAACTTCTGGACATACTACTGTACATTATGGTTGCAAAGTTGTCTATGATGATTGGTTTTGAGTTTGATGAGAAGAGAAAGGCTCTCTGGCTCTCGAGAAATTATTCTGTGCGGACATCGGACGCAACTCTACCTCCAGATGCCACGATATCGAGCGGTACCCAAGTACCGAGCCACGATACAGGAAAAGGGTGACGTGGTGCATTTTTATTGGTCTCTGGACATCGTTCGGTGTCCGCACAGAGAAATTTTCCTTGGCTCTCTAGCTGTTGATATGAGAAACAGGGAGTGAAATCCAAGCTTGAATTTATCTTCTCCCACATATCTCTGCATCATTTGCTCATCCCAAGCGGCAAGCACATCACTTAAATTCTTATATATAGAACCTAATAACTTGGCTGAAATGTATCTGAAAGCTGCTGTCCTTACGAATTCAAGCGTGATAGGCAATTCTCCCTGTCATAGGTGAATACATGGCTCATAAGATTAAGCTAATTCACCTGTAGAACATGACATTAACCCTTAATTTTCTTGATCTACAGCCCAGAAATAATCTCCATAGAGTTTTATTATAAAAATCATGGATTACAACAGCAGAATATTTTAGAAGACCAATAAAGTGGAACAGCACAGCAGGAAGTAAAACCTGAGGCAATTCATTAGGGCTATCAGACTTAAATAATATGAATTAAAGCACTCAGAGAAATCTACTGTGAAGGAACTTGGATTGAACCAACAGCACAACAGTATTCAATACAAAATTAAAAATAAGCCACAAGAATATTATGCAGAATTTCTTGAAGTGGTAGGTGAGGCAGAGCATCTTAGATAAAACGTTTTTTTGGGATAGCTGACTTAGTTCCTTACATGTTTCTAGAAAGTTCTAGGAATTTCTACTGGATTATTATAAATAGAATGGTTGTAGGAAGAAGATATATGAAATCTATTTTTGGAATACAATAGTATTTTCACTGTTTTTGGTGTTTGAACTGTTTAGCTCTTTGAACTCTCTCCTTCAATGTTTTAATTGAGGGTGGAAGTTAAACAGGCAACGAGCACAAACAAGAAAGATAAAAACAGCAAAAATAAAATAACACTACAATTTTATTAGAGCAATAGAGACAGCCACACGTTATATATCTGTACTTATTTGTATAGCTTATTATGTAACTAGTTAGCCTAGGCTTCAGGTCTATATATATTTAGCTATCCTCTTGTATCGAGAACTAAGATATAATATTTCCTTCTAAAGCTTTCTTTATTTCCTCTTCTGTGTTTCGTCTCTCACGATGAGCTCAGTCTGACGATGAGCATTTCTTGATTCATCGGATATTCAATTTCCTCATGGTATCAGAAGGATCGTAACGATCTTAGGGACTAATGGCGTCCACTGCAACTTCTATGTCCGGCGAACAAACCGCTTCCTCCACGTATACTACTCCGGTTCTTTCTGCTTCCCTTAAATTCGTTTTATCCAATCTGAAGAGCACGGTTCCAAATCTTCTTTCACCGGATAATTACCCCCTTTGGAGCTCACAGATTCTCAAGATCTGTAGGGCTAATGGGCTTGAATCTCTTCTTGATCCCTCCTCCCCTGCTCCGACTAAATTTCTTACTCAACCCGACGGAACCACTGTTCCTGATCCAACCTACGCTCAATGGCTCTTAAACGATCAAAACCTTGCTGCCGCTCTATGTTCAACCATTTCTGCTTCTGTCCTACCTTACGTTCTTAATCTTGACACAACATCAGCCATTTGGTCTACTTTGCAAGCAAGATTTCAATCTATCAACCGGTCAAGAGTTATTCAACTCAAGAACGCTCTTCACACAATTTCTCTCAAGAATCTCACGATGGCTCAGTACCTGAATGAAGTAAAGTTGCTTGTAGATCAAATTGCAGCTGCCGGAGGCCACATAGAAGACGAAGACATCATCCTGTATACCTTGCGCGGACTACCTACTCAATACCAATCTTTCAAGACCTCCATCAGAACTATGACTCAGCCACTTACGCTTGATCAATTATACTCCTTTCTCATTACAGAAGAAATTCATATGGTTACTGATCTTGCCACAACAACATTCCCAGACGCTTCCAATACAGCCCTCTTCTCGGGTCGTGGACGTGGCCGAAGGTCCAGAGGCCGTTCCTATGGCAATGTCAATTCCTCCAAAGATTCATCTGCATCAGCTCAGACGTGTCAAATATGTCTCAAAAAGGGACATACAGCTACGGATTGTTGGCATCGGATGAACGCCCAGTTTGTTCCGAAACAGCAACAATCGAATAAGGCACTACTTGCAGATCATTCACCTGACTACACTGACTGGTATCTGGATTCGGGAGCTTCGTCTCATCTGACGAACTCGCTGAACAATCTATCTATCACCAGTCCTTACACAGGAAATGACGGCATCACTGTTGGTGACGGGAGTTCGGTAAGCATTTCAAACTCCGGCAAAGGCTTACTACCGACTCCCTCTCGTAAGCTTAACTTATCTCAAATTTTTCATTCTCCCTCACTCAAGTTCAATTTACTTTCTATATCTCAACTGACGAAAGATAACAATATAGCCATTATTTTTAACCCATCTGGCTTCCTGTTTAAGGATCTGATGACACAGCAAATCATCTTCCAAGGCCCTTGTCTCGACGGCCTCTACCCGATTCGGGCTCCCACAGCAATCAAGAATCATGCGCTTCATTCTACTAAGCAAGGCGCTCATATCTGGCACAACAGGACGGGCCATCCATGTCACCGGACTCTTAGACAAATTGCTTCTTCTCATCCGAACCTCCATATAGATTTGCATTTTAATAATTGCTACTCTTGTAATAAGGCTAAGATACATAAATTGCCTTTTGAATCTTCTCTGCTTAGAGCTAATTCTCCTCTTGAATTGTTGCATTCGGATGTATGGGGTCCTGCACCCGTGATTTCCAATTCTGGTTTTCTTTATTACGTTTTGTTTGTTGACGATTATGCGCGATACACATGGCTTTTTCCTATTAAACACAAATCTGAAGTCACCAATGTTTTCATCTCTTTCAAAACCTTTATAGAGAATTTCACGTCGCTTAAAATTAAAGCCATTAGAACAGATGGCGGTGGTGAGTATACTAGTACAACATTCAAACGCCTTCTTCAACAGTATGGTATTCTACACCAGATTTCTTGTCCGTATACGCCGGAACAAAATGGGGTCGCCGAACGTAAGCACAGACACCTATTAGAGACCACCCGGACTCTTCTCTACACTGCGTCGGTTCCCTATTCGTTTTGGCCGGATGCGGTTCTAACGGCTACTTATCTGGTAAACCGATTGCCCTCTCCAAATATGAATAACTTGTCGCCATATGAACTTTTAACAAAGAAACAGCCGGAGTATGCTCAACTACGAACCTTTGGCTGCGCTTGTTTTCCTCTCACCCCTTCTTCCGCTCGCAACAAGCTTCAACCGAAATCCCAATTATGTGTATTTCTGGGATATTCGGACCAATATAAAGGATATAAGTGTTTTGATATTTCTTCACACAAAATAACAATGTCTAGACATGTTATATTTGACGAAAACCAATTTCCCTTTCTGAAATTGCAGACAACTCACTCTCAGGAATCTTGCGAGTCATTATCTCCCCTTTTCCTTACTCCTACATCAGTGGTTCAAGCACACAATACTGCCACCAGCTCTACACTATGTGCATCTCAGGACATAACTTCAACCGCTGTTCCTGTCTCTCCTATTTCGGAGGAACGGACATCTGTGAGTTCGCATACATTTTTGGATCCTCCAGCTGCACAGCCAACAACTCACCCTATGCTAACCCGATACAAGACAGGATCACTAAAACCTGTCCATCGACTGAATCTGATTCACAACACAGCATGTTCCTCCACTCCAACGGATCCCGCAAACTATACTGAAGCCAGTAAACATGCTAAATGGCGCTCGGCGATGGCTGATGAGTTTCTCGCGCTTCAGATGCAAGGTACATGGAATTTGGTTCCCAAACCATCTAATGCATCTGTGTTAGGATGTAAATGGACTTATCGTACAAAATTTAATTCGGACGGATCCATTGCAAAATACAAGGCTAGACTTGTCGCGTTGGGAAATCATCAAGAGTACGGACTTGATTACACCGAAACGTTTAGCCCGGTTGTGAAGCTACCTACAATCAGAATTCTTTTAGCAGTGGCCCTCCACCATAACTGGTCGGTTAAGCAAATGGACGTAGCCAATGCGTTTCTACATGGCTCGCTATCTGAAACGGTCTACATGCGTCAGCCGCCAGGATTTCAAGACACAACGAACCCGGATCACGTATGTCTTCTCAATAAAGCTATTTACGGCTTAAAACAGGCTCCTCGACAATGGTATAATACTTTCACGTCTTTTCTTTTATCAATTGGTTTTCAGCATAGCTCTTCGGATCCCTCTTTACTTACATTTCACAAAGATACGATTATCATTTATTTACTTGTCTACGTAGACGATATCCTTATCACAGGCAACGATACGGATGCTATTAACAATATTATACAACACTTACATAGCAGGTTTGCCATGAAAATGCTCGGTGATGCCAATTCCTTTCTGGGAATTCAAATCACAAAAAGCCAAGATGTTTATTTTTTATCGCAATCGTTGTTGTTGACCTCGATTTTGCCCAGAATTGGGCTTGGAGAGTTGACTTGGTCAAATTGACCAAGTCAGACCCCAAGACCCTCTCCAATAGGTTCAGTGAGTCGAACTGAGTCTGTTGAGCCCGGACCCAGGTCTTGGGTCGACCTGGTTGACCAGGTCAACCAGGGTTGACCCATATTGACCTAAACACTTCCTTTTGATCTAAAATTGATTCCAGAGTTCCCTCGCTCGATTTCTCTTCACCACTAGACTCAGTGGGTTAGACTCGACCTACTGGACCCAGTTTTGTACCCAGGGTCAACCTGGTTGACCAGGTCAACCTAGGTTGACTCATTTGATTAATTTGAGCTTAATTCAAAGTTAAACCTATTTAAACCCATCCAAAGCTCAACCTCTAATTCCCTTTGACTTATTTGACTGATTTGACCAAGTCAAACTTTGACTTGGTCAAATCAAGTCCTAAATAAGTCAAAATCACCCATTAATGCCCATTTAAAGCCTAAATTAATTCTCTAATCAATTCCTTTCGTTTTGAAATCAAAACCACGGCCTAAACCGACATATTTCCCTCCTAATTAACCCCTGATTTAATCTTGGCCGTTTACTTTAGGTCTAGGGCGTTTAAATAGGAGAAATCAAGTCCAATTATAGATCTTTTTGCTCTCGTTTTCTCAAGAGACTTCCCCAGCCCCTGAGATTTTTTGTGAGAGCTCCTGCACCTCCTCTCCATCTTTCCCGACCTAATCCCGACGGTGAAACCACGCCGGCGGCGAGATCTCCGGCAAACCGAGGCCAAGGAGCTTCCAACTCGTGTTGCGTGCGATCTAGACGTCGAGAGCTCGATATTTCTTCTTCAAATAGGAGCGTGGGCAATCTACAAGTGCAACAAGCCAGAGATCTCTCGATTTCATCGAGTATTTTGGGTAAATTTCTAAATCCTAGCTAGTGCACTTAGATCTAAATAGGATTTTATATCTCGCGTATTAAGTCTCGGAAAATATCCCCCATCCATGCTCTTCATACCTAGATACTGTGTTTAAAATTTCGTCGAATTTGGTTAAGTATCGAGCGAGAACGAAGCAAAAATCGAGTTAGGGTTTCGGACGCCAGGTTCCGTCCGCCTGGGGGAAGCTGGACCGTTGATCCATCGATCAACGGTCGTGATACAGCCGTTTCGCGGCATGGATCGACCGCGGGGCTAGATCCCGCGGTTAGTTCTCCCGTGCGGCTCCATCTGTACCGTCCGTTTCGGACAGCGGAAGATCGGACGGTCCCGTAGCCGTCCGACGTGGCTTAGTGGGAGACCGCCGCCCGGGCATCATCCCGCAATCATTGGATCAATGATTGCTGGCGGCGCAATCATCGCGCCGCCGCGCAATCATTGGCCTGCGACCGCGGATCCAATCCGCTTGCGCCACGTGGCATTCCAGCCGCCGCCGACTTGTTTTATTTAAAATAATTATTTTTAATTGTATTTTAAAGCTTTTTTTACTCAAAAATTCACAGAAAATTCATTTTTGCTCCGATTTTCGAGTATAATACCTCGTTTTGTTCGTATTTTCATTCTCTACCCTATAAAAATAATATGTACATTTTTAATTATTTAAAAAACAGTAAAATTACCTTATTTTTGTTTTTTATTTAAATTATTATTTTAATAAAATTATTATTATGTTATTATTTAATAATTATTTATATTAATTATTATTAGTTTATGTTATTATTTTACTGTTTAAGTTTTATTTTATAATCATTACTATTATTAATATTTATAAGAATAATATATATATATATATATATATATATATATATATATATATATATATATATATATATATATATATATTTCCTAATATAATTATGATAATTATTTATTTAAATCTTTTTTTTTTACCATAATCATTAATATTCTAATATTTTTTTTATGGTCTTATTTATTATTATAACCATTATTTAATTATTCTGAGATTATTTTTAATTATTTATTACTATTTTCTATAATTATTTTTTTTTAACTATCCCTTTATTGAATTAATCTTCCAAAATGCATAACTTCTTCGTTTTAAGCCCGATTTTAACGCACAGCGTCTTGTTTTAATCGACTTTTGATTCTGCACATTCTGGAATTAGTGTTATTTGAAATTTTTGGGTCTGTGTGCAATTATTTTCAAAAACAGCCAGCTGCAATATTTAAAAATATTTAATTATCGTCTTTGAATTTCCAAAATTCATAACTTTGTCGTTTTAAGTCCGCTGTCAACGCACAATACCTTGTTTTGGATGTACTCTGAATTCTGCATATTTTAAACTATTTTCAGATGAAAATTTTGTCTACATTTTCTGTCATTTCAAAAACAGTGAAACTGCACTATTTTAAAATATTATTTTATCGTATTTGAACTTGTAAATTTCGTATCTTCACCGTTCTAAGTCGGATTTCGATGTGCGACCCCTCGTTCTTTTCAGAAAGACGAGCTTTATGTTTTCAAACCATTTCCAGCCCCCGATTTTGGCTATATGAATAGATTTCTGTTTTTGATCCAATTATTTGGAGATTTTGATATTTATATATTAATATAACAAATATTTTCAGGATACAAACTACTTTCAAATCGCTTGAGACTTCGTTAGGGTAGCCAGTGGGTCTTCCTTATATGTATTTATCATAAATTGATCTATTTTTAATTATGCTATTTTCCAAAGGTTTATATATTTGTAAGTATTTTTAAAATATTTTAAAATTACTTATGTATTAAATCCCTTAATCTTGGGAGATCCGCTATCGTATGAAATTTTAGACATGGATCTTATGTGTGAAGAGCAATCATGGGGGTGTGGGTTAGTGAATGGTTGAGTCCCAATCATTCACTAATCATCTCTTTAGGTGTCTTTACTTCTTTTTATCTTTCGTAGATTGCATGTGTAGGTCGTCACACCACAAGCACTTAGTCTAGGCTCTCCTAGATTTAAGGACATGGCGTGTTTATTTTGTTTATGTACTCCATGCATTTACTACCTTGAGGGTTAGTATGAACTTCAGTTTAAACCCCTATAACGTAGTGACACCTTAAGGACAATAATTAAGGACCCGTCTAGCGAACTTAGAAGTTTTCTAGGAGCTAGGATAGATCACTGATTGACACCAAAACCTCAACATTTAAACTTAGTGACATTGTAAACATCACATAATTTTCTGGAAATTTTTAGGGCTTGTTAGACCCCTTAGTTAGCTAACCCTAATTAACCTGCTAATTAAGGCCCCGAGACCTTCCGAAAAATGCAATAATTACTTATTAGGTCAGAAAATTACCCATAATACCTCAAACTGACCAGAATCTGACCCTTGACTTTAGATAAATAGGGCTCCTTAGTTTGACTTTAGGTTGACCCTTAATTTGACCATAGGTGGAAATTACCGTTTTGCCCCTAATAAATCATTAAAAATTATTAAAAATTCCAAATTTTCTCCAAACACTTGGGAACACTTTCTTAGGTCATCCCTGATCTTTGGGAGTGATCCCAATCAGTTTGGAGCTTGTTTGGATCAAAACAGTAAAAAGGGCCCTTCCTTAGTTAATTTAGAAAATTCCCTTAATTACCCAATCTTAGAAAACTCATAACTAATTGTAGAAAATTCCAAATCAGGCAAACTCACTTGCATTAGACTCCAATTAGGGCCTAGTATTTATTAAAAATTTTATGTTTCCAGAAATAGGCTTAGATTAGAAATTCAACTTTTTGGTCAACCCCAGCCTATAGTTTAGGGCCCGAAACTTAGAAAATTCATAACTTTTCCTAGAGAACTCCAATTCCAGCCTACTACCTGTCTAACTACTCATATTAAGGTCTAGTATTTTCCTAGAATGTTAGGAGACTCAGACTTAGCCTTTTTCCCATAGTGACTTTTTTGGACCCTTAGTCTAGTTCCTAGGAGGACCTAAAACTTTCCAAAATTGGCTAATACAATTTAAACTTCAAATATGAATACCCTTAGTTCTTAAAACTGATCAACAAACTAAAATAATAAAAATGGATCTAATTGACTAATATTTGAATTTCAATTAAAACATCCTTTTTAGACCTCCAACATACCTGAACTCTAGATAATTTCGACTAACTACCCATATTAGGATTTATCCAAACCACACTAGCCTTACACACACATAGAATGGTTTGTTAGGGCACCACTTCTAGATCTAGGTTAGGCCGCTGGGTTTTATTTTTCTGCTGTGTGCCAGAGCTTTCCGTGGTTTTCACTGCATGATGTTTGAAAAAATGATTGGTGTGTTTGCTTACTTTTTCTGCACTCTGGATGTGAGCGTTAGATTTACCCCTAGGTTAGGAGCGCCATATATATACTGTTCTTCCGTGCAGGTGGCCATGCTCAAGCTGATGAAAAGGGGGGAGCAATGTCATGATTTCTAATAATGTTTTATGCAGGCACTTGCTCAGCTCCCCCTAAAATGAACTGAGGGCTAAAATTATTAAATTATTATAACTGCTACAGATGGAGCTGCTTAGCCCTCAAAATTAAGAGCATGGCTTGGCACAGGGTCAATGGTGTTAGCATTTTTTTTTATATATATATGAACTGCTTGGGATTTTTATTAGGATAACCATGCAGGTTCTTTTAGATTTTTTTGCTTTTCAATTAATGTAATATCTATAATAATTGTTAATAGTTGTGAAAACAACTTCGAGTTGGGATATTCTTATCCAACTCGGATTCCAAAAGAAGAAGGCATCCCTAAGGGGAGAGTCTTCTTCCATTTGGAAGATCGAGCTGGATGGCTTCAGATATCCAAAGAGAAAAGGCAATACACTCCTGTTGGGGAGAATTGTCTCTTCGTTTGGATATTCAAGCCACGACGGATCCAAGGAGTCCAAGGAGGAGTGATCCAAGGAGTCTAAGGAGAGGATACCCAGGAGACTGAAGATATTGAAGATTGAAGACTCAATATCTAACTCAAAGTTGTTGGCGTCTGTCGTAGGTTTAGAAATCCAGGTTGTTGGCAGTGGTGCCCGGCCACTTTACTTTTTTTGCATACCCTGGGTTGTAATTAAAGGGCAGTTGGCCTATGGACATTTATTTGATTTGTTGGATTTATATTGATGTGTTTACCTGATTGCGTAGTAGAATTACCTGCTTTTTCTAGGTTTCTTTCTTGCATGCCGCTTTTGTTTTCGCCTGGATTTCGTTAGGCTCTTCTAAGGACTATAAATTTTTCTACTCATAACTAACTCCTAAAAATTTAAGTTTTAAATAATATAGAAACTTAACGAACCTAGGGAATTGCCGGAACCGTCCGGGGTCGCATGCATATTACTGCATTTCTCTTTCCTTGCTATAAGACATCTCCCTGCCTGCGGGTAGAGTCCGGATAATCTGGCCTATGAGGATGAAGTGCCGGACCTAGGGAGACCCAGTCTTTTCTAAAAATTTATTTTCTATAAGCCTGTTTTTTTAAACTTCTATAGCATTCATGAGCTGACATTTTAACTAGCATGCATTGCATTAGAAATCAATTTAATTAAAATTTAATTGCATTAGTTAGGGGCATTCACCCAACATAAGTCCCGGACCACTTAGGAAATTCTCTAGATGTCGGCCCTCTTTCCAATAAACTGTACCTCCCACCCATCTTTCATAATTGACCTGATAGCATGGTTTTGAAGCGATTAGGTTGTTAGCTGGCTCCCCCAATCCAGGCCGGGATAAGTCCAGATCTTTGCATCGCATTAGCTAGGACACTGGTCTTAGTGTGTGTCGAACACTAAAGTCCAAATTAGATTTAAGATTTGAGGCTACTACATTCGGTCTCGTAGTAAGCCTTAAATAGTAGGTAGGTCCTTTCTTTTCAAGGACCCTAAATCCTACTTATCCGCGTTACAGGATGACGCCACCTCCATCCTTCTCTCATGCATGTGGTTGATTGTTTGTCTTTCTTTTTCCAGTTTTTCTCTAGTGCCCTAGAGCCTCCGAATGCTGGTATGAGCCACGCATGTCAATTCAGCCCTTCGGACCTTTCTTCTCTTTGAGTAGGATTTCCTAGTCTATACCCCTGTGTCAATCCCACTTTAAGAGAGGATAATGTATAATCCTTAATCGAGAGTTTTCTCAGGCTCCGGTCTGGGATGTAATTAACCACGGGGGCTTGCGCCCGTGGGAAACTCGGTCCCACATCTACTAAACCCCATTCGAGCTCTTGCATCGGATGGGGGAAACCCGTGATTTGGTCATGTATATTACTACCCATCGAGGTGTGTTGGTGAAAGCCTCTATCCTCAATGGTTAGTCGTATGCACGATCCAATCTGTCCCTTCCAATCGGCCCGTTCGCGCGGTGCTCTTTCGGAGGTCCACAGTTGTATGCTCATTCGATTTTACAGATGGCACAACTCACACGCTGTAATCCCGTCTCCAACCCAACATGTACCAAGCTGCCGAAAGCTATTCCGCCTGATCCGATTCTTACCGATCCATCCATGTACAGAAAAATCACTGGATCACTCCAATATCTTTGTCTTACAAGACCTGATATTTCTTATAGTGTCAATTTCATATCTCAACATATGCATCAACCATTGCCCGAGCACGCATATCTTTTGAAACGACTGCTACGATACATCAAAGGTACGCTAGACTATGGCATTCCTATATCTAAATCTAATCTTTCTCTTTCTTCCTTTTTAGACGCTGACTGGGCAGGCGATCCTATATCAAGAAGGTTATTGCTCGTTCCTTGGTGATTCACTAGTATCATGGACAGTAAAGAAGCAAACTACAGTTGCCCGGTCATCTACTGAATCGGAGTATCGTTCGCTCGCGGCACTCACTGCCGACGTTGTTTGGCTCCGACGGCTGCTGTCCGACTTTGGCATTCATCAAACAACACCCACTGACATATTCTGTGATAATACGTCTGCAATTTCCCTGGCTAACAATCCTGTTTTTCACGCCAGAACAAAATATATCGAAATAGATCACAGATTCGTCAGGGACCATATTCAACAGCAAAATATTCGCATTTTACCCATTAGTACCATTGATCAAACAGCGGATATCTTCACAAAGTCGCTATCTACACCGAGATTTCAACTTCTTCACACCAAACTAACGGTCTCCAAAGTCCCTTTAGTTTGCGGGGGAGTATTAGAGCAATAGAGATAGCCACACGTTATATATCTGTACTTATTTGTATAGCTTATTATGTAACTAGTTAGCCTAGGCTTCAGGTCTATATATATTTAGCTATCCTCTTGTACCGAGAACTAAGATATAATATTTTCTTCTAAAGCTTTCTTTATTTCCTCTTCTGTGTTTCGTCTCTCACGATGAGCTCAGTCTGACGATGAGCATTTCTTGATTCATCGGATATTCAATTTCCTCAAATTTAACGTGAAAAAATCCTAAACCGTGAAAAAAAAACAACCGAGCCACACCACACCAAGAAATTTACTTTAAAAATTTTAGATAATTAGTTCAGATCTCTCATCTCTCTTCCACCGTTATTATACAAGAAGAAACAAAGAGATATAATTCAAACCACCAAGGGACGCCACCCTCAATGAAAAAAGAGAAAGAAAACTATCACCCTGTCCCGCAGCATTGCGATGCCATTTTGGATCCCTGTGGCACCAAATATAGAATTTTGTGGCGCTCCGCCCTCTATTGATTTTGTTGAAAATTGTCCAACGCCAAGGCTCTCTGGGACACAACATTGTGGCACTCGAGCATATAACACCAAGATGCTCGGACACACAGCATTAGATAACACCCGATTGATCAACACAAGCAGATTCCACACATAACTAACAAAATATTCATTTACTATTCTTTCTCAAATATCTATTGTTACTATCAAGTCTTGATATTGTCCACAGAAGACAGAGTTGTAATGCTCAATAACTCAATGTTCATCGAGTTAAAGTCAAATAAAGCTATAAATTACACAGCTTCTAACAACAATCATTGTTTAACATAAGAATTCATCCAATAAATTGTAAAAAAAAAAAGTATAATTTACAAAATTACCTTTGGATTGAGCTATATATATAAGCATCATCCATCTTCATAACAGAGTTCCGGAAAGTTGCCGTCGTAGAATCCTCATTCCCCTAATCTCACACGCGTATTACCCTTCACACTATCCATCCACACATGTCGGTCGGCTCATCAGCATACACACACTACAAGCTGCACGTGTCTTCTCCTCTACCGCCACTTCTTCCTATAAACTCAACACACTACAAGCAAAAGAAAATGAAACAAGGAGACAAAAAGTTGGCTAAATCGAAAGTATGGATAGTAGTTGATACTTCATCATGAAATTATCTTGATTGGGCATGAATCTCGTTGAAAAACCCAAACCGGAAACTTCAAAAATTAAATCCGGAAGCACCCGAACTCTGATTTCAGCGAGCTTATAGTCAAACTGAGCGTCTCGGAATACGACTGGACGCAACAGTAGTCAATGTTAGGAGTAACCAAGTCGAAATAAATAAGATAAAAACAAGAGAGATAGGCCAAAAATTAGGTGAAAATTTTGAAAATAGAATAAAATAGGAAGGCACGCCATATCAAGAAATTCACAATAAAAATAGAGAGAAATTGTGCAGATCTTTCTCTCAATACTCTTTTGCAGCCTTGACACTTTGACATGACACTAGAGCATAACTCTTATATGATTACAACGCACACAATGCTAAAAAAAAACCTCACTATCAAATTGCCAAGGGCTCTTATATTGTTGCAAAATGGGGAAAATGAAGGCGCGATTCAGGGAGGAGCGACATAAGCAAAAAATTGAATTAATTATTGAATGTCACTGTTATATGCATTGGAGACTTTAATATAAGCAAAGTTAGTAGCAACTAATGCAAGAATCAGTGAATTATTTTATTTGCAACAAGGTGTGGCCCGAAATTACACACAGTGACAATTTTGGCGGCTTTGGTATCGCGACTGGGTGCGATTTGCAATGGTCTCATTTTCTCGCCTTTCCATTTAAATGAATAAATATTAGATCTACCATCATGCACTGCCCCACTATCAAATTGCCAAGGCCTACCCAAAATAATATGGCACACATCTATGTCTAAAACATCACAAAGAGCCCCACAGATATAGAGCTTACCAATAGTAAATATAACTCAACACATGCCTCAAATTAAAAATTCCATTAAGTATATACAAGATTGAGTTATGACTTATCATTTGAATTAAGGAGTAGTTAAGTAAAACACTTGGTTTTGTTGTCTAGAAATCCATTGAATCCATTAGCTGGAAAGAGTTTTAGGAGTTGGGGTTGCTACATTTGATAGTTATAATTTGATAGTTATGGGGAAACAACAATTTTGATATATGATATAACAAATTTGAGAAATGAAGAAAAATGATGGTCATTTATTTGCAATGTGGAAGCGTGATCAGTGATCAGGGAAGTGTGGTTGATCAATTGCAATGAGCTCGAGTTGTCTCCGATACCACGAAAAAGGCTGAACTTGATGTACTGGCAAACTATGGAGAAGAAAGAACCATATAGAAAAACAGAGGAAACGCGGAATCCAAAAAAATCATTTTATATTACTTAATATATCGTCAAAAAAATTATCTTGATCGGGCACGAATCTCAATGAAAAATCAAGCTGTAAACTTTCAAAATTAAAATTGGGACCATTTGAACTCCGATTTTAGCAAACTTATAGTCGAACTGAGCGTCTCGGAAATGCAAATCCAACGACACCAAATTCAATCCAATCCGAGCCTAAACAGGTCCAAATCAAGGGTTAGAAGTGTTGTTGGAAGATTCAAACCACAATTTGGATTGCCAAACGGTTTCCAAACATAATGAGCTTATAGTCGAATCGAGCGGCTCATTGAGACGAGTCCAATGAGCCAAAGATCACTGAATTCCGACATCAATAAGACGTTCAAATATCCATCAAACAGTCCATGATCAAGGATTCAACGGTCATCCATCCAACCACTCCTCATTTATCCTAGCTTGATCTCTTACATATTTACGGGCCATGCCACTTCAAAAATCTATAAATAGACCCCTCATTTCTCTTGATGGGGGATCCAAGCAAGAAGGGAATAATAGAAGAGAAGGAAGAAGCTCCTCCTTGACCACCGTCGGAGCCTCGCCGGACCACCGCCAAAGCTTCGCCGGACCACCACATGAGACCTTCACATTCGCCGTACCACCACCTAAGGCCCTCACCTTCGTTGGACTACCACCTGAGGCCCTCGCCTACACCGGACCATCACCTGAGGCCTTGCCTTCGCCAGACCACCACCTGAGGCCCTCACCTTCGTCGGACCACCATATGAGGCCCTTGCCTTTGTCAAATCACCACCTAAGGCCCGGAGTTTTGCAAGACCACTACTTGAAGCCCGAAGTTCTATCGGACCATCACTTGATGTCCGGACTTCTGTCGTACAATTATTACTTGTAATCTGATCGCCCTTTGAGGCAAGTCAGCCTATTGTAACCAACTCAAGTTCTAGTGGAATCATTTTCAACTGGGTAAGACCCTGTGGTTTTTTTCCTTTTTTCAGGGCTTTTCGCATAAAAATCTTGTGTTTTTTGTGTGTGAACTGGATATCCATGCAACACTAAGACATACTATTATAACTTTATCGTCGCGTATAATCTATCCCACAACATTACTAAAACACACATATATAGAAAAAAAACATATCAGACAGCAGCTATCATTATTAGCACTATGTCAACATATCTCTATTAACATTTAGGGTTGAGAAAAAAGTTATTTGGCTTTGTTAAGTTAAGTTCTTAGAAGAGGTTAGAGATAAGGCCATGAAAATGAATTATGGAAGAGGTTAGGGGACACATAAGGCTATGAAAAATTGAAAATGAATTATAGGTCCAACAAAATTAGTTTATATTATCATTCTAGAGTTTATTAGTACTCAGATACTATCCAAGGCATGTCGGCAGTTCCTTCAATCCCACGTGCAAGCTAATAGAGCCACCGCGACAATCCCCATTCCTCTATTCTACACGCGTCGCCCATTCTCGCATCCTATCCATCCAGCCAACGCTAGAATCTCGCACGTGTCCCCCGCTCCACCGCCCCTCCTTTCTATAAATTCCCATCGTCATCTCAACGATTATATTGCAAGCAGAAGCAACTGAAGCAAAAGCTAATTCAAAAGATCTTTATAGAGAGGAAAATGGATCCGTTAGGCAACAAGGTGGGACACGGACACATCGACGAGTACGGCAACCCCATCACCGGACACGGTACCACCGGCTACGGCGATCACCACCACACCGGCGGCTACGGCGCCGAGCACGGGACCGGAGCCCAGCAGCTTCATGGCCACGGCAACGACGGCCATGTTGACCAACACCATACCGGTGGCTACGGCGCCGGCCATGCTGTCCAACAACACACTGGTGGTGGCTTCGGCACTGAGCACGGGACCGGAGCCCAGCAGCTTCATGGCCACGGCACCGCCGGCCATGTTGACCAACACCATACCGGTGGCTACGGCGCCGGACATGCTGTCCAACAACACACTGGTGGTGGCTTCGGCACTGAGCACGGGACCGGAGCCCAGCAGCTCCATGGCGGCGGAGCGACGCCGGGGGTGCTGAGGCGGTCGGGAAGCTCGAGCAGTTCGAGCTCTTCGGAAGACGATGGACTGGGAGGGAGGAGAAAGAAGAATAAGGGGATAAAGGACAAGATCAAGGAGAAGTTGCCTGGAGGTCATAAGGATCAGCAGAACCCGCAGCAGCATTACGATCAGGGAGTGGCTGTAGGAGGGCCGACGCAAGAGACTGAGAAGAAAGGGATAATGGATAAGATTAAGGAGAAACTTCCTGGGAGCCACAGCCACTAATCAGAATGTGCTTAGTAGCTCTGAGAAGCGATGTCCATCTTAATGGAGAATAATCGTCATGTGTTTGATGTGCTTGATGTGCATGTGCCATTGTTTGTTGGCCAAGCTTGTATTTTGTTTTTTTCTATTTCGTACTTTGTATTCTACTTTCTTGTGTGTTTTATTATTATGATTAATATTATCTACCCTTTATGATTATAAGTTCATGGTAATCTAAAGACTTATTTGTGCTCAAAGTTTGGAATAATTATTCTGTGTGGTCTGTATCATAATTTAGAGACCAACAAAAATGCGTCACAACACCTTGTGCTCGATACTGTTGTTTGATACTGCTCATATCGTGGCTCGGTACCGCTGATGTGGTGCATACTGGTTATTCTCCAAACGGCGTTCTATGCCCAATCATGATGTAGGAACATCTTTCGTAGAATAAATTCTTAGGAATAATTTATCCTTTATTAGCTTAGGTGTATGGTTGTAGAGTCTTCTATTAAGCCTATATATTTAAGATATTGTAAGGAAAGAGGCTCATCGATGAATATTATCTCTTTTTAAAACTTTAAGCTCGATGTTATCTTTGTTTCATGGATTGGGATTATCTTTCTTCAAGCATCATCTTCTTCCAACGATCCAACCTACTTCAAATCACCACATAAAATAATTTCTCAATGAGATGGAGGACTTTGGAGAAACTTAAAAAGATCCTTGGGATTGAGATCAAATATGATAGAGAGAATTAAACACTTTTTTAAACACAAAACTCTATATCTAAAGCAAGGACTCCAGATATTGGTTCCAATGAAAGGACTAATATGCGAACACTCCTTTAGCCCTATATTTCAAACAAGTGCATCAATTTCATTAAAGAGTGAAAGAAAAAAAAAGGAAACATATTTGGCGTTTCATATACAAATCTAGTGGGAGCCTTTATGTGATGGTGTACAAAATCTAATATCCTTCATGCTAGTACATAATCTTATTATAGACCATTGGTGTATAACAAAATGAATTTTATGATATATTTTGGCTATTGGTCAGAAGTTAAATTAAAATAAGATGATATATAGTTAATCGTCTAGTTGGGTATACGCCTATTCTAACTTTGTTGATGATCAAATTTCAATCAATATTTGGATATGTGGTTTGTCAACTAGTAAGTTAAAGATCAACATTAAAGATAAAAATTGTTTTCTTCTATAAATGAAGTGCATATGATAAATTAAAAAAATGTATTCAAAAAGTCATGTCTAAAAATTTGGAGATTTTATGTGATAATTATAGTGTCATTAGACTTAGAAATAGGTTCATTTTAGATAGGTTGTATCTTAGGTGCATTCTATCTTGTTTTGAGCTTATAAATGGGTTGGTTTTGTATGAGAAAGAGAGCCAACAAATACAATTGATTTAAGGTTGATTTTCTCTCCAATGAATTCCATTCTCTCCCCTACTCTCTCATAGGTGAAAAAAATAAGAAAGATCAAGAAGGCTTCCTTATTCCTTAAGAAAATCCAACAAATTGGAATTAGAGCCAGGTGGAGGCGATCTCGGAAAGCAAAAAGGGTGTTCTTGTAATCAAGAAAGAGGAGGGAGGAGGTCCACAAGGATAGAAGCAATAAGCTTCGAAAGAGAGCGGTGCATGTGGTATAAGCCCACATGAATCTTATTTGAGAGGTTGAAGGCTGCGCCTGGCTTGTTACAAATAAAGATGCGTGAAGGTACATGTCACAATCTAATTCGACCAGGACATGTCATATCGCGCGCATTGAGCAATGATAGACAAATCTAAAGATCTACTTTTAAATTTATTTCATTTTTTTGCCAGTATTCATTAAAATAAAGTATAGACTACATAATTACTAAAATATTCAAATACTAAAATTAAATTCATCCATAAATTTTTTTTCATTTCATCAAAATAGATATTTATACTATAGTACATGACTACATGCAAAAGCTACATAATTAAAAATTTAACTAGTCATGACTTTACAAAAATTAAAATAGAAAAATATCTATGACCTCAGATCTAATCATAAATTGTTGGTTCACAACCTCTTTTCCCTTTTCAGATCTTAAAAAATAGAAGAAAATCACAGTAAACTATAACAACTCAGTAAGTCACACAAATTAATCTAAATTTTCAAATATTTTTTTTATTAAATATTTTGTTGAATATTTAAAAATAGTTAAATACAATTTAAATAAATAGCTAAACTGAGAATCACTAGACTGAGAAATATAATAAATGCATAATAATTTTTCTCTGATTTAAATAACAGTATAGAATAAAATAAATTAAAATTCATATCATAGAGTAGTTCAATTCACACTTCTTAGATCTAGATAAAATCTCAATGAATTATGACCACTTATGACTCTCTTTTTATTTGTACTTATAACATCAGAACTTATCACATATTTCTGTCTCAGAAAGAATCTCAAATGATTCTGACACCTTATAACTCTTAGTAATATCCTAATGCAAACATAATATTAATGGATTTTGGCTTCTTTTGACTCCCAATAGATATAATTTAATCACATATGCACTCTGGACCTCCGAAAGAGCACCGCGCGAACGGGCCGATTGGAAGGGACAGATTGGATCGCGCATACGACTGACCATTGAGGATAGAGGCTTTCACCAACACATCTCGATGGGTAGTAATATACATGACCAAATCACGGGTTTCCCCCATCTGATATAAGAGCTCGAATGGGGTTTAGTAGATGTGGGACCGAGTTTCCCACGGGCGCAAGCCCCCGTGGTTAATTACATCCCAGGCCGGAGCCTGAGAAAACTCTCGATTAAGGATTATACATTATCCTCTCCTAAAATAGGATCGGCACAAGGGTATAGACTAGGAAATCCTACTCAAAGGGAAGAAAGGTCCGAAGGGATGAATCGACATGCGTGGCTCATACCAGCATTCGGAGGCTCTAGGGTACTAGAGAGAAACTGGAGAAAATCAAAGTCAATCATACGATCACATACGTGAGAGAAGGATGGAGGTGGCGTCATCCTGTGACGCGGATAAGTAGGATTTATAGTCCCTGAAAGGAAGGGACCTACCTACTATTTAAGGCATACTACGAGACCGAATGTAGTAGCCTCGAATCCTAAATCTAGATTGGGTTTAGTGCTCTACGAACACTAAGACCCGTGTCCTAGCTAATGCAGTGCAAGACCTGGACTTACCCCGGCCTGGATGGGGGAGCCAGCTAACCACCTAATCGATTTAAAACCATGCTATCAGGTCAATTATGAAAGATGGGTGGGAGGTACAATTATTAGAAGTAGGACCGACATCTAGAGAATTTCCTAAGTGGTCCTGAACTTATGTTGGGTGAATGCCCCTAGCTAATGCAATTAAATTTTAATTAGTTGGTTACTAATGCAATGCATGCTAGTTGAAATGTCAGTTCATGAATGCTTTGGATTTTAAAAACAGGCTTAATATAAAATAATTTTTAGAAAAGAGTGAGTCTCCCTAGGTCCGGCACTTCATCCTCATAGGTCAGATTATCCGGACTCTACCCGCAGGCAGGGAGATGTCTTATTAGAAGGAGAGAGAAGATGCAGTAATATGCATGCGACCCCGGACGATTCTGGCAATTCCCTAGGTGCGTTAAGTTTCTATGTTATTTAGAACTTAAATATTAAATTTTGGTTATGAGTATAAAAGATTTTTGCAGTCCTTAAAGAGCCTAAAACGATCCAGGCGAAAACAAAAACGGCATGCAAGAAAGAAAATTAGAAAAAGCAGATATTTCTAAGCGCAATCAGGTAAACACATCAATATAAATCCACAAACTAATCAAATAAATGTCCATAGGCCAACTGCCCTTTAATTACAACCCAGGGTATGCAGAAAAGTAAAGTGGCCGGGCACCACTGCCAACAACCCGGATTTCTAAGCCTATGACAGACGCCAACAACTTTGAGTGGGATATTGGGTCTTCAAATCTTCAACATCTTCAGTCTCTTTGGACTTCTTGGATCTCTCCTCCTTGGACTCCTTGGATCTCTCCTCCTTGGACTCCTTGGATCCGTCGTGACTTGAATATCCAAACGAAGAGACAATTCCCCCAGTATAGGGGTATTGCCTTTTCTCTTTGGATATCTAAAGCCATCCAGCTCGATCTTCCAAATGGAAGAAGACTCTCCCCTTGGGGATGCCTTCTTCTTTTAGAATTCGAGCTGGATAAGAATATCCCAACTCAATAGTTGTTTTCATAACTCTTAACAATTATTACATATAAATTACATGAATTGAAAGCAGTGAATCTAAGAATCCCTGCAAGGTTATCCTAGTAAAAATTATCCCAAGCAATTTATATGGAAATGAAAATGCTAATACCATTGACCCTGTGCCAAGCCATGCTCTTAATTATGAGGGCTAAGCAGCTCCATCTGTGCAGTTATAATTATTAATTTTAGCCTTCATTTTTATTTAGGGGGAGCTGAGCGAGCACCTGCATAAAATATTATTAGAAATAATCATAATGCTCCCCCCTTTTTTATTAGCTTGAGCATGGCCACCTGCACGGAAAAACAGTATATATATGGCGTTCCTAACCTAGGGGTAAATCTAGCGCTCATATCCAGAGTGCAGAGAAAGTAAGCAAACACACCAATCATTTTTCAAACAGCATGCAATGAAAACCACGGAAAGCTCCGGCACACAGCAGAAAAATAAAACCCAGCGGCCTAACCTAGATCTAGAAGTGGTTCCCTAGCAAACCATTCTATGTGTGTGTAAGGCTAGTGTAGTTTGGATAAATCCTAATATGGGTAGTTAGTTAAAATTGTCTAAAGTTCAAGTCTGTTGAAGGCCAGAAAAGGAAATTTTTGTTGAAATTCAAATATTAATGAATTGGGGTACATTTTAGTTAATATAGTTTGTTGATCAATTTTAGGAACTTAGGGTGATGATATTTGAAGTTAAAGTTATATTAGTCAATTTTAGAAAGTCTCGGGTCCTCCTAGGAACTGGACTAAGGGTCCAAAAAGTCACTATGGGAAAAAGGTTAAGTCTGAGTTTCCTAACATTCTAGGAAAATGCTAGACCTTAATACGAGTAGTTAGACAGGTAGTAGGCTCTAATCGGAGTTTCCTATCCAAAGTTATGAATTTTCTAAGTTTCGGGCCCCAAATGAACTACGGTTGACCAAAATGTTGACTTTCTAATCTAGGTAAATTTCTGGAAACCTAAGATTTTCAATAAATACTAGGCCCTAATTGGAGTCTAATGCAAGTGAGTTTACCTAATTTGGAATTTTCTACAATTAGTTATGGATTTCTAAAGATTGGGTAATTAAGGGAATTTTCTAAATTTCCTAATAAAGGGCCCTTTTTTTTACTGTTTTGCCCCAAACAGGCTCCAAACTGATTGGAATCACTCCCAAAGATCAGGGATGACCTAAGAAAGTGATCCCAAGTGTTTGGGGAAAATTTGGGATTTTTAATAATTTTTAATAATTTATTAGGGGCAAAATGGTAATTTCTACCTATGGTCAAATTTGGGGTCAACCTGAAGTCAAACTAGGGAGCCCTATTTATCTAAGGTCAAGGGTCATATTCTGAACAAATCAAGCTATTATGGGTAATTTTCTGACCTAATATGTAATTATTGCATTTTTCAGAAGGTCTCGGGGCCTTACTTAACAGATTAATTAGGGTTGGTTAATTAAGGGCTCTAAAAGCTCCTAGAAATTTCCAGAAAATTACGAAAGGCTTATGATGTCACTAAGTTTAAGTGTTGAAGTTTTCATGTCGTTCTGGGATCTATCCTAGCTCCTAGAAAACTTCTAAGTTCGCTAGACGGGTCCTTAATTATTGTCCTTAAGGTGTCACTATGTTATATGGGTTTAAATTGAAGTTCATACTAACCTTCAAGGTAGTAAATGCATGGAGTACATAAACAAAATAAACACGCCATGTCCTTAGATCTAGGAGAGCCTAAACTAAGTGGTGGTGGTGCGACGACCTACACATGCAATCTACGAAAGATAAAAAGTACAAATACCTAATTAATGAAGGGATTAGTGAATGATTGGGACCCAATCAAACACTAATCCTCACCCCCATGATTGCTCTTCATTCATAGAACCTATGTCTAAAATTTCACGAAGTAGCGAGTCTCCCAAAATTAGGATTTATGTATAAGTAGTTTTAAAATAGTTTCAAAATACTTATAGATATAAATATATATTTTAGAAAATAAAATAATTAAAAGGTAAATCAATTCATAATACATAGATATAGGGAGACCCACTAAACACTCTCACCAGTCTCAAAACGATTTAAAAATAGTTTGTATCCTGAAAATAACTAATATTTAATATCAAAAATACTCGAATAATCGAATCCAAATCGTGATCTGTCAAAACAGCCAAAATCAAGGGCTGGAAATGGTTCCAAAACATAAAGCTCGTCTTGCTGAAAAGAACGAGGGGTTGCACATCGAAATCCGACTTAAAACGGCGAAGATACGAAATTTACAAGTTCAAATACAATAAAATAATATTTTAAAATAATGCAGTTTCACTGTTTTTGAAATGACAGAAAATACAGACAAAATTTTCATCTGAAAATAGTTTTAACATATGCAGAATTCAGAGTACATCCAAAACAAGGTATTGTGCGTTGACAGCGGACTTAAAACGACAAAGTTATGTAATTTCGAAGTTTAAAGACAATAAATAAATAATTTTAAAATAATGCAGCTGACTGTTTTCAAAATAATTACACACAGACCCAAAAATTTCAAATAAAACCAATTCCAGAATATGCAGGATCTAAATACGTTCAAAACAAGATGTTGAGCGTTAAAATCGGGTTAAAAACGAAAAAGTTATGTATTTCGAAGTTTTAAAACAATAAATAGTTTTCAAAATAATCAAAAATAAATAATATAATATAAAAAAAATAAAATAAAATATCATATAATAATGCTTTAATAGCTCTGAAGCCTAAAATAATTTAAATATACATGTATATGTAATAATAATATATATATTTTAGTAATTAAAATAATCTAAATAGTTAAAATAATATTTAGTTAGTGAAAATACATTTTTTTATAATAATAATAATAATAATAATAATAATAATAATAATAATAATAATACAAAACAGTAAGCTTATAATGGTTATGATGATAAATAATAATTAAAATAGTAATATAATACTAATTACATAAAAATAATCATTTAAATAATAATAATAATAATAATAATAATAAAAAGGTTATATTGCTGTTTTTAAAATAAATTAAAATCCATATATCATTTTTATAAACGAGTCCAACGAGGTATTATACGTCAAAATCGGACGACGATACGAGTCCAACGAGGTATTATACGTCAAAATCGGACGAAAAACGGATTTTTTATGATTTTTGGAAGTTAAAATAGCTTTAAAAGTAATTTTTATATATTTATTTAATAAAATCAGACGGCGGCGCCACGTGGCGCGCGTTCATTCGACCCGCGGTTCGGGCCAATGATTGCGCCGCCAGCAATCATTGGCGCAATCACTGCGGGATGATTGCGGCGGGACCCGCGCGTCACTTGAATGAGTCAGCACATATCGCAGCCGTCAATTTCGCGCGGTTCAAACGGACGGCTGCGATGAGGCCACGTGGCCCGCGGAACCGCGGCACTGCCCACGCGGTCTGCACTGGACTGCTGGCGGACGAAATCTGGACCGCCAGCCGCAGATCCGACGGCCAGGATCGCTCCAACGCGCCCGAGCGTCCGATCTGAAACCCTAAAACGAGATTCGCTTCGTTCTCGCTCGATACTCAACCAAATCGCGTGAAATTTTAACCCTAGATCTCTGGTGTGAAGAGCATTCGTGGGGAATGTTTTGGTTGATCTAAAACAAAGTATACATATATCTATTTAGCTCTAAGTGTTTAACCTATTCTAAGGGTTTTAAGAAGATCTAACCGTTGGATCTTCAAATCTTTGACACGGTTGAGCTTGTAGACTGTCCTCGTATGTTTTCCTTCTTGAATCCTTGATCAAACGGGCTACGGATCGACTGGATCAACGCCTTGACCGGATCTAGCTTCGGATCACCGGAATCTCGCCGCCGGCGAGCTTTGACCGTCGGGATTCGATGGAGGAAGGTCGAGGGAAGACGTGGGAGTGCTCACACAAAATCCCAGAGCCTAATGTGGTCTGGAGAGAGAGTATGAGCAAAAAGATCCTAAATTGACCTTGATTTTTGATATTTAAAGCCCCTAGACCTAAGGTGGACGGCCTAGATTTAATCCTCAGCTAATTGGGAGGGAAATAGGTCGGTTTTGGCCGTGGGTTGCAATTCAAAACGAAGGGAGGCTTTAAATTTCATTAATTAGCCATTAATCTCATTTAAATAGGTGATTATAACCTATTAATGGCCAAATTTGACTAAGTCAATGCTTGACTTAGTCAAATCAGTCAATTAGGTCAATAGGGTATGAATATTGAGCAATTAAATGGATTCGATTCGATTTGGGTTCGAATTGGGCTAAAAAAAAGGGCTTAATGGGTCAATTTTGACCCATTAAGACTTGGGTTGACCACGTCAACAGTTGACCTGGTCAACCTAGTCCCTTGGGTCCAAGGAAGTGAGGTCGAGTCAAAAAAGAGGTCAACATGCACATATATCATCATATTATAATAATTAAAGAGTAATTAAGCATGTATAAAAATTTTACAATATTGTATAATGAAAAACAACATAAAATCCAACAAGGCAATAATTTATATTTTCAAAAAAATATTAAATTATCAAGAATTATGAAAAATAATATTTTAAGACTTTTATTGTATAACAATACTATTTTTCGATATCCAAATAATTTTCTATTCAATAAAAAGCCCACAAATTTAAAAATTCCATGTGAAAGATTTCTAGAAATATTTCAAATGTGCATAATTATAATCTTTATAATATATAAAAAATTATGAGATGAAAGTTTTACATGAACAAAGTTATTCCCATTTTTTCGCTAACGGTTACAAAATTTTAATCAAAATGTTCATTAAAACTTGCACATTTTTAAAAATTAAGATGTATATAATATGATTTATCTCTAGATGAACAAGTTTTTCAACTAGGTTGACGGACAAATAAGGCCCAAAGTCGCCCAAAACTGGACTCTCTTTCTCTCTTTCTTTTTCTCTTGTTTTCCTAAAATGCTCTAATTTGATTCTCTGTTTAGGAAAAATGAAAAAGGCAAAGCATATATATATAATAGTGAATTTAGATATTTAAATAAACTATTAATTATTCTAATAATTTAATATTAAAATATTATTTTTATTTTAATTCTTTTATAACTTCAAATCCAAAATTTTTTTTTAAAAAAAATATTCATAAATTAAAAAAATTTATTTAGAAAATTATGATGAAATAAGTTTGCAAAACGGACACCTGAAGGTCTCAAAAACTTCACTTGTACTGATAGGTATCAATTTCTAAATAAATTTTAATAGTGACAAAAACTTATGAAAAATTTAGAAAACCTAAAATACAACACTATAAATGTTTTTGTAAAAATGATTTGTTATTTTGAGTTATAATAACTACAGAAATAAGTATTGACTGTTATAGGTCAAAAATTCTTATAAGAAAATTTATGGATTTCACAATCCAGACGGAGTAGAAGATTTTGTCAACGCGGGCTTTACTGCCCATGGAGGAAGTTGGGTAATGTGGTTTCACGCGTAGATTCTCTTTGGTGTCTGGAATGCGTGAGGTGGCTATCGAGGGTCAAAGTAGGGGTGGTAGTGTCACGACCCAACCCGACCGGAACGAATTCCTTCGCGTCGGGCCGCGACAAATATTGAAAATCCAGGATCTAGTTCTGGAATTTGCTTCAGACTTTCTTCCAAATATCAGACACACAGAAAACAAAGAGCTACTATAAACATCCAAATATATAGAACAAACTATATTTTCTTCTTTCATCAAAATAATCATGTACAATATAGTGCATGGCTACAGACAAAAAGAACAGAACAGAAAAGTCTTGACTGCACAAAAAAAAAAAAAAACCTAATCACAGATCAAACACTGAATGGCTAGTCCAAGACCTCCTTCCCTTTCCCAGAACTTGAAAATCACGCAGATAATAAGGATGAGCTAACAGCTCAACAAAACTACACAAGTCAATCAAAATCTCCAGAAACTCACATCAGAAAACACATCATAATAGTAGCCGTACAGAATTCAAATAATCGTACAGAGATCAGACATAATACAGAAATTCATACATAACAAATATCGAACAGAAATCAAACAACTACGTTCATTTCATATAACAGACTTAAATCAGATTAATCACATATCACAGAATCGTACAAATCAAAGATCAAAACATATTTCAAAAAAACATTCAAATCATATTTCATCACAGATAAGATAACATATCAGATATCATATAAGATCTCGTTCCCTTACTGTTCCTCTCTGAATTGGATTTTCCTCCCAGAATCGGCCAGGACGAAGTTGAGATCGTCCAGGCCGATCAGTGCATTGAAAACAGCTGATTTCTGGTGAGTTTTCTGGAAGGATTTCTGTACAGATCGTCCGGGACGATGTTGAGATCGTTCAGGCCGATCTGTACTGTAGAAATGATCGGCCAGACAATAGCCCTGGGAACTGTCCAGGACGATCAGGATTTGATCTGATCGTCCCGGGACGATCTGGCGATCGGCCAGGCCGATCTGAGTAAGATATAAGGAAATGAGCTCGTTTTGAGGAAAGAGAAAATCAGATTTTTATTTCAGATATTTTGAGGAGAGAGAAAGAGAAAGGGAAAAAGAGAAAAACTGGTTTTCGGAGACCGCGGAGCGCTTTTCGTCCGACGCTGCTGTTGGAGAAAGTGTAGATCTCGTGGTAAGGACTCCGAACCCTGTTTCTGTTTTCAAAGATGTTGTGTTTTGACCGAGTTGGGATCTGTTTTGTGTTTTCGTAGTCGACTTTTCGACATGATTTTGATTTGACACAACTTTCACCGCACAACTTCTAGTATGTTATAGATATGACTATTGTACACGATTTGACTGTATTCTACGAAGATTTTACCGGTCGGAATTGATTTTACGTGATTTTAATCGAATAGAAAATAATCGGGACGTGATTTGATTTGGTTTCTATAGGATAATAGTCTTGTATTGATGTTATAGATATTCTACTGTAATTTGGAAGAATTTGGATATTATATCTTTTTGCAGGATTTTTGTGTAAATTTGATCGACTACCGTTACTCTGCCTGATTTTCGTATGATTTCTGAATTGTCTGGAATTGATAGATTGATTAGATATGGATGTGACCATTGATATGATTGCTTTAATATTAACTATTGAATTGCTTATTAATTGACTTGACTATTGATACTGATCGCAAGTGGAACCTGGTTGAACATTGGTTGAAGATTGATTGATACCTGTACAGGATGGTGGGCCGACGGGCTTTCCTTTAAACATTGATTATTGATATATTGAAGGGAAACATAAGGAGTTTATTGATATGCCGACGGGCGAAAAGAGTGACGACTCTTATTGATTGAACCAATGTAAATGATATCTACAACAGCAATATGGATTCTACAACAGCAACATAGCCAGTAGATTGTACTTGTTCAGTATATAGTATTGAATTGCATGTTTACTGTATTGATTTACGGATTTATTGCTTTATCGATTTCTGCTTTATTGATTTGATCGGATTTACTGTATCGTACGGATTCTATTGATTTCATCGATTGATTACTGAGCATTGAGCATTGATATGGACATGGATAGATATAGATATTGCATTGATAGCATGAACATGGACATCGTACTACTGCCTATAGATTCATTGTACTACTGCCTACTGTTTCTGCACTGTATTGACTGCTTTATAGATTCATTGTTCCGTATCGCTTTTCTCGACTGATTTCATTGATTTGACCGTATTGATTTGATTGACAAGTATTGATTGATTGAGTTGGATTATCGATTTGTCTGCCGCTGCATTGACTGGTTTTATTGACTATTGATTTCCGCTGCATAGACTCATTGACCATTGACTGATTCAGATTGATAGATTGACATGTATATTGATAGCATTGCCGTGCTTTGATTTCAGTTATAGGTATTAGGTGACCTGCTGGGCTTTGTAAAGCTCATTATATGTGGTTGATATTTTCATGTCAGGGCTCGGGAGCAGGAGATAGGAATTGATCCAGATCTTCAGGTTTTTGTCTTTTGGACGATTGATGATTCTTTTGTACTCAGGACAGGATAGTTTCTTTACTTGTATTGATAGTGTAGTTCCTGAGTATTGTACATGATGTTTTGAGATATGAATCGACTGTTATATTGATGTTTAAACTTTATAGATGTTTGATAGATTGTTTAATGAAGGTTTTAGATAACTCTGGTAAATTGTTGGAGTAATTGATTGACATTCTTTCCAAGTTTGGATCCTCGGGGCGTTACAAGTTGGTATCAGAGCAGTGTTATTGGAAGAATGAATTGTTACCAGAGTTGTAGGATTGGATTAAGAGATTGGGTAGATTGGGTAGCTTTAAGAGCTTCATTGGCATACATCATTGCATGTGTGTATTATTGTTTTGAATTGTGCAGGTGAAAAGATATGGATCCTCCAGCAGAATCCAGTGTACCAAATGAGCAACACAGCGCAGCTCCAGTACCTTCAGAGAGTATGATGCAGTTGGCTACTGCAATTGCACATGTTATGGGGGATGCCCAGAGTAAGATGAGTGGGAGCAAGGAAGAAGAGGTAGACAGACACTTGCAGATGTTCCACAAGCTGAAGCCTCCGTTGTTCAAAGGGGCTGTAGGACCACAGGCTGCTGAGGATTGGATCCTGAGGGTAGAAAAGATTTTTGACAGCATGTAGTGTCCGGGGAATAGAAAGGTACCATTAGCTGTGTTCCTGTTCGAAGGAGAAGCAGAGAGATGGTGGATTGGACAGCAGAGAGAGAAATTTCAGGGGAAGACTAATGCTGAGATTTCCTGGGATGAGTTCACTGCAGTATTCAGGATGTGGTTTGTACCACCGTCAGCTCAGCGACAGATGCAGGAAGCTTTCATGAGATTGGAGCAAGGCCGCAAGTCAGTGATGCAGTACGAGGCCGAGTTTACTGCACTTGCGAGGTACGCTGCTCATCTGATCCCTACTGCTGAAGAAAAGTGTTATAGATTTCTGCACGGATTGAACAGAGAGCTGAGGCATCCACTAGTACCTTTTCGGATCCATGAGTTTTCTGAGCTAGTGGAGCGAGCCCGATTGATAGAGATCGATTTGGCGACACCAGTATCGAGGTACGATGATACCAGGAGGAGGAGAGATGAGGTACAACGAGATGATTCTGGTAGAGACAGAGATAGAGAGAAGAGAAGCAGGTATGAGGGTTCGAAGGGATCTGCATCCGGATCTGCGTCACGATCAGCATCGATAGTATCGTCTGGTGGTTCTGGCATGTGCATTCACTGTGGTAGACGACATGCAGGTCAGTGCTACCTATTGACGGGACAGTATTTTCACTGTGGACAGCAAGGACACAGAGCAGCAGATTGTCCTCAGAAAGGACTGGGTGGAAGGACTGATTCTGGTACGGGCACAGGACAGCAGATGACTGTTGGCTCAAGGGCCTACAGTGAGAGATCAGGGAACATGATGGATGATAGGGCTGTCAGAGATCAGAGAGAGACAGTTGCGCCACGACCTCCTGCACTTCCTCCAGTGGTGCCACGTGTTTACATTCTACAGAGTTTACAGCATCGTGAGGAGCAGCAACAACCGGAAAGTTCTACTGGTAAGATTGATTTGACTAACCGATTGATATTGACATGTGAACATTGCATATTGACATTTGATTGATTGCATTGTGTGTTCTGTATGGATTTCGACGAGTTTTGATTTGACTTTGGATTTGGATCGATTTATTTTGGTTGTTTTGTTCTTCGTACCTTTAGGGAAATGTCGGGACGACATTTTTCTAAGGTGGGGAGATTGTAAGATCTCGTTCCCTTACTGTTCCTCTCTGAATTGGATTTTCCTCCCAGAATCGGCCAGGACGAAGTTGAGATCGTCCAGGCCGATCAGTGCATTGAAAACAGCTGATTTCTGGTGAGTTTTCTGGAAGGATTTCTGTACAGATCGTCCGGGACGATGTTGAGATCGTCCAGGCCGATCTGTACTGTAGAAATGATCGGCCAGACAATAGCCCTGGAAACTGTCCAGGACGATCAGGATTTGATCTGATCGTCCCGGGATGATCTGGCGATCGGCCAGGCCGATCTGAGTAAGATATAAGGAAATGAGCTCGTTTTGAGGAGAGAGAAAATCATATTTTTATTTCAGATATTTTGAGGAGAGAGAAAGAGAAAGGGAAAAAGAGAAAAACTGGTTTTCGGAGACCGCGGAGCGCTTTTCGTCCGACGCTGCTGTTGGAGAAAGTGTAGATCTCGTGGTAAGGACTCCGAACCCTGTTTCTGTTTTCAAAGATGTTGTGTTTTGACCGAGTTGGGATCTGTTTTGTGTTTTCGTAGTCGACTTTTCGACATGATTTTGATTTGACACAACTTTCACCGCACAACTTCTAGTATGTTATAGATATGACTATTGTACACGATTTGACTGTATTCTACGAAGATTTTACCGGTCGGAATTGATTCTACGTGATTTTAATCGAATAGAAAATAATCGGGACGTGATTTGATTTGGTTTCTATAGGATAATAGTCTTGTATTGATGTTATAGATATTCTACTGTAATTTGGAAGAATTTGGATATTGTATCTTTTTGCAGGATTTTTGTGTAAATTTGACCGACTACCGTTACTCTGCCCGATTTTCGTATGATTTCTGAATTGTCTGGAATTGATAGATTGATTAGATATGGATGTGACCATTGATATGATTGCTTTAATATTGACTATTGAATTGCTTATTGATTGACTTGACTATTGATACTGATCGCAAGTGGAACCTGGTTGAACATTGGTTGAAGATTGATTGATACCTGTACAGGATGGTGGGCCGACGGGCTTTCCTTTAAACATTGATTATTGATATATTGAAGGGAAACATAAGGAGTTTATTGATATGCCGACGGGCGAAAAGAGTGACGACTCTTATTGATTGAACCAATGTAAATGATATATACAACAGCAATATGGATTCTACAACAGCAACATAGCCAGTAGATTGTACTTGTTCAGTATATAGTATTGAATTGCATGTTTACTGTATTGATTTACGGATTTATTGCTTTATCGATTTCTGCTTTATTGATTTGATCGGATTTACTGTATCGTACGGATTCTATTGATTTCATCGATTGATTACTGAGCATTGAGCATTGATATGGACATGGATAGATATAGATATTGCATTGATAGCATGAACATGGACATCATACTACTGCCTATAGATTCATTGTACTACTGCCTACTGTTTCTGCACTGTATTGACTGCTTTATAGATTCATTGTTCCGTATCGCTTTTCTCGACTGATTTCATTGATTTGACCGTATTGATTTGATTGACGAGTATTGATTGATTGAGTTGGATTATCGATTTGTCTACCGCTGCATTGACTGGTTTTATTGACTATTGATTTCCGCTGCATAGACTCATTGACCATTGCCTGATTCAGATTGATAGATTGACATGCATATTGATAGCATTGCCGTGCTTTGATTTCAGTTATAGGTATTAGGTGACCTGCTGGGCTTTGTAAAGCTCATTATATGTGGTTGATATTTTCGGGTCAGGGCTCGGGAGCAGAAGATAGGAATTGATCCAGATCTTCAGGTTTTTGTCTTTTGGACGATTGATGATTCTTTTGTACTCAGGACAGGATAGTTTCTTTACTTGTATTGATAGTGTAATTCCTGAGTATTGTACATGATGTTTTGAGATATGAATCGACTGTTATATTGATGTTTAAACTTTATAGATGTTTGATAGATTGCTTAATAAAGGTTTTAGATAACTCTGGTAAATTGTTGGAGTAATTGATTGACATTCTTTCCAAGTTTGGATCCTCGGGGCGTTACATATCACATATCCCTGACCCTGACAGAATCTCAACGGAGCCTGACCCTGATAGAATCTCAATAGATTCTAACTCTTTATGCCTCCATTTGTGCTTACAGCACCAGAACAGATCATATATACATAATTTTTAGAACAGAACTTATTTTCAGATTTCCCTGACACAAACAGAATCTCGAAGGATTCTGGCCCTTTATAACTTTCTTCTGATAACATATAAACATATCTTATTTTTTCAATTCAGAAAATCAAATTACGTTAGAAAAATCGTCAGCGGCAGAACACCAATATATAGAATTTTCACAGAATTCATAAATTCAGAAATTTACCAAATTATCATAGATAATGCAAAACATCAATATAAGATTTTCATTGTACTGAAGCAACATATTTCAACATTCAAATAATTCGTTATTCAATTAAAACTTTGCAGAATTCAAAATACCCAGAAAAAATCTTCCAAAAAATAATCAAAATGTGCAAAAATATCATCTCAGAAACATATCAAAAGTTACGCAGTAAAAAGTTTATCAGTGCAAAATGAAACCAGATATTTGCTAATGGAAACAAAATTCGAAACATAAAAGTCGTCAAAATCCACATTTCTGAAAATTGAGAAAGGCGGAATGTGCCTTACCTCGAGTCGGTCACCTTTTTCAACTACGGCGACGGAGAAGTCGCCCAAAAATCAAATTTTCTTCTTTTTCCTTCGATTTTCTCTCCTGGGCTTTTCTCTCTCTTCAAAAAGATCTCCATCCAATATATATACATGAAGATCATACCGGACTAAGTGTATTCGTTCCGGGACGATTTGACCTCTAGACGAATTTCGTCTTCAGACGAAGTGTATTCGTTCCTGGACAACTTGCTCTCTAGACAACCTTCGTACGCACAAACCAAATTTCATCCTGAGATGAACTTCTCTATCACCTGATTCTATACTGATCGTCCTGGATGATCCAACTTCATCCCGGACGATCCTGGAAGAAAAGACTGAAAATGAGCTTTCACATGTAGTGCATTGGCTAGTTAGTACGAGTGTGGTTAGAGCACATTATTAGCCTTGCATAGCACATGATTGGACGTATGAGATGCTTTATGGTAGCGGAGACGGCTGAGTTGGTTAGGCCACATGATGGAAGCCAGAGGAGGGGTTCGATGTGTGGACTATTTATACGAGATGAACGTTGGAGGTCAAATTCTGTTGTGTGAATTTCACCCATGTATAAGATTCATAAGATGCTGACATGCAGACTTGCGGGTTATACGTAGGTCGTGGATCAAAAGAGATAACAAACTTCGGTCATGCAGAGTTCAGGTGTGCATGACTAATGGCTATGGGAGAGCATATGCGATGTAACATAGATTAATAGAGATTAAAGAAGATGGAGGACATGCGGGGTACATGCTATGTGTGCAGGAACACAGGGCTAGTGACAAAGAGATTGTGCAGGCAAACCAAGCCAGGGGTGTTCACATGCAGGGTTCATACTAAGGAGGTGAGCTTGACATTTCTTGGACTATGTGAGTTTAAGCGACAGAGATGAAAGCAGGTGGAGCTGGGCTAGGGCTCGAGTAACAGGAGACTCAAGAAGATGATAGAGCAGTTCTTGAGGAAGTCAGTAATTGTTCGTTGGAGGAAAATGGCAGGAAAGATCAATGGAGTTGTTCTTTATGGACAACTTATATCTTTTCTTATCTTTGTAAAATGAAATCAAGGTGGACATTCTTACAAACTCTATATTTAAGCAAGTACCTAAGAGATTTGGTATAGATGAAAAGACTAAATGTGTGAGCATTCTTTAATTATGTATTTCAAACTAGTGCATCAATGACACCAAACAATGTGAAAAAGGCATATATAAAGTATTTCATATGCAAATATAATAGGAGAGCTGATTTATGTGATGTTGTGTACCAAATCTAATACCTCACATGTTATTAGAATGGTGATAAGTATGTATAGCATAATACTAACAAAGGCCATTGAATTAAGGTGAAGTGGATTTTGTGGTATAATCTGAGTATTATGGATATTGGTCTATAATTTAAAAAAAATAAGAGGATTGTTAATGATCTAACTGGGTATGTCAACTCTAAATTTGTTGATGATCATTATAAATGTTTACCAACAATTAATTACGTAACTACCATAGTAGGAAGCCAATTAAGTTAGACATTGATGATGTGTGTATATATATATATATATATATATATATATATATATATATATATATATATATATATATATATATATATATATATATATATATATATATATATATATATATATATATATATATATATATATAATTTCTTTGTCAATTATAAAGCAATATTATATTATAATAACAAAAACAATCAAAGAAACTATTTGGCTTTTTGATTTCATCAAATACTTTGGATTTGTAGTTCAGAAAAATATGGAGAATTTCTTTAATAGTTATAGTGCTATTAGTTTGGCAAATAGTTAAGTCCATCATGTTCTCACCAAGCAGATTAACAATCGGTGTCACTTAGTTAGAGAAATAGTATAAGAGGGGGATGTTCTACTCTTGAGAATTTGAAACTACATATAATCCTATAGATATATCAATGAAGGTGATTATAATGATCAAATTCAATTTTAATGTTATTTGTACCTGATCAACATCTTTCAAGTTTTTAGCATGTATGAGTGCAATGGAAAGAATCATCACATTTGGAAGAAGCTCGCCAAAGTGGAGATTGTTGAAAATGGCTCCTCTTTTAGCATCATAAAATTTTAAATGGAGATCATCATAAAATTCTAAGTGAAGACTATCTCAAAATCCTAAATGATCAATACTTACAATAAAGTAGTTCTAAATAAAGCCAACTACAAAAATCTATAGTACATATTATCTAAGTTTTCAGTAATGGTTAATCATCAATGTTAGGAGATCAATTATTTCTTATATAAACACATGTAATCCTTACCTATAAATCATCACACAAATAACCATTCAAGTTTATAATTGCTTCTACATATCCATGAGAATCCAGAGATAAGTGGAGTGCACTTTCTTTCTTCAAATTTATAATGATTGCTGACTCCTATGAATGTATATAAATTGTGAAACTATATTAAACTCTTACATTCTTGTGTGTAAGTTATTTTCTCTCATTACAATTTGAAACTTCTTCATAATACTCGGCCTCTAGCAATTACTTAGATTATTTTTTACTATGAAGTAGATTAATTTAACGTACATGCATCTTTGAAAAAATAAGTAGAAGATTAATGATAAGTTTTTACCTCTACATATATCATCCTAAGCAAGGGCGGATGCAGTATGGGGGCATGGGCCCCATTGAAATTTCAATAATTAAGTCTATAAATTATTTCTTAATCAGTATTTAATGAAAAATATATATTTATTTTGTTTCCTTTCAAGAGACTCTTCCCATAATTGTATTTGTTTCCCTTCCCAATATTCTTTTCCCGCATCTAGCCAGTAGCCATGGAGAAATTATTAGGTGCGGAGTGCAGACGGGGAGAGCACCGTCTGCACACACACAGGGTACCAAGCGGTACCTAGTGGTACCCAGTGGTACCGAACGGTACCTAACTGGATTTTATACTAGTGTGCGGACGGTTCTCCTCGTCTGCACTCCGCACCTAATAATCTCTCGTAGCTAGCCATGAGACGTCGACGAGCGGCGACCATTCATGCCTAAAGAGTCACTCCGGCGTTGGTGCGTCAACAAAAAAAGCCTTACGAGTCACGACCTATAAGTTCATTAAGATGTTCCTCTGCTAGGCTGACACCTCCAAATTTCCAATAACTTGCATCCAACTTCCTTGTTTCTGAACAACAGCTTCCTCGTTTAAGTATCATTCCGCCTTCTTCTTTCTGCAGAAGCTATGGGAAGCGGAAGCTTTTATATTTTCTTGAGGCTTTTCCCATTTCTGGTTGCTGCACTTACATGTCTAAAGCTTTTGAGAAAATTGGAGGATCATTGAAGGACGACCGGCAATAGCAACGGGCTATTTTTTGCAGTTCATCGTTGCCAGTGGCTGCAAGGCAGCGATTGATTTCGCAGGCGGCGGAAGGCCTTAGATATTTCGAAAATCTTTTTAAATGTTTTTCAGACTTGCAGCCATCTTGAGAATTTTTTTAGGGAGAGAAAAATATAGAATTTTTTTTATTGAAGTAAATAAGTCCAAGAGAATGATATATTCTATTTTGAATAAAATAATTTAGTACTGATATATTCTCAAAAAATTATCTTGATCGGCACGAATCTCAAGGCAAAACCCAACCCGAAAACTTCAAAAATTAATTCAGGGAGCACCCGAATACCGCGATTTCAGCAAGCTTACAGTCAAACTGAGCGTCTCAGAAATACGAACCCAACGACATTAAATTCAACTCAATCCGAGTCCAAATGAGCCCAAATCAAGCGCCTGAAGCACTGTTGGAAGGTTCAAATCACAATTTGAGTTACCAAACGGTCTCCTATTTTAACGAGCTTATACTCGAATCAAACGACTCGACGAGACGAATCCAACGAGCCAAGATTGTCAAATTCTGACATCATTAAAGCCTTTAAATGTCCAACGAACGGTGCATGATCGAAGGGTTCAACATCAATTGTCTATTCGACCACTCCCTATTCACCCCTGATCTCACACCTATTTACAACTCATGTCACTCCAGAAAATCTATAAATAGAGCCATCATTCTTCACAAAAGAGACTCAACTGAAGAGAGAGAAGAAGAAGAGAAGAAGAAGAGAAAGGGGAAAAGGAGAATCCTCTCCTCCTCGACCACCGTCGGAGCTCTTCCCGCCGCATGAATAAGCCTGAACTCTGCCGGATTTTCGAGAAACAACGGGATTCTGCAAAACTTTGTAAATTTTCTTCAAGTTGTAATCTGATCGTCCCGATTTGTGTGACGAATCAGTTTCTTGTAATTTACAAAAACACTAGTGGAACTTTTCAGCTGGGCGTAGCCCCGTGGTTTTTTTCCTCTTATGAAATTTTCACGTAAAAATCCTGGTGTTTATTTTCTTTTCTATTTATGTGCTGAATATTCGTGCAACGGTCGGACGTGAATTTCTAAACTCTACCGCCGTGTATATTCTAGCCCGCAACAAGTACTCTATTTTGAACAAAAGTTTTATTTGGAATTGAAAAATCACTTAAGAACAAAAGTTTTGTTCGGAATATCATTTGAAAAATCACTTAAAAAAATACAAAAGCGTTTATACTACTATGTTAATGTTATTACTTTCTCATTCAGGAATATTTTCAGAAGCAAAGAATTTCAAGTGGTCATAAAGTCTATAATTATGTTACAGTTGTGAGGTATTTTTTTTAAGTTATTTATCAATTAATTGGTTTAATTTTTTTTTTTTTTGTTATAAGCATAAAATTTATAACCTACATTTTAATTCAAATTAGATATGGAAAGATATTTCAAAAGAAAATTTGAAGAAACTGATTAAGATATTATATGTGAGGAAAATAATACACAAATTAAAAAAAAGTTGTGTATAAACAAATTTTTCTGATATCCCTATGGATCCTGCATTGAGAATAAACATTTTGGATTATCATCTTAACGAGAGAGATAGTATTAGGAGACATTACTTATTGAAAGGACTGTGTCAACTACATAATCATGAATTCTTGCACATAAAAATTGTAGATAAATTTCATAGATTTAATTATATATGGTTTGATGAACATAAAGCTCGATTAAAATATAGTATAATCAAAGATGTAGCTTATTATTTATTTTATTATATGTATAAACCTCAAATTGTAGAACAGACTAGCGGTGACAGTTTTGACATGAAGGATTTTAAAAATTAGAAAAAGAAGAAAAACTTTCATATTCACATTGGTAATATCAACAGTGTACATAATCTTACTAGACATAAATGTGAAGATTTAATGAATCAAGAAAGAGATCTCATATTTGCTTTTGAAAGATCTTTTGATCAAACTCATAAAGATTATCGTATACGACAAAATGCAAGTGTTAAATGTGTATATTTTTTTTTAAACAAGAATTAGCATTCCGTGAACATGATGAGTCAAATGATTTAGAGAATCAAAAAATTTTCTTGAACTTTTACGCTTTTTTGCTATCCATAATATAGATATAAATAAAGTTATTTTAAATAACTATCTTCGAAATAATAAACTAATAGCTCCAGAAATCCAGAAAGAAATCACAGAAGCTACATGAATTGAGGTTTGAAATATTATTATGGAATAATTAAAAAATGATGTATTTGTGATTTTACTGGATATATCACATGATATATCAGTTAAAGAACAAGTTATTATTGCGTTACGTTATGTTGATACATGAGGGTGTTGTGGACCTCCGAAAGAGCACTGCGCGAACGGGTCGATTGGAAGGGACAGATTGGATCGTGCATACGACTAACCATTGGGGATAGAGGCTTTCACCAACACACCTCGATGGGTAGCAATATACACGTCCTAGTCACGGTTTTCCCCCACCCGATGCAAGAGTTTGAATGGGGTTTAGTTGATGTGGGACCGAGTTTCTCACGGGCGCAAGCCCCCGTGATTAATTACATCCAAGGCCGGAGCCTGAGAAAACTCTCGATTAAGGATCATACATTATCCTCTCCTAAAGTGGGATTGACACATGGGTATAGACTAGGAAATCCTACTCAAAGGGAAGAAATGTCCGAAGGGCTGAATCGACATGCGTGGCTCATACCAGCACTTGGAGGCTCTATGGCACTAAAGGGAAACTGGAAAAAAGAAAGACAAGCAATCAACCACATGCGTGAGAGAAGGATGGAGGTGGCGTCATCCTGTGACGCAGATAAGTATGATTTAGGGTCCCTGAAAAGAAGAGACATACCTACTATTTAAGGCTTACTACGAGACCGAATGTAGTAGCCTCGAATCCTAAATCTAGGTTAGGTTTAGTGCTCTACGAAACACTAAGACCCGTGTCCTAGCTAATGCAGTGCAAAACCTGGACTTATCCCGGCCTGGATTGGGGGAGCCAGCTAACCACCTAATCGCTTCAAAACTATGTTATCAGGTCAATTATGAAAGATGGGTGGGAGGTACAGTTTATTGGAAATAGGACCGACATCTAGAGAATTTTCTAATTGGTCATGGACTTATGTCAGGTGAATGCCCCTAGCTAATGCAATTAAATTTTAATTAGTTGGTTACTAATGCAATGCATGCTAGTTGAAATGTCAGCTCATGAATGCTTTAGATTTTAAAAACAGGCTTAATATAAAATAATTTTTAGAAAAGACTGAGTCTCCCTAGGTCCGGCACTTCATCCTCATAGGCCAGATTATCCAGACTCTACCCGCAGGCAGGGAGATGTCTTATTAGAAGGAGAGAGAAGATGCAGTAATATGCATGCGATCCCGGACGGTTCCGGCAATTCCCTAGGTTCGTTAGATTTCTATGTTATTTAAAACTTAAATATTAAATTTTTGGTTATGACACTACAAAAAAATGGATATTAGGGCACCTTAAAGTGCCATAATATGTATCTATTAGGGCACATGATATATTGGGGCATCAAATAATGGTGTCACTTAGGTGGCCGGCATAGGGTTAAGGGCATTTTTATGTGCCCTAAAAACTAAACTTTCATGACATATAATTTTGATGGCATAGTCTCCTCAATGACACCTATAAGATGTCCTAATAGACAAGCTTTTGTAACACCTTCATATGATGGAATTTGTGAATAAATACTACAAATAATGTGTCATAATAGGTTAGCATTCCTAACACATTTATTTGTTGGAATATGTTTAATAATAAGTCACATTTAAGTTGCCCTAAGATATATGATTTCCCAATATTTCAATTTAATGAAATAATTTTAATAAAATGATATTATTATGTGCCTCAATATATGTTGTATCCAATATAAATTACATTCAATTATTAATTATTTATCTTGACTCATAATATTTCAATTGCGCAAATAATTAATCACAAATCAATTTTCTAAAAATCTCAAGTACATATGAGAGCTTACATAAGATATTTTCTTTGAATAAAAATTTATTTCAGAAATATAAAATTACAACAATTTCCCACGTTAAATACAACATAAATTTTACTTTAATATGCATATATGTACATAATCAATCTATTACAATAAATGTCTTCACAAAACATTACATGAAAAAAAAAACAAAAAACAAAAAAAAATCTCTTTTCATGAGGGCAATTTCTTTACACAATAACAACTAAGTCTTGGGATCTCTATTTCCACATCATTGTCATGCACTCCAACCTACATTTGAAAAGACAATTTGGAATATGAGATCATGAATATACATATGTTGATTGCTTATATATTATTCATATCAATTAAGCACCACATGTACTTAAAATTTTCAACAACGATTAATTATTTCTAACAAAAAATTTCTATAAAATAGCAGAAGCATTTTTAATTTTCAATGAAAAGTAAAGCAAATATAAAGAATTTGACATAACAGATCCCATGATTTTAATTACTTATTTTTTTAGAAAATATTAGTTGTTTTCACTATCATTTAAGTTAAGCTAAATTATAGTGGACCTGCACTGAGGAAATAAGCAGTGAATCCAAATTTTTAACAAAATGGTATCTCTTCCACCACTTCTATCCTTTGGTTCAACCTCATTTCTGACTGCCTTGCCCTTGTCCTGCAAAACATTTCACATCAACAACACTAAGTTTTAAACAAGCATCAATCAAGAAATAAATGAGCGATGATTCAGAGGTTCTAGCAATCAAACTCTTGAAAGAAAATTTCTATAGTATTTCCATCCAAATTACTTTGCCTCTAATTTTGTATAATTGATGCAGACTAAAACAAAGCAAAAACAAGAAATAATTAAGTTGTTTCTCACTTGTGTTGTGATTTAAAGATACACGACTTGCATCTAAAGAGCTGTTCCGGAAGCCTGAGATCGCCGCAAATACAACACACAATCGCCGGCAAAATTGGTGAGGGTGAAGGAGATGGAGCCTGCGAGAATTTTAAGCTTGTTGATAAAAAAAATAGCAATGAAGGTGAAACAAAGTCATCTCAATGAAATAGAAACTATAGCAGTATTTACATGAAACCATTCTTAAATGAAGAAGCTGAATCACAAGGGAAGTATATCTTCCAGTTACCATTTAAAACTAGGGTAACTCCAATGAAATTATTTTTTATTCATAATCTGACATCTTAAAGATATCCTAACATGCAACTAGTAAGGTATTCTAGTTAAATGTTTGGTTAAATTTTCACTTTTGAAATGACTAGTGTAAATACACGTGAATAAAATTTTAACAATAAAAAATATATAACAAAATAAAAAAATGTTTTATGATAAGCTATATCAAAGATATAAAATTTTATAAATAAAAATGATTTATAATTCTCTTATGGTTGAATTAATATAAATTGAAATCAAATGTTATATAAAGTATGTATTCTGTTTTGTCCTTAAAATTGCTGATTGAACGGACCTATGAGTAGGATCTGAATGGGTAAATATCATGCCGGGAGGAAGAGGTCTTATACCAAGAACCATTGCACTACCTGTAATATTAATTCCACCATAACATAACGAAAATGAGTAACTAATTGCAAACTTTTTAACAAGTTGATAAAATATACTTAACTAGCTATGACCTAGACCAATCATGCCATCAGCATGTTGAATGAACAAATAACCAGATTCAGAATTTTCAAATAAAAAAAATGGCTCTTTGTGGCATAAGTTCAATTTCTTTACCAAAGTGAACATCAAACCTTTGCCTTATGACAACAGATCACAAAACCTGAAACAATTTCATTTGCATTTTTCTCGGTGATGATAGTGTTCAAGTTAATTGCTGCAACTACCACTGGAGGAATTTCAAGAAAAATCTTTGAACTAGAACCAAATACAACATTATAGCAATCAACAACTACTTCAAATTTGCACCAGCTGACTTGTTATAATATTCAACAAAAATATAAGTTCAAGTTTAGTACAAAAAAAAAAACCATATGGAACCATAAAATGACCGCAGGTCTTTCAAATGAGAGAAATATTATAGCACTTGTTCAGATTGATCTACTCATATATCTGAAGGAGCGCAGATTCACATTCAAGTTGATCTAATTGTTCTTAAAGAAGAAATCCACAATGAGGTTTCAATTGAAAAATGTAAGAAGATATCTACTGGCTAGTCATTAATGGTTCAGAAAGAGAACATAAAATTAAAAGAAGTAATATAAATAATAAAGTTGTAATGTCTTCAGATGGTAAAGAAAAAACTTTTATAATCCTTACATTATATGATTTCCATATAGACCCGCCAGGGGCTAAAAAATTACGGAAGCATGTCTCAATGTATATCTTATTTATACCTAGCGATGATCAAGATGAGCGGAATATTTATCTTTCAGCACTGTACAAACAATCGGCTTTCAATTGATTGTTCAGAAATTGTGAGAATCTCAAAAACCCTAGAAATCAAAAGAGACTTTTTTTTTTAACCATAAAGAGTGGCATTCGACATTCAAAGGAATAAAGCTAGTGAATAAAAACATTTCAAGATCAGCGGCATATAAGATTACAAGGCCATAAGATTTACCTTTGGCGATATACAAAACAGTAGAAGTTCACAATTATGACGGTCCACCCTCCAGAAATTGCAATTTTGGAATCTCAAGAACCCTAAATAATCAAATGAAAAAACAAGAAAATTTTATTAAACCTAAACATTTTGCGTTCGGCATTCGGTAGAGAGCGCGCACGAATTAAAAGGCTTCGCAAGAGAAGATTTACCGATACAGCAGTCGGCAGACGCGATCGAGGCAGAGAGCAACAGTCCGCAAGCGTTCTTAGGAATACGATCCTAAAGAGATCGGTTTCAGCAATATGAAATAATACCAAAAGAGGCGCAGGAACTCATTCGAAGGAAGATCGAGGCAAAGAGCGCGCACAAATGAAAAGGCTTCGCAAGAGATCGAAGATTTACCTAATGCGCGCAGCAGTCGGACGCGATATGGTGGCAGAGAGCACAGTCCGCAAGCGTTCGAAGGAATACGAAGAGAACGGTTTCAGGAAGATGAAATAATACTCTGCGGGCACGGTAACTGAACACGCACGATCTCCCTCTCGGGCGCGCGAATACTAAAATGCACGAATAAAAAATGCACGAATACTGAAATGCCCTAATAGGTATTTTTTAAGGCACTTAAAAAAATGTCTTAATATAAATGTAGTTAAAAGTTATTTTTTTTGTAGTGTGAGTATAAAAGATTTTGCAGTCCTTAAAGAGCCTAACGAAATCCATGCGAAAACAAAAGCGACATGCAAGAAAGAAACCTAGAAAAAGCAAGTATTTCTACTGCACAATCAGGAAAGCACATCAATATAAATCCCAAAATAAATCATCTAAATGTCCATAGGCAAACTGCCCTTATTACAACCCAGGGTATGCAGAAAATAAAGTGGCCGGGCACCACTGCCAACAACCCGGATTTCTAAGCCTATGACAGACGCCAACAACTTTGAGTGGGATATTGGGTCTTCAAATCTTTAGTCTCTTGGATATCTTCTCCTTGGACTTCTTGGATCTCTCCTCCTTGAACTCCTTGGATCTCTCATTCTTGGACTCCTTGGAAATCTCCTTGGATTCGTCGTGGCTTGAATATCCAAACGAAGAGACAATTCTCCCCAGCAGGGGGTATTGCCTTTTCTCTTTGGATATCTAAAGCCATTCAGCTCGCTCTTCCAAATGGAAGAAGACCCTCCCCTTGGGGATGCCTTCTTCTTTTAGAATCCGAGCTGGATAAGAATATCCCAACTCAACAGTTGTTTTCACAACTCTTAACAATTATTACAGATTTATCACATTAAATGAAAAAAAGCAGAAAAATTCTAAAGGACCTGTATGGTTATCCAAAAATCTCAAGCAGTTTATATGAAAAATGAAAATGCTAACACCATTGACCCTATGCCATGCAAGCCATACTCTTAATTATGAGGGCTAAGCAGCTCCATCTGTGCAGTTATAATTATTAATTTTAGCCCTCATTTTTATTTAGGGGGAGCTGAGCAAGCACCTGCATAAAACATTATTAGAAATCATGATAACCCCCCCCCCCCTTTTATTAGCTTGAGCATGGCCACCTGTATAGAAGAACAGTATATATACATATGACGTTCCTAACCTAGGGGTAAATCTAGCGCCCATCACATCACATAGTGCAGGAAAAGTAAGCAATCATAGCAATTCAATTTTCAAACAGCATGCAGTGAAAACTACGAAAAGCTCCGGCACACAGCAGAAAATAAAACCCAGCGGCCTAACCTAGATCTAGAAGTGGTGCCCTAGCAAACCATTCTATGTGTGTGTAAGGCTAGTGGGGTTTGGATAGACCCTAAGTGGGGTAATTAGTTAAACTTGTCTAAAGTTTAGGTCTGTTGTAGACCAGAAAAGGAAATTTTTATTGAAATTCAAATATTAGTGAATTAGGGTGCATTTTAATTATTTCAGTTTGTTGATCAGTTTTAAGAGTTTAGGATAATGATATTTAAAGTTTAAGTGATATTAGCCGATTTTAGAAAGTTCTGGGTCCTCTTAGGAACTAGACTAAGGGTCCAAAAAGTCACTATGGGAAAAAGGCTAAGTCTGGGTCTCCTATCACCTTAGGAAAATACTAGACCTTAATACGAGTAGTTAGACAGGTAGTAGGCTGAAATCGGAGTTCTCTGGGCAAAGTTATAAATTTTCTAAGTTTCGGGTCCTAAATGAACTAGGGTTGACCAAAAAGTTGACTTTCTAACCTAGGCCAATTTCTGGAAACCTAAGATTTTTAGTAAATACTAGGCCCTAATTGGAGTCTAATGCAAGTGAGTTTGCCTAATTTGGAGTTTTCTACAATTAGTTATGGATTTCTAAAGATTGGATAATTAAGGGAATTTTCTAAATTTCCTAACCAAGGGCCCTTTTTACTGTTTTGATCCAAATGAGCTCCAAACTGATTGGAATCACTCCCAAAGATCAGGGATGACCTGAGAAAGTGATCCCAAGTGTTTGGGGAAAATTTGGGATTTTTAATAATTTTTAATGAATTATTAGGGGCAAAACGGTAAATTCCACCTATGGTCAAATCAGGGGTCAACCCAAAGTCAAACTAGGGAGCCCTATTTATCTAAGGTCAAGGATCAGATTCTGGTCAGTTTGAAGTATTATGGGTAATTTTATGACCTAATATGTAATTATTGTAATTTTCGGAAGGTCTCGAGGCCTTATTTAACCAGTTAATTAGGGTTAGTTAACAAAGGGGTCTAAAGACTCCTAAAAATTCATAGAAAATTCAGGGAGGTTTATGATGTCCCTAAGTTTAAATGTTGAGGTTTTGGTGTCAATCAGTGATCTATCCTGACTCCTAGAAAACTTCTAAGTTCGCTAGACTAGTCCTTAATTATTGTCCTTAGGGTGTCACTACGTTATATGGGTTTGAATCAAAGTTTTATCTAACCCTCAAGGTAATAAATGCATGGGAGTACAAAAATGAAATAAACACACCATGTCCTTAGATCTAGGAGAGCCTAGGCTATGTGCTCGTGGTGCGACCTACACATGCAATCTACGAAAAATAAAAGGACAGACACCTAATGAAGGGATTAGTGAATGATTGGAACTCAATCACCCACTAATCCTCTCCCCATGATTGCTCTTTATATCCAGAATCCATGTCTAAAATTTCACAAGTAGTGGATCTACCAAGATTAAGGGATTTAATTCATAAGTAATTTTAAAATATTTTAAAATACTTACAAATATATGAATTTTTGGAAAATAGCATAATTAAAAAATAGATCAATTTATGATAAATACATATAAGGGATACCCACTGGCTACCCTAACGAAGTCTCAAGCGATTTGAAAGTAGTTTGTATCCTGAAAGTAGTTATTATATTAATATATAAATATCAAAATCCCCAAATAATTGGATCAAAACAGGAATCTATTCATACAGCCAAAATTAGAGGCTGGAAATGGTTTCAAAACATAAAGCTCGTCTTCCTGAAAAGAACAAGGGGTTATACGTCAAAATCCGACTTAAAACGACGAAAATACGAATTTCCGAAGTTTAAACACAACAAAATAATATTTTAAAATAGTGTCATTTCACTGTTTTTGGCATAACAGAAACTACAGACATAATTTTTATACAAAAATAGTCTTAGGCTATGCAGGATTTAAAATACATGCAAAACAAGGTGCTGTGCGTCGACAGCGGGTTTAAAATAAGAAAGATGTAATTTTTCGAAGTTTAAAACGATCAAAAGGGTCATTTCAAACAATGTTGTTTGGCTGTTTTCAAAATAAATGCAGACAGATCCAGAAATTTTGAGTAAAGCTAAATCCAGACTGTGCAGAATCTAAATACGTTCAAAACAAGACGTTGTGCGTTACAATCGGGCTTAAAACGAAGAAGTTATGCATTTTGCAAGTTCAAATACAATAAATAGATAAAAGAAATGATTTAAAATAAATAATATTTAAAAATAATAATAATAATTATTATTATTATTAAAGATAGTATGGAACAATACTTTAATAGTTATTAAATTTAAAGTAATTTAAAGTACATAATGATAATAATATTTTAATCATTTAATAATATTTTAAGTAATTTAATTAATTATAATATTTAAATAATAATAATAAAAAAAGGTTATATAAACATACTAATAATGATCATATAAATAATGAAAACATAAAACAGTAACAAAAAAGATTAAGAAAATAATTATTATTAATTATTATAATAAATACTTAAATAAATAACAAAAATAATTAGAATAATATATATATTTAAATAGTATTTTTACTGTTTTATAAATCATTTAAAATCCACATATCATTTTTATAAAAAAAAAAATTTATTAGTTAGAGAATAAAAATACGATCAAAACGAGATATTGTACGCAAAAATCGGACGAAAAAACAGATTTTTTATGATTTTTTGAAGTTTTCTGAATTAAAACAAATTTAAAACAAAAATTTTAATCAAAAAATCGGGGCGGCGGCGGTCAGACGCGTGGCACACGTGGGTTCGTCCCGCGGTTTCGGCGCAATCATTGCCAATGATTGCGCCGCCGCGCAATCATTGGCAATGATTGCCGCGGCGCGGAAATCAGCGCCGGCTGACTTAACCACGTCGGACGACGCGTGTGGCCGTCCGATCGTCCGCGGTTTGAAACCAACGGCTGTGATGCAGCCGGGTGGGATTAATAGCCGCGGGATCGGATCCGCGGTTAAATCGAAACCGCGGAACGGCTTGATCTCCGCCGTTGATCACAAGATCAACGGCTGCGATCCAGCCCAGACGGACGAACAGCCGAACCCGAACCCTAAAAGCGTTTTTTGCTTCGTTCTCGCTCGATACTCCACCAAATTTTATGAAATTTTAAACTAGATATCTAGATATGAACAGAATTCACGGGGGCGTAATAATTTGATCTAAAACACCCTATGTAAGATGCTATTTAACTCGACGTGTTCTAACTAGGGTTGAGAAATTTACCCAAAATACTCGATGAAATTGAGAGATCTCTGGCTTGTTGCACTTGTAGGCTGTCCACGCTTCTATTTGAAGAAGAAATCGCGAGCTCTCGACGTCTAGATCTCACGCAATACGAGTTGGAAGCTCCTAGCTCTCTGGTTTGCCGGAATCTCGCCGGCGGCGACCTTGAACGGCCGGGATCTGGTCGGTGAAGGTAGGGAAAGGGTGTAGGAGCTCTCACACGAAATCTCAGAGGCTGGGGAAGTCTCTAGAGAAAGCAAGAGCAAAAAGTCCAAATTTTGACCTAAATTTTTCTATTTAAAGGGTCTAATTTCATGCTCAACGGCCAAGATCCAATCTCAGAACGATTAGGAGGGAAAATAGAGTTAATTGGCCGTGGGTTTTGAATTCCAAAACACTTGGAATTGATTCGGCATTAAATAGGCTCTTAAATCCAAATAAATAGGTGATTTTGACCAAATTATGACTTGGTTTGACCAAGTCAGGGTTTGACTTGGTCAAACAAGTCAATTAGGTCAAGGAGGATGCGGATCAAGCCATGAAAGGGTTTGAAATTATTTAAAAATTGATTTGAGCTCTTTAGGTCAGCTTGGGTCAACCCGGGTTGACCTGGTCAACCAGGTTGACCCAAGGCCTAGGCCCGGGCTCAACAGACTCAGTTTGACTCACTGAACCTATTGGAGAGGGTCTTGGGGTCTAATTTAATCAATTTGATCAAGTCAAACTCTTTGACCTGGAGTCTGGGCAAAATCGAGGTCAACAGGTGTGTAATTGAGCAATTTATTGGGATTGTTCCATTTGGGGACACATCATCTTTGACACTAAATATGGCTATTGAATCACTATTTATGAAATATGGGTTAAGTGTGACATAACTGCGTTGACAATATTACGATGGAGCAAAGTAACATACGACGATGAGAGTTTAATGGGCTGAAAATATTAATCATGAAAGATAATTGTTCAGCTTATTATGCATTTTGTTTTTCATACCAACTTCAATTAGCTAGCATTAGTTATAATTATAAAAAATCATGTCCAAGTTGCTTCATTCTTTAATATTGTGACTAGTTTGCTAAACATTATTGGTAGTTTATGCAAAAGAAGAGATATGCTAATAGAAAAATATTATGACAAAATTATTGAGCAAGTAGAATGTTGATGAGTTACAAAAGGTCGAGGTTTAAATCAAGAAATTGCTTTTCAAATATTATGAGACACTCGAAGGGGAACCCATTATAATTCAATCATCAGTTTAATTCTTCTGTTTTGGTTTATAATAGATCGATGTTCTTGAGATTAATACATGCCATATCTAATATTGAGCAAAAAGGCAAATCATATTCCCTATTTGAATCAATGCAAATTAAAGTTTTGAATTTATTTTCAATTTGCATATGATGAAGACAATATTATGAGTTACAAATGAGTTATCACAAGTATTTCAAAGAAAAGAACAAGATATTATAAATGTCATGCTTTGGAAAAGTTTCTAAATAAAATTTCAAAATAGGAGAAATGATGAGTGGGGTAATTTGTTTAAAGAACTTGGATTATTTTGTGAGAATAATAACAAAAATATTTTAAACATGACTGATACATTTGTGATACGTGGAAGATCAAGACGCTGTACTGAAAGTATAACAAATAGACATCATTATCAAATAAAATAATTTTACACTTTCATAGATTTATAACTTCAAGAGCTCAACATCAGGTTTGATGAAATTAACATAGAATTACTTATGTGTGTGACATGTTTGAATGCATGTCAATCATTCTCATCTTTTGATAAAAAATGATTGAAACGCCTTACAAAATTTTATCCGTTAGATTTTTAAGAAATGGATCTCATCATATTAGATAATCAAATTCAAAATTTTCTTGCTAATATGACATCGAATGATGCATTTATGAGTTTAAAAGAACTTAGCGAACTTGCTCAGAAAATAGTGAAGACTAAGAATAATGATATTTATCCTCTCATGTTCTTACTTATAAAACTTGCTTTAATATTGTCAATTTCTACAACAACAGTTGAACGAGCCTTTTCTACAATGAACATTATAAAGAATTGTTTACGCAATCATATGAGAGACTATTTGATGAATGAATGTTTACTTACTTATATTGAAAATGATATTTTTAATAGTATTGACAATGACTTGATTATACAACGATTTCAAAAAATGAAGAATCAACGGGAGAAATTATAGATGTCAGATAAGAAGAATCTCAAGATTAATGTTCTCAATTGTAAGTTGTTTGTTTTATTATATATTTTATGTTTTTATAATGAATCTAATGATTAAAATTTTTTTAAAACAGTTACTATCGATCCCAAGCCTGAATGAAAAAGGCTGAGAGCTAAGATAATAATCAATCAAAAAATAGAGAATGGTTATGTTGTATATGTTAAAGAGAAATAAATGACAAACCATCTATCCAAATTCCAAAACCTATATGCTAATTTAAGTTTCATTTGAAATTAAACAATTTTTAATATAAATATTTTTTAAATTAAAAATTTTATATAAAAATTACTTTAAAAAGCACGTAGAAAATTGTCCCAAAAGAAACCTTAATTTATGATATCATTATAGAGTTCATTAGTAAATATGAAGGAAGGAGTCGGCCAATATACAGTATTAATTTATATTATCGTCAGTATTAAAAAAACAGTACGAAAGAAAAAAAAATTTAAATAGGTGGCAGCAGAATCTATCCTAAACCCTGTCGGCAGCCAGCCAGCCCACACTGTCCCGGAAACCTGCCACCGCGACGCTATCCATTCCCGTAATCCCACACGCGTCGCCGCTTCACGCATCTTATCCACTCAGCCCCCATTACAAGCTAGCACGTGTCTTCGTCTGTCTCCCCTTCCAGCTCCTCTCCCTCCTATAAATTTCCCTCCTTGATCACTCCTTTCGGCATTACCAGCACAAGCAAAGAAAGAAACAGAGAGACAGAAGGTGATTAAGAAGTTTGCATTGAAGAAGATGGATCCGTTGGGTAACAAGGCGGGACACAACAACGAGTTCGGCCATGGTGACCACCACCACACTGGTGGCTACGGCGCCGAGCATGGCACCGGAGCACAGCAGCTTCATGGCCACGGCACGGCTGGCCATGTTGATCAACACCACACCGGTGGCTTCGGCACCGAGCATGGCACCGGTGCACAGCAGCTTCATGGCCACGGCGCCGCTGGCCATGTTGACCAACACCACACCGGTGGCTTCGGCGCCGAGCATGGCACCGGAGCACAGCAGCTTCATGGCCACGGCACCGCTGGCCATGTTGACCAACACCACACCGGTGGCCTCGGCGCCGAGCATGGGACCGGAGCCCAGCAGCATCATGTCGGTGCTACGCCAGGGGTGCTGCGGCGGTCGGGAAGCTCGAGCAGTTCGAGCTCTTCGGAGGACGATGGACAGGGAGGGAGGAGGAAGAAGAACAAGGGGGTAAAGGACAAGATCAAGGAGAAGTTGCCAGGTGGTCATAAGGGTGATCAGAATCCGCAGCATCATTATGATCAGGGAGTGACCGCCGCTGCCGGAGGGCAGACGCCTGAGACTGAGAAGAAAGGAATACTGGAAAAGATCAAGGAGAAACTTCCTGGGAGCCACAGCAACTGAGGGAACTGTGCAGATTTGGTGAATAATGGTTTGGTTTGCGGTGTCTAATAAAGATGGTTGGTGTGAGCGTGCTACTGTTTGCGGCCACGCTTCTATTTGTATTTCCTTCTTATTTTCTACTTGTTTATGGTTGTATTTCATGATCATGATTATTATTGTTGTCTATGTTTTATAATAAAAAGGGTGTGTGTTATCTTGTCTTTTTAAATTCTAAGATTTATGTTTAGAATATTTAATTCATGTTGGTTGATTTATAGACAACATCATAGATAGAGTGAGGGATAATTCGTCTTAGCATCATAGATATCAAGCAAATTAAGAAAATATTATGAACGCTAGAAAAATACTAGAGATTTTTAACATAGAAATCATGAAAAAGAGAAAAATCACAGGGTCTGACCCGTCCAGTTCAAATGATTGAACTAGTATTTGAATACATTACGAAAGTTTGATATATTCTTTGAGTCAAATACGGTATAATTACAATACAAAAGAGAGTTGGACAGAAGTTCGACGACATTCGGTGGCCAGGCGAAAATCAAGGGACATTTGGTGGTTGGGCAGAAGATCGGGGACGGTCAGGGCAATGATCAAGGAGGAGCTTTGTAGCAAGAGAGATCTTAGATTTATCTTCCTTCATCCTGTCCTTATTTCTTTGTGAAGAATGGGGTGTCTATTTATAATTTTTTAATAGTGATATGACTATTAAATAAGAAGAAGATCAAGGACAAGTTAGGAGTGTTTCGAATGATCAGCTCATATCTACTCCCTTGATCATGGACCATTTATCATTGGATTTGTCTCATCAAGCGGTGTCATTCGATTATAAACATACATAGCATTTGATCATCCAATTTATGCTTTGAAACTTCCGAATGTGTTTTGGGCACTTGAATTGGACCCTTGAGCTTGGATTGAAACGAATTGGTTGCTGTTAGGTTCGTCTTTTCAGTATGTTTATTTCGACTATTAAGTTTTTCCAAATCAGAGTTCTGATCCCGGAATTAATTTTGGGGCCACATCTAATTGCTTGAGAAAATTTTCATACTGATCTAAAAACCATTTGAGAAGATTCACTTAGCAAATGACTTTGCTACATTGCAGCAGCTACTGAACATGTAAGAGATATTAGCAGAGTATGCACTGAAACTTACCATCTGGCTTTTAATTCAGAATTAACTTGTTTGTGGAGTAAAGTAAAAGGACCATGGGTGGAAGACGAGTGACAGAGAAGGAAAAAATGCAGGTGGCAGTCGGAAGTCAACCAGAGCATTATCCAAAGGAACGTCGGCAGCTCTGGAATCCTGCCCCCTTAAGCGCAAACGCGTCGCCACGAATTTGACTCCCAGCCAAAACAAAAAGAACACCCAGCTCATCCCATCCTTCCAGCCGGCACAAGCTCCTACTGTTAGAGTATACCCTCATTACTTGTTACTTAAACTATTCCACTTAATGTCAACATGAGTAAAGTAGCACTTCCTCTGTTGATTCTCTGGGCGCTGTCTTCAGAGCAGCCTTTAGCCGTTGTATGCAGCGGATGTTCCCTGCAGGGTGTATTAGCTTACCTTATAAACTTCACCTGGACATAAGTAAAATGCAATGGCTAATTTTCCCCCTTAAGCTGCAACAATCTGCCATCCATTTATAATCCCTTTAAATCGGGTATCCGGATTATTCAGCAAACAATCCCTCTAGATGCCTTATATTCACTCTTGTGTAGTGAGGAAATTAATTTGCAAAATGAGCTGCAAAAGGAAGCCACACCTCCTTCGGAGCATACAACAATGTGGAATGTTCGTTCAAATTCATCTCGTGGAAGATCGTCACCAAGAGGACGCGGAAGACGAGCACCCTTCAGGACAAGTTCTACAGGACCGAATGTGCCTTATACGCCCAACTACAATAATAATCGGTCACCTGCACCACAGATATCGTCTCCTAATCGTCCAACCTGTCAAATTTGTGGAAAACTTGGACATGTTGCCTTAAATTGTTGGCACCGCTGCAATATGCAATATGCTCCATCTGCTCCTACTCAAAACCCGCGTGCCCTGCTCACTGGTTCGAACAATAGCGTGACTTCTCCTATCACCGAATGGGTGTTAGACTCAGGTGCCTCCTCACATTTAACGTCTGATGCTACACAGCTGCAACAATCTGCACCTTATTTTGGAGCTGATACCGTATCTGTTGCGAGTGGGAACACTCTTCCCATTCAACATACCGGGCAAGGGATATTGCCAGTTCCTGATTCGAACCGTATGCTTCGTCTTAAAAATCTATTGCATGTTCCACTTCTTTCTCACAATTTTCTTTCAATTCATAAACTGACCTCTGATAACAATTGTTCTATATTGTTTGACGCTCATGGCTTTCTTATCAAGGATCTCTCGGACAAAAGTATTCTTCTCCGTGGTCGTTCTAGAGATGGTCTTTATCCTGTTTCCACTACCTCCGCTGGGTCTCCTCAAGCATTCCAATCTTCGGTCAGCAAGCTTCAGCCTTGGCATACACGGCTTGGCCATCCGAATCTTAGTATCTTACAATGTCTTTCTCGTATTGTTCCTTCTATATGTATTTCCTCTTCTAATTTTATGTGTACGTCTTGTAATGTGGCCAAGAGTCACAAGTTGTCTTTTCCTTCATCGACTAGTCATGTACTCAAACCATTTCAATTAATACATTCAGATGTTTGGGGCCCTGCTTCTGTCTCGTCCTTTAATGATTTTCGTTATTACATTTTATTTATAGATGATGCCACTAGATATACTTGGATTTATCTTATGCATTCTAAAGATGAATCATTCTCCAAATTTCAACATTTTCATCAACTTGTTAAAATCTCATTTAATACATCCATTCAAACATTAAGATCTGATGGTGGTGGCGAATACATAAGTACTTCCTTTCGTACTTATTTAAGCAAACATGGTGTCTCTCATCAATTTAGTTGTCCATATACACCTGAGCAGAATGGTCTTGCTGAACGCAAGCATCGTCATCTTATGGAAACAACTCGTGCTTTACTTCACACTGCTCACCTTCCACATATTTTTTGGGCTGAAGCTCTTTTAACCTCTAACTATCTTATTAACATTTTACCCACAAAAGCTTGTAGTCTTCAAATTCCTTTTCAGCTCTTACATCATAAACTTCCCTCTTACCAACATTTGCATACATTTGGTTGTCTCTGTTTTCCTTGGCTTCAACCCATCTCTCCAAATAAACTATCCCCTCGTTCTCATGAATGTGTTTTCTTAGGTTACTCCTCCTACCACAAAGGATATCGTTGTCTAAACACAAAAACAAATCGCATAAATGTCTCTCGTCATGTCGTTTTCTATGAAAACATATTTCCATTTCAACCATCTGCTCTCACATCTTCCAATCCCTCTCCCGATCCTCCTCAAAATCCATACCTCTTAACTCCAACCACTCTTCCACCTCCAACTTCTTCATCTCTTCTTAATTCCTCAATACCCCTTCAGCCATCATCATTACAGCCTACTTCTGTCAAGGAAATGTTCCCCATCCAAACTCCACCTAACTCCACATCTGTTTCAAACTCTACATTACCTCAATCTCCAACTCCACCACCTCCACCAACACATGCTCCTTCTACCCATCCTATGCAAACCCGCTTACAAACGGGACATCAGAAGCCTAAGGTTATTTTTGACTTGCTTACGGTTCCTCAGTTGGCTGCAATACCTACATCTTATACTCAAGCTCTACAACATCCCTCTTGGCGCACCGCTATGTCAGCGGAGTTTATGGCTCTTCAAAAACAAGGCACTTGGAGTCTAATACCATCTCCTCCTAACAAAATTGTATTGGGTTGCAAATGGATTTTTAAGCTTAAAACAAAGCCGGATGGTCAAATTGAACACTATAAGGCACGGCTAGTAGCTCAAGGTTTCAATCAAGAACATGGCATCAATTTCAATGAAACCTTTAGCCCCGTGGCCAAGCTTCCTACAATCCGCATACTACTTTTGTTGGCACTTCATCGCAATTGGAAGACTCTTCAATTTGACATCTCCAATGCATTCCTACATGGAGATCTTCATGATGAGGTGTTTATGAAACAACCTCCTGGCTTTATTGATTCTCAGCATCCACACTATGTTTGTAAATTGCATAAGGCTATCTATGGCCTCCGTCAAGCTCTTCGCCAATGGTTTAATAAGCTCACTCAATCCTTACTACAGTTCTGTTTCATCTTCAGCAAGGCCGATCCTTCCTTGCTCATTTATAACAAGTCTGCTATCCAATTATATCTACTTATTTATGTTGATGACTTGTTGCTCACTGGTAATGATGCTTCTACTATAGAGAACTGCTGCATATGCTCCGAACTCAGTTTTCCTTAAAACAGCTTGGCTCAATTGAAACATTCTTGGGAATTCAAGTGAAACGAACTTCAACTGGTCTGATTTTACATCAAACCAAGTATGCATCTGACATACTTGCTTCTGCAGGATTTACAAACTCCAAGCCCGTACCAACGCCCTGTACACTTAAATCTTCCAAAATATCTTCCGATGCTCCTCCCTTTTCTGATCCGCAACTCTTCAGACGTCTGGTAGGTTCCTTGAATTATCTCACTATCACTAGGCCTGATATTGCTTATGTCGTAAATGCTGTGTGTCAGCATATGCATAGTCCAACAACTGCACATTTTCTAGATCTCAAACGTATACTACGTTACCTTCAAGGAACCCTGTCATTTGGTTTGCCTCTTATATCTGGTAATATGCAACTTACCACATATGTGGATGCTGATTGGGCTTCAGATTCTCTAGATCGCAAATCCATTTCTGGATTCTGTTCATTTCTCGGCTCTACACTTATTTCTTGGAGTGTTAAAAAGCAGCCTACCGTTGCTAAGTCTTTGACTGTGGCAGAGTACCGTTCCTTATCTTCAGCAACTTCGGATATCATCTGGCTTCGTCGTCTGCTAGCTGAGTTTGGTCTTGCTCAAACTACTCCTACCACTATTTTTTGTGACAGTGCTTCTGCCATTGCCTTGGCGCACAATCCGATTTTTCATGCTCGCACCAAGCACATTGAGATCGACTATCAGTCATCATATTCAACACGGTGCTATTGCGGTTCATCATCTTCATTCTCTTGATCAAACCGCCGATATTTTAACCAAATCTCTTTCTCCTACACGGTTTGCTCTCCTGCGTGACAAACTCACCATTTGTTCCTCAAATGCTGAGTTTGAGGGGGCTGTTAGAGTATACCCTCATTACTTGTTACTTAAACTATTCCACTTAATGTCAACATGAGTAAAGTAGCACTTCCTCTGTTGATTCTCTGGGCGCTGTCTTCAGAGCAGCCTTTAGCCGTTGTATGCAGCAGATGTTCTGTAATACCCCAGATATCAATAGTGAAAGGATTCGTCTGACATTCTGATCGAACTCCATTCCAGTTGCCTTGCTCGGACCTGAAAATTTTAACCACATATAATGAGCTTACAAAGCCCAGCAGGTCACCAAAGCCTACAACTGAAATCAAAGCACGGCGATGCTATCAATATGCGGGTCAATAAAAATCAAGTCAATCAATGGTCAATAAGTCTATGCAATTCAGAAATCCATCGTCAATGAAATCAAGTCTACACAGCGGAAATCAAATCAGTAGTCAATGCAGTACGGAAATCAATAGTCAATAAAACCAGTCAATGCAGCGGCAGGCAAATCGATTAAGCAACTCAATCAATCAATATTCGTCAATCAAATCGTTGCTGTCGAATCAATACGATCTAATCAATGAAATCAATCGAGGAAAGCAAAACGAAACAATGAATCCATGCAGCAGTCAATACGGTGCAGAAATAGTAGCAATAGCGAAACTATAAAATCAAAGCGTCAATCCATTCTATACAATCTCTATCATAGCAATCGATAACATCAATTACATCCATACAATCGTCTAGTCGTCTTACTTATCGTATCACATCAGTCAAATCAATAGAGTGAAATTGTATCAATCAGTTCTGCCAGTCAATAGTATCAGTCGACTCAAATCCCAATAAACGATCAAGTCAATACGGTGAAAGATCAATTGAAATCAAATCAATAAATCAATTCAATAATAAATCAATTCAATAAATCGATCAATATCAATAAATCAATCCGAAATCAATAAATCAATACATATCAGGAAATCTATACGATGCAATATCATATACATGCAATTTCATATAATGGTCTTACTCGACAAGCACAAACACTAGCTATTATCAATAGTGCTGTTGTAGTTATCAATCGTATCAATAGTGCTGTTGTAGTTATCAATCGTTCAACCAGGTTAAACTGGCTATTATCAATAGTGCTGTTGTAGTTATCAATATTGCTGTTGTAGATATCCATACGTTGGTTTCTATAACCAACGTTCAACCAGGTTTCCACTTGTCTTTCAGAATCAATCAATCAATGCAATAATCGATGCAATAAGCAATAATAGAGAAATCTAGAACAATCATATCAATAGTCATATACATATCAAGTCAATCTATCAATTTCGGGAAAATCAGAAATCATACGAAAATCGGACAGAGTAACGGTAGTCGATCAAATTTACACAAAAATCCTGCAAAAAGATACAAACTCCGAATTCTTCCAAATTACAGTAGAATATCTATAACATCAATACAAGACTATTATCCTATAGAAACCAAATCAAATCACGTCCCGATTATTTTCTATTCAAATAAAATCACGTAGAATCAATTCCGACCGATAAAATCTTCGTAGAATACAGTCAAATCGTGTACAATAATCATATCTATAACATACTAGAAGTTGTGCGGTGAAAGTCGTGTCAATACGAAATCAGGTCTAAAAGTAGACTACGAAAACACAAAACAGTGCACAACTCGATCAAAACACAATATCTTCGAAAACAGAAACAGGGTTCGGAGTCCTTACCACGAGATCTACACTTTCTCCAACAGCAGCGTCGGACGAAAAGCGCTCCGCGGTCTCCGAAACCAAGCTTTCCTCTTTTTCCCTTTCTCTTTCTCTCTCCTCAAAATATCTGATTTTAAAAAAATGAATTTCTCTCTCCTCAAAACGAGCTCATTTTCTTATATCATACTCAGATCGCCCTGGCCGATCGACAAATCGTCCCGGGACGATCAGACCAAATCCTGATCGTCCTGGACAGTTCCCAGGGCTGTTGTCTGGCCGATCATTTCTACAGTACAGATCGGCCTGGACGATCTCAACATCGTCCCGGACGATCTGTACAGAAATCCTTCCAGAAAACACACCAGAAATCAGCTGTTTTCAATACACTGATCGGCCTGGACGATCTCAACTTCGTCCTGGCCGATTCTGGGAGGAAAATCCAAATCAGAGAGGAACAGTAAGGGAACGAGATATCACATGTTCCCTGCAGGGTGTATTAGCTTACCTTATAAACTTCACCAGGACATGAGTAAAATGCAATGGCTAATTTTCCTGAAATCCTGCTTCTTCTCTGTTCTTGGTTTCGGTCTGCTTCTTGTGCATGTTATGAAGATTGATGCTTTCACCTACGTGTCTACCCCTTCACCGCCTCTGCCTCCTATAAAACATCCTCCCGATCTCCTCATTCGTCACACGGCAGTTCAAGCACAATAAACGAAACAAAGAGACTAAAGCTAGCTCATTTAAAAGAACGCACGCAGCATTGGCGGAGATGAATCCGTTGGGCAACAAGAAGGTGGGATCCACGGACAAGTACGGCAACCCCATCCATGGCCACGGCACCTCCGGCTATGCTGATCACCACCACACCGGTGGCTATGGCAAACAGGGCACCGGAGGCCAGCAGCTCCATGGCCATTGCACCGCCGGCCCTGTTGACCAACACCATACCGGAATTCTTCTGATGTGGAATGTCTGAATTCCTTAAGTATTTCTCTTAAAAAAAGAGTAATTTGATGTTAATATGTTTGAATTTCTCTATAAAAACTGGATTATATATTAGATACAGCGATTGCAACTTGATGTCCACAAATGCTTCTATTTCATTCAGTTTTTTTCTCTTTTCTCTTTCAGTTGACTGTCCACAAATATAGCAATTGTCACTTAAAATAAGTTGGCCTCATCAGTTACTTCATGAATTTGCCATTCCTGCTCATAATAGGCCAACACAATTGTTTTGCGACAATCAAGGCTAATATCATTGGTGTTCATGCTTCACTAGATCAAATTGCGGATATTTTTACTGAGGCACTTTCAATTTCTCAATTTGAATTACTTCCAATCAAACAGATTATTCAAATGGATTCATTAGTTGTTTAACTGTTCCTAATTTTGACACTAAGATTTTTATATATAAAAAATGTAATAAGCATGCAAATGATAAGTACAGTGCATATCTATCATAAAATATTACTTCATTTATATAGATAAATGCTTTTCTAATATATTATAAAAAATTATGATAAGGCGACAAATGTTATAAAGCTGCTCCGTGAATTTTGATTTGGATTTGAATGAATAAACGGTATATTCTTTATGCTTAATAAATAACCTAATTTATATAAGTTTAAGGTTTTGTTTGGAATAAACTTCTTTAATTTTTTTTTTTTTTTTTTCATATGGGCTACCGCAATCATTATTTTTGTTTAGCTATTGTTTTCTTTTACTTTTTCAATGCTTCCAATAAATTTGTGTGTTAGAAAGCTACTTTCTATAACAACTTTCACAAAAGCTGTTTTCTCCAAGTATAACAACTTTACAACCACCGATATAAAAAACTATAACTATCACAAATGGTGCAAATTATTACATCCGGTCACCGGACGCGCAAAATAGGTTCGGACATCCAATAAAAACATGTCACGTCACCTACGTTTTTACTACGCTTTTGACTGCACTTTGACTGCGCTTTAGGTGCGCTTTGACTGTGCTTTAGGTGTGCTTTGACTGTGCTTTACATGCGCTTTACCAGTGCTTTTGACGCACTTAATTTAAAATAATATTTTATTAATATCCGGACCTATCTCCATATTCGGTGACCGGATGTAATAATTTGCCCACAAATGAATCCTAAATTATATTTCTCTTGATGAAGTAGTTTTATTCAAATAGAGTATTTATATAAATTTACATAAATCATAAATTCACATAAATTCATTTTTACTCCTAAAGAAATAATTTGAAGTACATATGCAAGGAAAGTAGATTACAAATTTAAAACAAAAATCTCTTTATAAGACTTAGGCTTTGTTTGAGACGACTCTCTTATTGTTTTGTAAAGCTATTTTTTAGTATAAAAATATCTTAATAGCTGGAAAAATGCAATGGTCTAAAGCTGTCCCATACAAAATCTTAGGGTTCGATTGGGATGGCTGCAACTTTTTGTAAATATAGATATAAAGTATGTGTACATAAAGTATCTTTCGAAAAATTACTGTCGAAGTAGCTTCCTAATATATAATTTTTTTGAAAACTGCTAAAAATAACAGTCAAATAGAAACAGTAATTGACGTCTAAAAAGCAAAGCAATAAAAAGCTATCACAAATGAACTCTTATTCAAACTTGGTTAATTTAGTGCAACTTTTGGTCACTATTTTTTGATTCATTTAAAATATTTTTATGCTAGAAAGCTGCCGTAGAAAATTTAATGAAAATTGTCTGTAATGACGGCTTCATTTGTGATGTCTTTCTTACTGCTTCTTCAAACAGCTTTCTAGTAAAAAAATTAATATTTGTACTAAAAAAATGTTTCAATAAGAAGTAAGAAAGCCGTTCCAAATGAAGCCGAAGCCTCTATATCCTCAACATGATTTGCTAGAGAGAGAGAGAAAACAATTGGCTCATTAAACCAGCGTTTGGGCCTAAATTTTTTTTTTTTAATCCAAATTTCTCTCCTAATTCCGATTCATATATATAATATTTTGTCTTCTACATTTTTCCACAGGCATGCATGCAAATTAAAATGGCAAAAAAGTCTACTTTTTTGCAACAAAGAATTCATTCGGCTGCACGTTTGATCACGTTCAGCATTTCTTCTGCGTCCTAAAAATGGTAGATCTGTATTCAACCATCGTATAGACTTAATGGTCAATAGTTAGCTGTACATTGTGCTTTTTCTCAAAACAGCCATCAACTTCAGATTTGAAATGAACATGAAAAAATTCATTCAAATTTTTAGAGAGAGAGTATTTAGATATATATATATATATATATATATATATATATATATATATATATATATATATATATATATATATATATATATATATATATTTATAAATAATACTAAGTTTAAAGCAAATCTAATGATATTCATAATCATTTATATATAATTTATATCATGATATTTTGTTATCATAAAAGAGTTTTTAGTTACAGTAATCTTTTTTTTCTTCATTATATTCTATTTAAATCTAATAAAAAAGATCATTTTTAATACTTTCTAATCAAATATTTATAGACGTATCTCTGACTTTCTTAACATAGGTCGGATTTAATGCATCTGCTCTCCTAATAAAGTAATCGGAAGATCGACATTTAATCTAACCAAACAATCTAGGACGACTCTTTAATCTTATCTTCCACTACATTTACTCTAAATTTTTCACGTATATACTCATTTTGCATTCACCTGAGCATTCTCATCTCTGCAACACTTAATTTAATTTTATACTTATCTTTTAATTACCAAAATTTTGTGCGATACACCATTGGAAGTCTCATCACCATCTTATAAAATTCTCCTTTAAATTTAAAAGGTACATTTGTATCATCACCTAAATAATAAATCCGAGATATCTAAATTCAATTTTCTTTTAAATAATCATATAAAATTGATACATATCAACATTTTTATAACATTTATCATATAATATAATTATAAATTTTCAATTTTCTATTATTTAAATATAAAAATATAAAATGTCAAAAAATTTAAATTTATCATAATCAAATTAAAAAAAAAAAGGTCTTAATATCTTAAATAATTTTAATTTCCATATTATTAATATTAGCCAGCACATATTGTGATTTAAATAGCAAGCCCACTTGCATGCGCAAGTCATATATTGCTGTTGTGCGCCATTGGAAGCACGACGACCATTTCTGAGTAGTGGGTAGGCATCATGTCGTACCCCTTAAACCCTTCGGTGCTGTACCTGTTAAATGCCATTAGGCGTTTGTGGGCTACTTTCCTAACTTATTGGGCATTTTTCTCAATTCTTTTAAATATATGAGAAATTTATATTTATATATTAATTATTCTAATCTAATTCTATTTGAATTATTAAGCTTAAATTTTTTTTTTAATATAATACAACAATAATAACAATAGCATCAGGCCTTATTTCACTATGTCGGGTTGGGCCATAAATCAGTTACTTTCATTTTTTGAGTCTTATTAAGGAGAGATTATTACGTGGAGAGTCTGGATACAAGGTATCATTCGGTTTTGTGACTGTGAACAGTAAAAATGCAGTTACTGTTCACCCATGCGCTTTTACAGTTCACAGACATAAAATCGAACGGTTCTCTGTGTCAGGACTCTGCACATAATAATCTCTCCTTATTAAGAGTTGAATTCTCATTTAAATCTAATAAAAAAGATCATTTTCAATATTTTAAAATCAAGTTTTTTAATATATGCATCTAACTTGATTAACATAAATCAGGCCTAATACATCTATTCTCCTAATCAGATCATTAGAAAGCTGATGTTTTATATTAAGATTTTATTATTTTTTATTATTAAGATATAAATTATTAACAGGATAAATAAATAAATAAATAAAATTTGGCCTTAGGCTTTTTGTTTATATTAACGTACTATTATATTTTATGAATCGTCGTATTCTTACATAATGATCTTTATGTCCACATCTCATTAGATCGGCTAATCAAATTATCATTCAAATAATAATATTTATGATAAATTTTAATCCTTATTTTTATTATTATGATTGTAATAATAAAAAATAATATTAACGTTTATTTCGTCATCACATGTCACCCCACACCGCGCCGACCTGAATAAGTCATATGATCATATTTAGGCTACATTTGGGACAACTTTTGATCATTATTTATTCGCTATTTTGAAGAAATTTTCGTATTAGAAAACTGCTTTAGAAAACAATAAGAAATCTTTCTTAGCAAGTTGATGAATTACTACAACCAATTCTTCGTTACGATTAGATTTACGAATAATATGAGTGATAAATCGTAAAACATGTGGTTTGAATTTGTGATCATGAAATATAATTGTCGTTTTAGACTTCGTTCGTTTGGGACAACTTTCTTGCTACTTTATAAAGTAGTTTCTAAAAATTTTGTACTAAAAAATTTGTTTCAAAAAGCTACGAAAAAGCTGTCTCAAATGAAGCTTTAATCAAAAGCCTCAAGTTTTATCATCATGTCATAAACTCTTGTGATTTGTTTTCGCTTAATCAGTCCTTTCATGATTCACTGAATTTATCGACGAATGGATTAATTTAATAATATTTTGACAAATTACTAACCATTTGATGGTGAAAAGTCTTGTAAGATTTTTAGGGCAAAAATATAAAAATTTAATTACAAATTTTGCAAATAAATGACTACTTAATAATACAAATGTAGGCTAAAATATAAATGTCAAATTGATTTTGCAAGCCAAATGTAGGCTAAAAAGAAATCTCAATTTTGCAAGACAATGTCGATAAAAAACCATTGGCTTGCAAAAAGGATTTGGCTTTAATTAGAGAGAGCTTCACACCAAAGAAAGTGTAAAAGTTCCTGGAATGATACAGTGAGCTTTCTAGAAAGCTTATAATTGAGATTTCGTTTGGGACAGCTTTTTTATTGTATTTGTGAAGTAATTTTTAGTACAATATTTTTAGTTTAAAAAATTTAATTTGTACTTAAAAATTGCTTTAAAAAGTTGTAAAAAAGCTAATTATATTGATCATTTTGATTGTCCCAAACGAAACCTGAGAAGAATCAGATCATTTTAACGGGTAGGCCACTTGGCTATCGGGTCATGAGACAACCTATCGTGTCGTAATAGAAAATGGATCTACAGGTATCAGCTTATATGAAGAAAATTTTTGAATATAATATTGGGATAATAATTTAACATAGCAAAGTAAAAAATATACAAAGTTATTTAGCAAAGTGATTAAAAAAAAGCCAGATTAGTTCATAAGTGTTAATTTAGTGATTAAATGAATATTTTAATCATTAATTTAATTTTTAGAAGTTAATTAAAATGGTATTTTTGTCAAAATTGGTTGAGAAAAATTCCAAATTTATTTTGCAAGTTAAAACTTATTTTGGCCGATTTTTAGGTCATTAAAATGGATTTTGGCTTTATGTGAGCTTAAGAGCTAACTTGTTAGCTAATAGCCTATTACCTCTAATGGACTTTCATGCTCGCTCGTCTCAGGCTTCGTTTGGGATGACTTTTTTGTTGCCTCTTAAAGCAGCTTCATAGTATAAAAATTTTACTTTTTGTACTAAAAAAATGTTTTAAGAAGCAGCAAAAAAGCCGTCACAAACGAAGCCTTAAGCTCATCCATCATTATCCTCTATGGACTTCCATGATACTATTAGAGGATCAATTGGAACACACGCCACTCTCTAAATGTCTTCTTTTTGCCTTTCCTCTTTTCCTCTTTCGTGCTCTCCATTTGGTTCACAACGGTTTCCGGCGCAAGAACCTAAGGCGCTATTGATTCAGGTTGTAATGTCATCATCTAACCTGACGTGTAAAAAGGTTGAGCCGGAGAAATTCTTTTTTATGATAAGATTTATATGATTTGAGCAAATTGATTTTAACTTAACAATAGTTTTGATTGTCTATAAATTATAATCTATTGTTCAAAATTTTAACATGAGTAAGGGTGTAAATGAGCCACACATAAACAAATAGAGATGTGCTCTATGTTGTTCCATATTAATTAAAAGGGAAGCATAATACTAACTGAAGTGTTGCATAGATGAGGATGCTCAGGTGGATAAGTGGTTTTATTCTTAAAGATAGGATATGAAATAAGTATATATGTGAAAAGGTTGGAGCAGCACCAGTGGAAGATAAGATTAGAGAGAGTCATCTTAGATGGTTTGGTCACATAAAACGACGACCTTCCGATGACCCGGTTAGGAAAGTAGAGGTATTATATTTGACTTATGTTAAGAAATGTAGAGTTAGACCTAAAAAGACATGGTTAGATAATATTAGAAATGATATTTTTTTATTAAATTTAAACGAGAATTTGAATTTTAATAAGACATAATAGAGAAAAAATATTTATGTAGCGAACCCGACGTAGTGGGACAGAGGTATGTTGTTGTTGGTGTTGTATATTCTTTTCATGTATCTTATATTTCGACATTTTTAATCACTTCATTGTGATGTAAATTTATATTATTTAAAAAATGATAAAAAATAATTAATTGTATATATTTAAAAATAAAAAAGTTATTTTTATTCAATTCTTAAAAAAAAAAAAAAAAAAAAAAAAAACAAATTGTCCAAATATTGCGTTCAAAGAGCTGTCCTCCTTAATATGAGGACCACTTTTGCCGGTAATTCAATCACAGCGGCTGTTACCCATTTGTGCTTACACGGTTTGTCGCGCTTCCGATTTGCCAATTGGCGAAGTCTTTACGGAGAAACTCCGACTGTTATGCTTAGCCAATTAATCCAAAAACTGTAACAAAACAATAAAATATTCAACGTCTCTCTGCATTTCTACCTTCTCTGCCTGCGGCCTTTATATAGAGCCGGGAAGCGAAGTCGAGGAGTTACGATTCCTCTTGTGCGGAGCTCTGAGAAGAATTTGGATCAATGGCCATGCAGGGCGAATGGACACTTGGCCCGGTCATTGGCCGCGGCGCCACTGCCGTCGTCTCCCTGGCGGCTTACGAAAACTCCGGTGATCTATTCGCTGTCAAGTCCTCCCACGTCTCTCGATCTGCTCTCCTTCAAAAGGAGCTGAGCATCCTTTCCTCGCTTTCCTCCCCTCACATCATATCATGCCTCGGCTCCAGCGTTTCTGGCGAATTTTACCACCTCTTTCTCGAGCTGGCCGGCGGCGGTGCCTTGTCCGACCATGCCGGACATCTCGAAGAGCACAAAATCCGATCTTTCACACTTCAGATCCTTCTCGCACTCCGCTACCTCCATTCCAACGGCATTGTCCACTGCGACGTTAAGGGAAGGAACGTTCTCGTGGGCTCTGATGGCAAGATTAAGCTTGGGGACTTTGGCTGCGCTCGCCGTATTGGAGAGGGGTTGGCGATGGGGACACCGGCGTTCATGGCACCGGAGGTGGTGCGAGGGGAGGAGCAGGGGATTGCCGGAGATGTGTGGTCACTGGGGTGTACGGTGGTGGAGATGGCGACAGGAAAGTCGCCGTGGCCGGACGCCGATGATCCCGTTGCGGCAATTCATCGAATTGGATTTACCTCCGACGTGCCGGGGATGCCGGAGTGGGTTTCGGAGGAAGCGAAGGACTTCGTTACGAAGTGCTTCCAGCGAGATCCGAAGGAGAGATGGACAGCGGAGCAGCTATTAAGCCATCCATTTGTGGCAGAAGCAGAGAAGGGCGAGGAATGCTCTGTTCTGCCCCGTTTTAATTTGGAGCAGGGGAAGTGGATCTCTCCAAAAACAACGCTGGATTTTGGTTCATGGGATGCGGAAATTGATGAGGAGGAAGAAGAAGAAGAACTCCCAAGCCCAATGGAGCATTCGATGGAGGGAATTCAGCAGCTGGTGTCGCCACCAGCAAACTGGACTTGGGATCACAACTGGATCGAAGTCCGAGCAACTATCGACGACAGAAAGGCGGCAATTCTGCCGGAAACTGGGTGTCAAAACTTGTTCTCCGGCGAAGCAGGAGAATGCAGTGGGAGGGATTTCGGTACTGATTTCTATTGTGACGAGGACATGGATTCCTGTTGCTCTTCATTGAATTATGATATGGAAGTTTTGAGCTCTGCTTCTTCTTTCAATCAATTCGAAGCAGGAGATCAAACACAGAATTTGATCTGCAGTTGTATTAGTTCTCATTGGGATTTCAATGAAGATTAACAAATTTCGTATCTGCTTTTGCTGATGATTGGTATTTTAATCCCAACATATTTTTGAAGAAAATTATACAATCATATCAATAATTTGGTCAATTAATTAAAAAAATGTTAATTTGTAAATAAATGAATAAAAATTTATAAATTTTTATTATATAATATATAAATTTTTAACAAATTTCTTGGATCAGAATTCTTAAAGAAAACGAAATAAAAACTGCATTTTTATTCAATCTTATACAACTTTAATTCAATTTAAAATAAAAAAACAAATTTGCAACATATTAATATTTAAAAATTTGTTAATACATTATAATAAAATTAATTGTTTTGGAAACTATTAATTATTTACTGAAATTTCATGCAACCCTAACATTGATAAATACAAAATCAAATATGTGGGCTGTTTAAAATCCAAAAAAGGTTGTCTTATTTTTATTAATTTTGATTTTTTTTTTTTTAGGTTGATAGGTTAGTTGAAGATCAATGCATAGGGGTAGCTCCCTAATCCCTATAGAAGATATTAAATAGTAAGCAATTTTTTAAAACAATAATCAAACTTAAATTATGACCTATAATAATAAAAAACTCTAATATTTTATGCCTAAATTTTTGCCCTAATTGATAGTCGAGTATAGGAATACACATTATTTTGAAATGTTTATGCAATCAATAAATATTTTGTATGGGAATATTGAGAATCTTAAATTTACTTTGAGATTATTGTTTTATAAAAAAAAAATATAATATATTTCTTTCGGGTATTTTAAATTATTATTGAAGTTAAATTGGAATTAACGATATATCTGCTGTAGTCAGGCGACGGTGGTTGAAGAGTCGTGGCAATGGCGATTAGGAGATTATAATTCGAAGACGATGGAAGAAGAACCATAGTCAACTATGATAGTTAGAAGATTGTAGTCGTGCAATAATAGACTAAACCCCTTATTATATGGTGTTTCTTTCTTACTAATAGTAATCCTCAGTCTATGATTCAAGCGACTTCAAAATTACCTATAAAGGTAATTTATCTTCTTGTTGAGTAACTTTGTGATTTCGGAGAAATTACTCTGTGCGGGCATCGAACCGTCCAGAGGCGAATTAGATCCCGCCACATCACCTAGTACACAGCAGTACCTAGCCGCAATACACAACAAACGGGTGATGTGGCGTATTCTGATTCGTCTCCAGACGACATCCGTATCCACACATAATAATTTCACGTGATTTCGAGTTATATATGATGTACATCAAGCTTTATTTGATGACTTATGGCAACAGGTGACTTTGAAATATGAGAGAAAATATGTTTACTTTGAAGTTAATTCCTCCACAAGAGTGACAATTAACTGCATGAACAAATTTAATCTTCTATCTTATGCACTTTACCACAATGATATTCTAGCATGCAATATAATGGCTGATTCATCAAATAAAATTAATGTTAAAAAAAAATTCCTTTGATGATATTATACTATTCTTATCATATAGAAAATAAAATAAAAGGGAGTTTACAAACATACCATAAAACTTTTACATATTTATATATCTAATTCATAAACTTTTATATTTGTCATAATCACTTTAATGTCTGAATCACATAAAAATATATTTGTAAAAATATGAATTATATTTTAGATAAGTTAATTTTATTGATATTTTTTATGTGACTTAAATTATTTGAGCATTATAAATATCAAAATATAAAGATTTAAATATTAGATATATAAATAAATCAAAATTTAATTATATATAATTTATCTCCTAAATTAAAATCAATGCTTCTCTTTCAAAAATACATAAACTACCCTTACATATTAATTATGATCCTGAAATAAAAAATAAATAAAAAAACAAATTATTTTTAGCCTCATTTTACTCCAAAAAGCCTAAATTTTGAAATAAATAAAATAAAATAAATTGAAGTAATTTAAGCCTTAATCCTAAACCATAAATAAAATAAATAAAATAATAATAAAAAAAATAAAAACATTCTCTACCTTATTCATCCTTCTCACCAAACTTTATTGGACCCGTACGTATAATCTAAGCCCCAACCACCCCTAACGGACACCAAATCCAATTCGCCACCACAACACAGTGAAGCTGACTTTGTGATGTTCTACAGGTCAACTGCTGCGCAAAAAAAGTCAGCGCTTCCAGGAACTGAACCGTTAAGCCTGTCTGAATGCGCCGCCCACAAGCGTTGACTTGTGATTGCAGGTAGTAGGTTTGCCGGTTTGGTTATCCATAGCGAAGAACAGCAGTTGACTTTGTGAGAGGTCAGCATTTCAGATTTGGTGAACTTCTCGGTGGGAGCTCTCCATTTTCTTTTGGAATTCAACACAGAGCTGCAGGTGGAGAAGATGAGCAGGTCCACGTGTACTGCAACTCCTTTGGAATTAGGCTTAGTTGACCAGCCCAAAGTCGTTGACCGCACGAATTGCTTGTGAAGTTCTGTGTTGAAGGCATATCGAGTCAACTGTCCAAAATTTTTTTTTGGCTGGAAGTTATTTTGGATGAATCACCAACTATATTGATCTAGAGAAGGAAAATCTGCCTTGGTCAAACTATATATTATGTGTATCTGATTGAATTTTTACTTGTTTAGGGAAGTAATTTTCTTTGATATGTCTGTTCGGTTAATTCTTAGATAAATATTTTAAAATTATGATGAAAGTACTGATTTTTTTTATTTTTATATGTTTTATCAAAATTTTGATCTCAATGTCGATAAGTATATGAATTTGTTAGTTCAATCTTTATGTTAATATATTGATTTGAGTTTTTGATATTATTTTTCAAACAAACATTATTACAGTATGCCCTATTTCGTCTTTACTATAATGATATGGCTTGAAAAACAAGGGAGAGGTTTAATAAAAGTATGCACAATAATACTCAATGAAGCTTTAATTCTCATTTTGTTATGGCCGGCGCTGTCGCAATGCTGACAATGTTGTTGTGTCTCCGGGTCAGGTACAATAAACCTGATAACCTGCGTGGGGTCAGGTCTGTGTTGAAATACCTAAACCCGTTTGCAAAAATGGGTCATATTCGGGTCAGGTCAACTTGTGTCGGGTCAGTTCCGGGTTCGACCGGAACCTAACCCGTATCATAATTTTGACAGCCCTAGTTATTGTGTTCTTTATTCAGCTTAATAAGAAACACATACTAAAAGAAATACAATATAAAATAAAAATAAAAGAAAAAAGACATATTTTTACTTATTTGATTGAACACACAACAAATATAAGAGTTTTTAAGTAAGAGAATGCATTGCAAGAATTGTGTATTTAGAATAATAGACTATTGGAGGTTGCTGAGGGCAATGCTAACAATGACAATGGTGGTTAACATAGCCGAGTGGCAATGTCTGACAATAGTAGTTATAGGGGTCGACCAATAGTTGCGCGCTAGCTACAGTACAATTTGTTGATGGAAGATAGTGGGCTTACCGTGGTAGTTGGCGACGGACGATAATGACCGGCAATGACAGGTGGCAACAGATGATTGGTGTGACTGCCATTTTTTTACACTAGTTATGTATCTAAAGTTTGCCTAAAATCGAGAGAATTCTAAATACATTGAAAAAAAAAAAAAAATTGTTCAATTCAAATACATTGAAAATTTATATTGTATTTGCTTTTCTTCTAACTAAACAATAAGATTTTAAAAAGGCCTGCATTTGAAATACAATATACAATGAATAAGTGAAAAATAGCCCTCCTATATCATTTTAGATTGTTGCTGCATGTGGGCTGCAAAAGGGGAGGGGAGTACTATTACAAAGGATGGAAATGAATACATATATACTCACATTGACACTCGAGAAATTATTATGTGCGGTTATCAGATGTCATTTGGAGGTGAATCAGGACCCGTCACGTCATTTTTTTGTTGTGTACCGGGTGACATAGCACGTTCTGATTCACCTCCGAACCATTCGGTAACCACACATAATGATTTCTCCTTACACTCAGAAGTCTATGGAGATAGCCAATCAAACTTCATGTAGACATAAATAACTTATTAATATAGTAAAAAAATGTTTTTTAATTTAGGATATATCATTCAATAGCAAGAAAAAATTATTTAAATGATTAAATATTTTGTTTTTGAAAACAAATTTAAATGGCAGACATGAAACAAATAAAATAATTATTTAAATAAATTTTAAAATTAGATTAATAGTTTTATGTCTAAAAATAGTAATGTTGCGAGGCTCCAAAAAATTTCTTTGAATTAAAAAAATATATATATTTATTATTTGTACTTTTAGAATGTATAAGACCTAAATGAGAAATTTTGTGAATTAAAGTTATTAAATATCTCAAATAGCTTTAATATTATATAAATATAAACTATCTTATTTAATTTCTATTGGTAAAAGGAACTATCTCAGCATTCTAAAAAATATTTAAGGAATTTTAGTATTTAATGGATTTTCATGAAATTATGATGCAGGAAATATTTAAGGGGATATTTTAAATTATGTATTATTTTATAAAAAAGCTTAGTGTCAAATACATATGCAATTTATTTATGCCATGATAATATTATGAAATTAATTTGATAATTTTAATAATGTTTTTTTTATATAATGAATTATATAACTTATTAAGTAATAATATTGATAATATATGATTTTATTGATAAAAATATAAGTTTATTAAATTATAAAATGAAATGTAATTTTTTGAATTAGCATAAATAGCTTTTAATTATAATACTCACATTTTATATATTATGAAGTTTAAAATGATTTGAAAATTAATTAAAATTCCAAATATCAAAAGTGGATGAATCACACAAAGCAATGTAATAAGTCATTCATCAACATTGTTTTAGGATCAAATGGTTGGTAGAATATGCTTAGCAATGATTTTGTTAGAGGTAGATTGTTAGATCAAATAGTAATCACTTTACCTCATTCATTTTGAAGGATTATAGATACCATTAAGGAGATATGGGCATTCCTAGGTCCTATTGATGGTAGGTTTGCATATCAAGAGATCCTAACCACTAAACAAGCAATTTATCAATCAATTATGGTTTACCTCATCGGGCTTAGCTGGGTTGGTGGGCGAGCGTGGTTGGGAACCCTCAACACATGTTCGATTCCCCTCTCATGCGGCGTGACATCTTAAGTGGGGAGAAAATAACAGCATGTTATGCACTTGTGGGGCTGGTTTCTGATTGGCTTGCCAAGAGATTAGTTATGCCGTCATGTGCCTCATATGGGATGACAACGGGTAGATACCCGTGCTCCAAAAAAAAATCAACTATGGTTTGATGGCTACCACTTGAAAGCATAAGGCTTTTTTAATAGATAACATATTTTTTAAAAAGTTATGGAGATCAAAATATAAGCCCTAAAGATGATACATAAGGTCTTTTAGACCTTCCTAAACATAAGGCTTTTTAGACCTTCCTTATACTCTACATGGATACTTTGTGAGGTTTACTATAGGATTTGAGAAAAAAGATGGATATGATGCATATAGATGATTGAGAAAAATAACTTATTTATTTTGGCTTCTCTAGAATTGATTGATCTTTTAGCTTCTCTTAAGGGCTTTGGTTGTTGTTCAGCTTACTAAAAAATCATTAAAATCCATGGTTACATATCAGCCTTATTTAAGATCTAAGCCTAACTTAGATATAGGCTTAACACGATTAGTAGAATTGAGTCTAACTAAATTTTTAGCCTAATAAGATCATAAGGTAATATGCTTGATTTTAATCCTACCCTCTCAAGTTTACTCTTTTCACTAACACCAAAAACCTCTCTACTATATAATCCTACCCTCTCATAGACATCTAATGCATTGACACTTTTCGTTCATCTCTTAAAACTACTTATCGCAAGTTCCTCATAACTCTCTTAACTCATTAACCCTACATAAACTCTAAACTAATCACTTCCCAATACCTTCTCTATAATCTTCACTTATCCTATAATAATTCATCAAGCAAAATTGTTGCCTTTACTATCAAGATCCATTAGCACCCCTATGATATTGGTATCAGAGCCAAATGTTTCAAAAAAAAAAAAATGAAGACCACATGCTCTTATACACACAGATTGAAAATTGAAATATTATATTAATCGATTTCTTAAAAAACAAAAAAAAAATCAATATCCTCAACTCAATAGCACATCCAAAAGATCTTAAAAATAGGGAAAAAAATATGTGTGGTCACCGAACGACATCCAGAGACGAATCAGAACGCACCGCATCTTTTTTTTGCTGTGTACCGCTCGGTACAAGGAGACGTGGCGCGTTCTGATTCACTTTTGAACAATTCGATGATTGCACAAAATAATTTCTCTAAAAATAGATACATATCATTTAAAAAAAAAAAGACCAACCTTTATACCTCAATGCCCTCACTTTTCTATATTTGATAGTTTATAACATTAAATTAAATTTTTATTGAATTATCTAAATTAAAAAAAAAATTCAAAATTTAGTATTGCAAGTAGCAATATTTTATTAAAAAAATCCAACTTGGCCCCCCATCACTTCTCTTGAGCAGCCTGACGTTGGGATTCTCGCTATTGCTTTTCTCTATGTATTGAATATTTAAATATAATGGAAAGGAGAAAAGAAGAAGAAAAAACAAGAAAAGGGGATAAGAGGGAGACAGCAGGCGGAATCAAAAGGAAGCTAAAGAGAGGAGCGGCAGAACACGGGCAGCCTCCCTCGAGAAGCCAATAGAGGTAGAGAGGAGGGCTAGGGTTTTTGCGAACTTCGATACTGCTTCCGCAAGATGCCACCGACGGCCGGAGTCGTTCTTAGCGCGGCTGTCGCGAAACGGGGGAGGCACTGGAAGAGAAGACTATGGAGGTAGGGGCATCTGTCTTATTTTGTCTGTCATGTTTCTTTTTTTTTTTTTTTCGCTTATTTTGGTTGATACTTTGACAAAATGCGATGAATCGTGATTTTGGATTGCTTATTCTGCTTCGAATCAGAGTACACTTTAGGAAATGAGTCGTTTCATTGGTTTTGATCGTACATTTTTTTCCTAATTTGGTGATGGCTGTTACATTGTGTTCATCTTTTGATTGGAGTGAAACCCATTACGAATGCTTCTTTTTAGAATGTCGGTATGATTTATTATACCTTTCCATTGTGGTAAGAGGAAGGTTTTGTGGCTTTAATTTGGAAATGAGTATAGGTCTTACTATTTTGAGCTGCTGATGGAGCGATAGATGAAGCAGGGAGCCGCACCTTCCTGCATGAAATTCAAGAAATTGGAATTTAGCAAAGCTGCAGGCTTTTCATGCCAATTGACTTGTTTAGGGGCTGTAGGACTACAGGTTGGATTTAATTGGAGATAGATTTAATAAATCTATTAAATCAAGATTTAGTAAATTTTGGAAGCGTTAAATTCTGAAAACTGTTTGGAGTGATAAATGTAAAATTTGTTTAAATTATAGTAATTATTTGGCAGATATTTTCAAGTTTATGATTTAAATGAAAGAGTAGAGGAGGTGTAATGAGGAGGAGCGGTGTAAATCTCTTGAATCCCTACTTCTCCCGGATTTACTAAATTCTAGATTTGGCCTAAAGGGGGAGGAAAATAGGATTCAACAATACAGTAGGATATTTGTGGCTCAAAAAATTGTTTTGCAAGATTTAGTGTAAATCTTGTAACCAAATAGCATGTTTAGTGATAAATCTTATGAGTAGTTTTTCAGTTGATGTGTGTAAGTAGTTATGGGTCTTATAGTGCTATCAATATCTCTCATTGAGAGAATTAGCATATGAAGAAGAAGAAAAAAAAAGAATAAACTATGCTTTGGCTACTTCCTTTCTCCTTTAATACTTGGAGTTGTGAGCATCCTCAAATTTCCTTGTCTTTTCTTTATGGAGTTTTTGGCAAGCTCAAAGTTGCTTAGTTATTCTGTATGTTTTGTTTATTTCTATTTCTATATTTTTTTTATGATTTTGTTTAGAACAATGTTTAGCCTTTTGTCAAGTGCCACCTCCGATCTTTGCCTCTATTTCTTCTACAAATTTGTGACTTATTCATTTTGTCAAACCTCACTCTTATCTCTATTGGTTATTTGTTTCTGGCTCCTTCCATATTCATCGCACCTTGCCATTTGATGCCTCAATTTGTTAGATTTTTCATCTTCCAGACCTTTGCACATATGTGCTCGGACTCAACCAAATCTCGTCGCCACGCACACCTCTATGGCACACGCGTTACTAGATTTGTCTCAACTTACTTGCCATATCTTACTATCTTCAACATCCATGTCAACATCCATGTCTCCCATGGGCAAACTCGATCATTTGTCGTTCACTATCATTGACCTCTACACTAGCAAGATCTTCCACCATTGTTACCATCACCTTGACGTCGACAACCTTTTAACAAAATTCCTCATGCCAATCACTTTGACATTTATTTGATCACCCATGTAAATTAACTCTTAGATCTCCCATGCCTCACATGATCATGCCATATTCTCATTTTCAACACATTTGCAAGTCTTGTTCATGCTCCACTGCATCTCATGCAAAATTCATATCTCATGCGTCTCTTTGAATTTGGCCACCATTTGCATGGATCTACTACCGTGGTTCCTATCTTCAATGGATCTGACTACTTTAATGTCTCCCATAGCCAAATCGACCTTTGTTTCTCGTGAACCAACCGATCTCCACTTTCCAGTCCTTCACCGGTTCATATCTTGCCCAAGTTAATTTTTTTCTATTTGCTCAACTTGGAGGGTAAGATCATTGCAAAGGGGAATAAAGTGCTAGGTAATATATGTAATGAGTAGTTTATAGATTAATAATCGGTATTAGATGGTTAATAGATGTTTAAAAGGTTCATATGGGTCTTATAATTTTATCAATATTCCTCTTTAGGGGAACTTAGGGTATGCAAAATAAATGAACGAAGCTTTTGCTGCTCCCTCTCTCTCCCAATATCTTGATATATGGACATCCTATAATTGCCTTGTCTCTTTTTTCTTGATGAATTTCTTAGTTTTAGATAAGCTCGAAGTTACCTAGTTGTAATGTATTTTCTTGATATTCTCTGTTCTATTACTTCTTTTTTTTCTTTCTATTATTTGGTTTGCAATACAACTCCTTAGGATATAAGCTCAAAGTTTCATATCTATTTTGAACCTCCTTGATTGTACTATATATATAATAATTACATACTTAAGTATTTATGTGCTCAATTTGCTGATCATTAAGTGAATTCAAGTGTTCACTTAATGATGTTTACTTATCTCTTGCTATCATTGTGTTCTTGGAGGGAGTAAACTATATGTCGGTGGATTTTCTTTGAATATGATGAAAATATTGAGATTGTATTCTTTTGTGTGATAAAGAGAGCGAAGTGGTTATTTTCTGAATGCAACTGTGAACTGTTCCAAAAAAAAATAAAAAAAATGGCAGTAGAGTTGGTGGTTTAAGGCCTGAGGTGGATTGGTCATCAATAATTGAACTTCCGACTGAACTCTTATGTGCTCTGCTCTTTTTATATAAAGAGCGAGGAAAAATTAAACTGTCGATTCAACATTCGTTTTTTTTTTTTTTTTAGAAAACTGTTTATTGAATACACCATTAACTAATAGAAGTGTTATGGAATACCTCATTTACTTGTTTATAACTGCTATTTATTTATATTATTAAAAAATTTTTGCTTGCCATATTTTCTAAAAAACAAACAGCCGAATCCGAAATTGTTATCTTGACTGTTAGAGCTTTGGTCATGCTATGGGAACGTAGACGGGAATAACTGAATAACATTTTCTAGGTCAGCCATAGCCGCATTGTACGTAGGATTGTAGCAAAACTAATTATTTGACTTCGACCCCACCGGGCTTAGCTTGGTTGGTAGGTGAGCATGGTTGATAACTCCCAACTCATGTTAGATTCCTCTCTCATGTGGTGCGACCCCTTAAGTGAAGAGAAAATAATTGCAAATCCTACACTTGTGGGGTTGGTTGCTGGCAGGCTCGCTGAGGGAGTTACGCTGCCATTCACCTCCTATGGGGGATGCCAACAGGTAGATACCACCGTTTCAAAAAAAAAAAAAAAATTTATTAAATGTCCATATATATATATATATATATATATATATAATATTCTATTTTATCTAGAGTAAGTTTGTTATAAATTGAATTCCTTGCAATCGTGATAATGGATTTAATTTAATGTGTGACTAGTGTTCAACTCAAACCTTTTTAACTTAACTGTTTAAAGAATCATATTTCATACCAAGTTTATTGGTAGATACTACAAAAGCAGCTCATTTTAGATAAATAATCTGACTGAATTGTTCATTTTTTTGTTATGTATGATTTTATGAACGTTTATTTTCTTTTGTGGATTCCTATTATAAAATTTGAAGTTATTCTTTGGCTTCCATCTTCTACACTCCTCTCCTTAGCGGATCAAAGAAAAAATAAGTTTGGTCTGTTGCACCTCTTCTTAAATAGCCATTGTTGGGAAGAAAAATTCTATGATTTTCCCACAACTCTTTGTTTAAAGATTCTTAAGCCATGAAGATTTACTTGTTTTTGCACCAGAGTGAAAATTTACCTTCCATTTTTTTTTATAAAATAAAAAATGATGCTGGTAAAGTTTTGTTTACTCGATTCTTTTAGACTTCGTTTGTTACAACTTTTTTACTGCTTCATAAAATAGTTTCTTAGAAAGCTGATTTATCGCAAACAAAACCTTAAGACTGCTAGGAGCTCTAGCTTTCTTCTGTAATTATTGGTAATATTTGCCTTTACCTGCATATGTTATGAGATATATTGTTCGTTGCTAACAGGGACCAAGATAATGCTGAGTGGAAGGACTGCAGTCGAAAATCCTCACATTGAGCATCCAACTTCTCCAGTCCTTTTACTATTCATAGTTCATATTAATTTGCAAAAGGACTGGCAAGGAGAGGTAGGGGAATGAAGCCCATTGGTCCGGAAGCATATATATGTTAATATATATGTACCATATTGTTGGATGGTTAAGGTAGTGAATCAGGTAAAGTTAATTCAGTGATTTTCCAAATTTTTGTCCAATTCTTTTGTATTTTACATAATGTTATATGCATTATGTAATCTCAGTTGTATGTTTCTGTTACCTGTTGCCATCAGACTTAGCAGAGGATCATTCTCAATTTAGTTTTCACAAAGGGATGAAATTATTCCAGAAAATTGTCTCGATTGACCAAATGATCCTGTTTTTGTGTTTATTTAGTCATTTGGTTCTTCACTACTGTTTTGGCATGAGAATTTTTTTTTTTTCTTAAAGAGTGTTCGGTTGTTTAGGGTAAAATGAGAAGTTTTGACCAGTGCTTGGCCGGTCCGGTCGGACCGGTTCAACTGTGAACTGGTTTAATGGCCGGTCCGGTCTAATCTGAAAACCGCCTTCACATTGAACCGACCGGTTTTGGGTAGAATTGTCGGTTCAACCGGTGAATCGGCGAACCGGTCCCGGTTTTTTAAAATCGGCCGGTTCAAGTTTTTTAATAATATTAGTTAAATAAATTATATAATATTAAATAAATATTAAACTTAATTATTATCAATATAAATATTAATATTAAAACTCTTAAATTAAATTAAACATACTATTATTAGGGTTTAAAAATTTTTAAATATTTTTTAAATAAATAGTTTAACATATATTTAAAAATTTTAATTAATAATAATATATCTTTTATTATGAAATATTTATCTCGAAATCATCATGAAGCATTTCATATGGAATGGTGGTACCATGTGAGCTCTTAATATAAGAGAATTCAAAATGCTATATAAATACTAGCAAGAAAGTCTTCTCAATTGATGTGGGACTAAAGAAAAGAGTTGAGATGTAAATGAACTTATAATATATATAATGCATATAAAAATTATTTTTAAACAGATTTTTTAATTAATTATTTTTTATGTAAATGAAACTTATTTATAATTTATTAGTTAATAATAAAATTTTATTTATTTATAAATTATAAAATAATTTATTATTAATAATTTTATGTATTTAATTATTTATTAATTATTTAAGATATAAATTTATAAAAGAAATTTGGTATACAACATAAACATGTAAAATATATGTATTTATATTAAATTATATGGTTATATATAAATTTAATTTACATTAAAAATTAAATTTAAAATTCAAAAAATATTTAAATTTAAAATTATCATATTTTTATGAGTGTAAATTCTTATAAATATAAGATTTAGAATTTTTTTGTTATGTGAGATTTTAATATAATTCTTTTACTTAATTATATAAATTTTATGTTTCATAATTTTTTTTTAATTTAATTTTTGTCTCAAACTTTGAATGATAATATTATTATTATGTTAATTTTATTAAATTTTAATAATATTTATTATTTATTACATCATTCGATTTGACCCCGGTTAGACCGGTTGAACCGGTCGAATCGTGAACCTCTCTTCTGGTTCGTTGTCCGGTCCGATTTTCACAGGCTTGGTTTTGACATAAATTAATAAAATGAATAATATTTTGTGTTTCTTTCAATTAGAATCAACTAATGTTTTTACTAGCTATTAGTTAAAAATTTATAAAGATATGTAAACTTAGATATTGAGACATTTAAGCTTTGTTTGAAACAACTATGTAACTATTTTTTATTACAATTTTTTTAATTGAATATTTTTATGTTAAAAATTTGGTTTAAAAAATTTGAAGTTATTTCAAATGAAGTCTTATGCTTCTTTTGAAATAATGTTTTTACTAATTTTTTAACACAATTTTTAATTTACAAAAAATGTACTAAAAGTAATTTTATAAAATAATAAGAAAGTTGTCCCAAATGAAATTTTAGGTTTTATTCATTTGAGGTTTTATTTGGGACAGCTTTCTATATGCTTTTTAAAGTGGTTTTTATAGTACAAAATTTTGTTTTAAGAAAAAAGCAAAAAATTGCCCCAACGAAATCTTAATGAACTTGGAATTGGAATATGTAATTATATTGAAGATAGCACTCAAATATTTATAATTTGAGGGCTGAAAAGCACAGAAGAATTTTATCATGCTGTTACATTTACATTCATTCAGCAAGTAGATAAAAGACATTAGATGGGGATTTTTTCATGAGGAGGTCGAAGGAGTAGTCACCCAATGGTTCTGGAAGGAAAAAATAGAATAATTATGATGGGGGTATTAAAGAGCTGCAAGTAGGTTTAAAAATATACTAAAAATTCACTTATAAAATCTACAAACTTTATATGCATAGCATATTAAAGTAAGGACATACATCCTACTAAGTGCATTATTAATATCAGTCATGTATTTGAAAATAAATGACCACATATTAAGAAATTACACCCACTGGAATGTTGTGATATCTATTTCTTCTAATCTTCCAAATATTTGTGTACTTTGTGAGCCATTTAGCTTGTCTTCGAATCATTGATTTTTTTATAAATGAAGTGTTATTGAACACATAATCAAATCATATTATATTATCGCAAGATGCAAATAGTTGCACTGATGGATAAATATTAAGAAGAAAAGCTGAAAAGAGGTGATAATTGAGAGAATATCTAACCATTATCACATTAAATATCATACACCAAAATTCTTGCACTGATCATGGCAAGAATTTGGCAGCAATAATATTTGAAAGATTTGTCAGCAGCAAGCTTGAAAACAAGTCTGAGCTCTAAATATTTCATACCAGTCAAGTCAAATAGCAGTTCCCAGCATAATCCCTCATGAAAACATCGCCAAATGAAACGGACAGATATCAAGTTTGGGGTTTAAAGTTCAGATTATTTTCCATAGTACCATTTTAATGGAACGAAGCTTCAGTAAGCTAACCAGTATATAGAGATGCCACCATAAGCTAAAGTTTGGAGAAAACCGAAGGTTTATAAAGTGCTGCTCTCGCTCTGCCCATCAATGCTTCTTAGCTATGAAGAGGCCCCATCTCTGCTCACCCGTCTTACTTCTCTTGAGCTTAGCTTTCCAGCCATCCACAATTTCATCGTAGTCTTCCTGAAAACGAAGACATGAATGAGATTTGTTCTTGTAGCCTTAAGTAGCAGCAGTTAAAGTAATTTCTAGAATAAACAAAGCTACTGCTACAATACCGTTAAAGGAACTCACTGCCTTTAAATAGAAAGCACGTTTAAAAAAGTAATTTCTTTTAAGGCTCATTTTTTTAAACATAGGCTTCATTTGGGACGAATTTTTAATTGTTTTATAAAGATATTTTTTAATATAAAAATATCTTGAAAGCGGAAAAAAATAGTATGTCTCAAACAAAGCCATAGTTATTAATTTCAAGCAACCAAATAAAGCCCTAAGGTTCTATCATTTTTTTTACTTTCAAGTACAAATGAATGAGAGTAACATAAAAACTTTTTAAAATACATTTGTAATTTACAAATGACCAAATGAGCCTAAGCACTGTTTGATAGAACCTTGGAAAAATCACGGATGAAATCTTCCTTGTTCTTCTCAACTGCATCCAGTTCCCTCAGCAGAACTTCCACAAACTGAAAAATATAATAGAATAAGAAAAAAAAAATGGCGGTAAATAGACCAGAGAATAATGATCTGCTAAAATTACCTGATCGGTTCTATCTTCAGCAATAACGTGCTGGAAACCAGCATCCTTGAGCATCTACCAAACAATGCAAACAACAAGTGGAACTTTCATATGGGATTGTGGTCATTCGTCAAAACATTAACAATTGGCTGTGCTAAAACGATAGTGATGGACAAAGAAAAGCTAACCTGGCCATAAGACTCTACGTCATGCAGGTCATATCCTCTCTTGTCAATGTACTCTGTGAATTCCTTGGATGAATTTCCAGACCTCTTGCAGTAGTCACTTATGAGGACCTTCCCACCTGGCTTCAGCCACTTGAAGAAGCTTCTAAATAACGCTGGTTTATCCTGGAACGAGATGCGTTGTTATTTGCAAGGAAAGGTGTTCTTGCAAAACATCATAATTCAATTAACTTTGACTTTTTTTTGGAAAGGAATTGAAATGAAATCCTTTTAAATAGTAGGTTGATTATGAACCTACTGACATGGATTTCAGTTTTTTCCGTTCTTTTTCTTTTTTTTGAAGTTCTTCACTCATATTACTAGCATTAAAATGGCTGTGTAAGTAGGAAAACAAGTTTTGAAGAGTGTAATTAGGCTTTAAGCTGCACAAACTCTATTAACGGCTGATTTCTTGCTTAAAGATATAAAACGCGTTTTGAATATTGATTATTACACTTTCACTTATTTGTTTATAAAATTGAAATCATTAAATTTGATGAGTTTTGAGGGATTTTGTGGAGCCTGTCAATGTTGATTTCTGTCAGCACTCAACCAAATGATGAACAAGTATTTTTTTTTTTTTTCTAAAATATGTTTTCTAACTGCAAGCAGCCAATGGAGCCTAAAACTCTGTCAAATTTATTAATTTCAATATGAAGGCATCATTTTTCAGAATGCATTTTCTATCTAAAAGCAAACAAGTAATATGGGAGGCTCTCCAAACCCTAAGTCATCCCAATTGGAACTGAATTAAGCAAGCTAATAATTTCAAGGATCACCTATATCGAACCAAATGCCAATGGACTCGAGTTTAGGGTTAAAACAAGCAAAGAGACCCTGTTATCTAGGTGTGGACTTAATTCAAGCCAAATAATTTCAAAATTGAAAGTTTAGGCATGGCTTCGGTGCCAACTAATGAAGTAGGCGGGATTTTAAAGATATAATCAAAGTTGAAAGAAGTTTAAATAGGTACCTAAATCCACCATTCAAACCATGCATGGAGGATTTCAGCCACATCAAGGAGAGAAAACTTCCAATCAAGATTGCGAAAATCAGACTGGACAACAAACTAAAAGGAGAGGTTTATACTTTATAGTTTGATGGTTAAATTAGGATCGAACCGGATGATGTAAAAAATACTAAAACTGTTCACATATAATATAAATCATGTAATTAAAATTTTAATAAATAATACATAACTATTCTAATTAAAGCTCATTAACAAGCTCAATTAAAACTCAATAAAGCTTATTAAAAGCTCGATTAATCATTCATGTGCATATTACAAATATAATTATAATATTAAATAAGTTTTAAAATTAAAAAAGTTTATATATATACAATCCCGAATATTTAAGTGCAATTGTCTGGTGGTGCCAAATCGATTTTGTATCACCAAGTGAGCGGGAAGTGACAACCCAGATTTTACAAACCCTTAAAGGTTAATTAGGATATGCTACTATAAGAACACTAACAGCTCAAACTTTTGAGAAAGCATCATGACGATGATAAAAGAAAAACAGAAACTTAAAGTGAACATACTTGTATGTGAAGAATTGTATCACGACTGTAGATCACATCAAATGTCTCATCTGGATATGTTTTCTTAGTACAATCAGCAACCTCGAACTCAATGGAGTACTTGCACCCAATGGCTCGCTCCAAAGCAAAGGAAATCATATTTATGGAGAGATCAATCCCAACCACATCAACATCAAAGTTTTCCGACATATAGAAGTCACCTCCACCTATGCCACAACCCACATCAAGAACTTTCTGTCCAGCCTTGAGCTCTAATTTTGCGACAAATTCCTTAGTTGTCTCTGACAAATAGAACTACTATTAGCAACAATGATAGAATAGGAGAAAAGAGGAAGTGTAAATAAACACACACAAAAAATTTCACAAAAGACTTGTAAATCAAATCATCCCTATAATTAAACAAACTAAATTACGTCAAAAAATAATAATCACATTATTATATCCCACCTGCGGACAAGCTGTATTAATATCTTCAGAAGGTAAACAAGCAGAAAAGCATGGACCTATTTTAAAAACTAAAATTACGAAACTGTAGGATAGCTGTTACAATCTTCAAGAAAGACCATATTAAAATGAATCCATCAACGAGATGCAATTAGGGAAGCTAAGTCAAAATGTTCAATGTGCGGTAAACAAGTCCTAAGAATAGCCCACTAGGATATCCACAACCCTAAATGCTAAGGCGGTGTTTGGATCTACTTAGTTTTCCTTTTCTTTCATTCACTTAAAAATTATATGATTAGAATATCTTAATTTATATTTTCATCAAAAATAAATAAAAAAGATTGACAAACCAAAAGAAAAAAGCTATACATAGATACATAAATATATATAATAAAATTTATTTAATTTACAAACAATACCAAATGAGAATAATCCTAATTAAAAGTTATTTAAATCTTAATTAATTTTAAGTTAACATCGTAATCAATGATTGACAATGATTTGCTATGTTAAAAAAACTTTAATTTATTAGTCAAATTAGATTTAAATTAATATTTTAATTATACAAACTTACACAATTATCTTAATTAGCTATAATAAATAGCTTATTATTGTTTACTGTTGAATCACGTAGCCAAGGGGAGGCCATTTCAGCAATTCATGGGCAAAAATCTGTGGCTGCAGTTGGAGACCCGTGGGCACCAATCCGAGGCTTGCAGTTGGAGACCCGTGGGCACCAATCTGAGGGTTACAGTTGGAGATCCGTGGGCAACAATCTGAGGGCTGTAGTTGGAGATCCGTGGGAAGCAATCTGAGGGCTGCAGTTGGAGATCCAACAGATATGTTTATTATAATTAATTAGATTAAATGTCTTTCCTTTTTATGTTTATTCTCGTAGAATGTATATACACGTAATGATTCCAAGGAATATAATAGAATTTGATTTTCTCTCTAAACAATTTCTTTATGGTATTAGAGCCTAGGAAAATCCTAAGCCTTCTCTGAGTGCCAATGACAAAACTTCCTCACTTTCTTCCAAACCCTCAACCGACGGTAGGGGTGTCAATTTCGGGTCACGAGTCAAATCCGAACTGACCCTGGTGCAAAACGGGTCGACCATAACCCGACCCGAGTAGAGAAACGAGTCGAAAATTCGAACCCGGACCCGACCCGACACGGAAGGTAGAGAAGAGCTCGTTTTCTCGGCAGCGGGCGAGCAACGAAGCACGCGGCAGCGCGCGGCAGCGGGGGCAGCTGGCAGCGCGGGGACGCGGGCACCACGGGGCAGCGGGCAGCGCGTAGGGCAGCATCGTGCGGCGCACTGGGCATCAGCGGGCGACGAGCGGGGTAGTGGGCAGCGTGGGCGGGCAGCGGGCAAGGGCGGGAATCCAAATTTTTTTTATAAAATAAACAGGTTTTTGGGTTGACCCGGCAACCCGCCGGGTCTACCCGAAACCGACCCGTTTTTTTCAAACGGGTCGAATCTGCGAACCCGAACCCGACCCGTTTTTCAAAAGGGTCGGGTCCAACCCGAATTTTCCAGGTTGGGTTTTCGCGTCATGTCAAATATTGACACCCCTAACCGACGGTAACTCTCCATCATCCTACCAATAGCCTCTCTTCAAGCATCGGTAGGCCTTGCCCAAAATTCATCTTCTCTCTCAATCGATGAAAAACCCAACCATGTCCATGGATAGAGAGATCTCATCCTCCTACCCAAATATTACTAGTTTAAACACCGGAAACTCTAGATCTGAAGACAACTCTTCTACTCTTCCTAGACTATGGTGTAATCACTTTGCTAAACCAAGACATACAAAGGAGACATGTTGGAAGATTCATGAAAAACCAACTGATTGGAAGGCAAAACAATCAACACAATAAAGCAAGGCAAACTCTGTCAACACCACACAAGATCAATCTATCACAGCTGAAGCTATTCCTTTCACCAAGGAGCATTTAAAGATGCTGAAGTTGCTGCTTAACAACATCACGAACCAACAATCTCCAGAACTTGTTACCAGCCTAAACGCTCACTCAAGTATAAACCAGTCAAAACTTTGGGTTATTGATTCAGGAGCATCAGATCATATGACAGGACACTCCGTCATGACTATCAAATTTATCATTCAAATCGAGTAGTTAGGATTGTTGATGTCTCGACATCCAAAGTTTTGTGAGATGGTTCTACATTTGTCACAAAAGATATCACCGTTAAATCGGTGCTTTATGTGCCCAATCTTGAGTGCAATCTGATTTCCATTAGTAAATTGACTTGTGATAGACTGATAGTAATTGCTTAACAATTTTCTCCAATAATACATGTATTTTTCAAGAACTAAATTCTGAGAAAAAGATTGGCAATGTTGAGATATGATATAGGTTATATTGCATCAAGACACCCAAATACATACAAACATTAATTGCTGCTCCTAAGAATCATCCTATTGTAAGTCAGTTTATTGAGTCATTCTAGAGTCAGTCAAAATAGAGAGATTATCATGTGGCATTATATGTTAGGTCATTCAAATTTCATGTATCTTGAAAAGTTTTTTCACCTTTTATTTATTAATAAAAATCCAAATTGCCAATTGGCTAAACATATAAAATCATCTTACCCAATTATTCTTTACCAACCTTCTAAACCCTTTGTCTTGATCCATAGTGATATTTGGGGACCCTCAAGTATTAAAAATATAAGTGGAGCAAGGTGATTTGTGATATTTGTTGATGATCATATTAGACTCACTTGGGTTTATTTAATGAAAAAAAAAAACTAAAGTTGAAAGGATATTCAAATCATTTCAACTAATGATTCAAAACCAGTTTGATACAAAAATTCAAATCTTAAAATCAATGGGAGAGAGTACTTCCATTCTATCATGAGAGAATACTATCAAGCCAAAGGATAATCCAAGTGAGTTCAAGTGCATATACGCCTCAACAAAATGGGGTAGCTGAGAGGAAAAATAGGCAACTCTGGAAGTCGCCAAATCTATTATGCAATTCACAAAAGTACCAAAATATCTATGGGGGAAGCCATTCTTCCTGCTGCATTCCTAATAAATAGGTTACCTTCTCGGGTACTAAAATTTGAAACACCTAGATAAACTCTACTTAAAGCCTATCCTCATGCTCGGTTCCTATCATAAAATCTTCCACCTAAAATTTTTGAGTGTTCTGCATTTGTTCATATCTATCCACAAGAAAGAAACAAGCTTGACCCAAGATAAAAAAAAAATGCATCTTTATTCACAACTCCCTGACAAAAAGAGGCCACAAATGCTTTTGCCCTATTTCTAAGAAGTATTTGAAACCATAAATGTCACCTTCTTTGAAAACAACTCATACTTCACTAGTTTTGAAATTTAGGGGGAGAGTGAAGGAGAATTTCAAACTTGGTAGAGAAATTTCTTATTATACAACCAAAAAGAGACAAATTCAAAATCAATAAATATCACAAGAAATTCAAACCACGAGTATTTCCCAAGATATATCTCCTATGTCTCAAACTTCACCATCAGACCTAATATCTCCACCCATAAGTCCTAATCAATCCCTGCAAAGAGCTGCAATTAAAGAACAACAATATGTATACTCAAGAAAAAGAAAGAAAAATCAATATATGCCGAGTAGTGAGACATATTTTGTACCTGTCAACTCTCCTTCAATGGATCCAACAACTATAGAAATTCATACAGAGGATATAAATGAGGAAGTTTAAAAAGAGAGAGTCATCAAATGGCCAGAAAGAATCATGCACCAAGCATCCAATCGAAAACTTTCTCTCATATAGCAAATTATCATACACTTATCAAGTCTTCCTTTCCAAGTTGGATGATGTACAGATTCCAACCAATATTCAGGAAGCTTTGAATCACCCGAGATGGAGACAAGCTGTTAAAGAAGAAATTATGACCTTGAAAAAAATCAAATGGGTGATTACGAATCTCCCGCCATGAAAGAAAGTTGTGACATACAAATGAGTGTTCACTGTAAAGCATAGGGTGGATGGTAGTGTTGAGAGGCTGAAAGCTAGACTGGTTGCAAGAGGATTCACTCAATTTTATGGAATAGACTATCAGGAAACTTTTGCTCCTATTGTAAAGCTCAACACTATCAGGATTCTTCTTTCCCTAGCAATAAATTTAGATTGGCCCCTACATCAACTAGATATCAATAATGTATTTTTGAATGGGAACCTAAAAGAAGAAGTTTACATGGATATTCCAATGGGGTTCAAAAGTCTTATGGAAGGGATAAAGTGTGTAAATTGTTGAAATCCTTATATGGATTAAAGCAGTCTACAAGAGCATGATTTGGAGGATTCTCAAAGTATGTAAAAAGACTATAGTTTTAGATAATGCAAGGCAGATCATACCCTGTTTGTGAAGCAATCAGAAAAAGATAAGGTAGCAGTACTTATTGTATATGTTGATGATATCATCCTTACTGGAAATGATATAGAGAAAATAATGAAGATCAAGCCGACTTTGTTTAAGGAGTTTGAAGTTAGAGATCTAGGATCACTTTGATGCTTCCTTGGTACGGTGGTAGCTCGATCAAGCAAAGATATATTTGTTTCCCAACACAAGCATACCTTAGATCTACTGAAGAAGACCGGCATGCTGGGATGCAAACTAGCCAGTACACCTATGGATCCTAAGAAGAAACTTGGTATAGAAAAGGAGAGAGTTCCAGTAGATAAAGAAAGATATCAACGTCTGTTAGAAAAGCTTATATATCTCTCTCACACCCATCAGATATTGGGTTTTTTGGGAGCATGGTAAGCCAATATATGAGTAATCTAGTAAAGAAGCACATGGAGGCAATATATCAAATCTTAAGATATTTCAAGAACACTCCTAAAAAGGACTATTATTCAAGAAAAATAAAGATATGAAATTAATATTTTATTCTAATGCATATTGGGCAGGAAGCCAAGTAGACAGTCGATCAACCACTGGATATTGTTCATTTGTGTGGAGGAACCTATTAACAAGGAGGAGCAAGAAACAATCTGTTGTTTCCAGAAGCAGTGCAGAATCTAAACTGAGAGCAATAGCAATTACTATTTGTGAAGGTATTTAGATTAGACAAGTATTGATTGAACTCGGAATAAAGACTGAAGGCACGATAAAGTTGAAATGTGACAATCCAACCGCAATCAGTATGACCAAGGATCCAGTACATCACGACAGAACAAAGCATGTTACTATTGATAGACACTTTATATCAGAGGAAATAGATAACTCATAAATTGAAGTATATACCACATCTCATGAACAACTTGCCAATGTTCTAACAAAGGCATTGTCGGGCTCTCTACTTCATAAGTTTGTTTGCAAGTTAGGGTTGTACAACCTGTACAACCCAACTTGAGGGGAAAAGTTGAATCATGCAGCCAAGGGGAGGCCACTACAACAATCTGTGAGTAGCAATTCGAGGGCTGAAGTTGGAGACCCATAGGCAGCAATCCAAGGGCTGTAGTTGGAGATCCGTGGGCTGCAATTCGAGACTTGTAATAGGAGATCCATGGGAAGAAATCCAAGGGCTGCAGTTGGAGATCCGTGGGATATGTTTATTATAATTAATTAGATTAAATATCTTTCTTTTTTCTATTTATTCTTCTTGAATGTATATATATGTAATGATTCCAAGGAATAGTGAAGAATTTGAATTTCCCTCTAAACAATTTCTTCATTTACTATAAGTAATTAATTAATCAATCAATTATCTTAAGCCTAATTAACATAATTCAATACAAATATATCTTTAAAATGCAGCCCACCCTGATCTGTTTATTATATATATATATATATATATATATATATATATATATATATATATATATATATATATATATATATATATATATATATATATATATATATATATATATATATATATATAACTTTAATGATCTTAACAAAAACCCTAATTAACCTAAGTAAATATATGCTTATTGATTACTTTGATCAACTATGCATTGAATGATTATTCTTAGTTTAATTAGCAAAACTAATAATACTAAAACAATAATTTAATTAAAATTTTGATTAATCTTTAGTAAACCTAAATGATGCATCTTAATTAAATCAAATTAATTGCTAATCAATCAAAATTTTTTACGGCATCTGACTAATTAATCAATTAATTTATTATCCTAGCCTATTTAGAGTAGCTACAAAATGATAAAATTTAATGATCTTAATTAAATTTTTGAGTAATTCTTACTTAACCTAAGCATACACAATGATAATTTATTCAATTAATCTATATAATAATTATCACAAACCTAACTACTATAATAAAACACTAATAATATATTAATGACGTTAGCAATAATCATCTCAAATTAGCCTAACTAATCAAAATAATTGTAACAGTTGGCATGTTTTCAAAAATGTAAAAACACACTTATTCAAAAATTTTGGAAAACAAATCGTTATATTTTCAAAAAAAAAAAAAACAATTACTATTATCAATTAATTATGTCATGCTCTATTATCATAATTTAATGCTAACAAAATCTCAATAAATCTTAATTAAATCATAATTCATAACTAATTGTTAATCAATCTAAATATTAAATTGCATCTAACTAATTAATCAATTAATCTATTATCCTACCCTTATTTATAGTAATTAAAAAAAATATAAAGTTTAATGATCTTAATTAAAACCCAAACAAATATTAAATTACCCTATACAAACACACACACATAAAATGATAATTTGTTTTAATTAATCTATATTAATTAATCCAAATAGCTGTAACTTGGGCCTTAACTGTATACAAATTATTCATAATAATCTGATTAATCAAAATAATTATAACAATCATTTGGGCATGTTTTCAAAACACGTAAAAATAACCTTGCAGGTGTTTTTACCATTTCAGGAAATAAATTACTTTAGTTTCAAAAATTAACAAAAAAAAAAGAAGGCATGTTACCATGTTCTCTACCACATGTTATTGAAAATATGTAACAAAATAAATAGAAAATAAAAAATGAATCCGCACCCTCCGTGAGTACTTTACAGTTAAAAACATCGGTAAGAAAAAAAAATTGCAGGCTAATAACTATCAGTTACGTACAGTTTCTGAGCAAACCCCAGCACAAATTAATTTTACAAAATGGTGCTATCTGGAAAAATATTGGACATTATAATAGAAAGAATTATCTGGAAATGCTAAATACACTAGCGAGAAGTTAAGGTTGCAAGACAAAACCATGAAGAAATGTAGCCCATATACATACCAATTCCTCCTGTGCTTATAAAACCATCTCCAAAGACCCGTTCATAACGTAATATTCCGCTACTCTTGTATTGTACATTATCAAGAAATCGCTGAAAACCCCGGTCATCATTTGACTTTAGCTTCTGCCATAACCAGCAAATCTGTGGGATTTGACACAAACGTTATATTGAGCCAGTCACATCATACATATCTCACGTATGCCAAAACAAGGTTATTTGGGCGAATGAGTGGAATGTACGTTAAGCTAAACTCTGGCCCCATGATCTAAACCTTGAAGCCTCAAGGAGCTGGAGAGCATGAGGCAGAATATGAGCGTAGGCTCACCTATCCCAAAAGCTCAAAGCTTAACCTCAGCTGGTCACCTTGACGAGTGCCCCTTAAATCATACCATTTAAATTACCTCGGCACTAGAAATATGTCACTCGTGGAAGTAAATTAAATTTTTAACGTTTTTATAGTTCTGTATTAAGTAAGGATATGAAGTATGATCAAGCCAGCAAATATGATATAGATACACCCCTAGGCATAACCTTTGCTTGTTACACAAGCAATGTTCTTATTTGGGCTCAATCATGAGTTTAATTGACTGGTATACATGGCTGAAAAGCCTGTTGGTCGAGTTGATCTTGATCAAACCATAAGCAAGTTAACTAGACAAATATCTAGAAAAGATACAATATGCTGAACAGAATAGATGTTAGTTAGGGGGGGTAAAGAGATTACCTGATTCTGATTTTTCTTATTCCTAGCATAAGCTCCAATGCACTTGCAAGTGACAAGAGATAGTTCAAAGGAATTTCCAAAGTCATCACATGTTTGGCATTCTTTGAAGATCTACAATAAAAGAAACAGATGTTAACCCTTAATTAAGAACCTTTATTATATCCTATACCAGTGGATAGGATTTTAAGGAAAAGGAGTTTTTTAAATCTGAGTATTGCGTGGATATAATAGTCAAAAAATGAAAGAAAATAAGGCCTATCTACACAGTTGAAATACATATTCAATGATCGCATTCAAGGAAATATGAAATAATTCTATGGAATGTAAAAGAAAAATGCCCTTTCACTTCTTTCTTATTAATATCTTTTCCATATGAGATTGAAACAAATGCAATTTGCAGCTTCTTTACCACTAATCTATAAGACAAAAAAATCTATAAACTGGAAACTTGAAATATGCCCGCAAGAGCTGGACCAGCAGGGGGTGGAAAGGGCAAGGAATTCGGCCCCCCCTTGTGGGGCCCATTGAACCGATCATTACATATGCGAGAAGAGAAGAGATTAATTAGGAAGGATTTCCTAATTGAAACTAAAATTAAAGAGGGAAATATATTAGGAAACGGGGCTGATTTAGGAAGGGATTTCCTAATTGAAATTCAAATTAGAGATGGAAATATATTAGGAAAAGGGGGCTGATTTAGGAGGAAAATAAGTGCAGTCTATTTAAGGCTAAATTTAGGGTTTATTTTGTTTATACAAAATTTTATTGGAGAGTTGTTGTAGTTTTCTTTTAGTGAGGGCTTCCTAGCCTTGTTTGGGAGAGCCGATTTACCTCTCGAATTGTAGATCGCTTGTATCTCTCTTTCTTATTGAAGTTATAATAAAAAATCAGCCATCTATATTTGTATTTCGACAGTTTTTTTCCATTGTGCGTTTGTTGTTTTTGTTTTTAAGGCGCATAAAATTGATATCAAAGCGAGGTTTTTTGGGAGAGATGACAACAAAAAAGCCGGATGCATAGGGAGGGGAACTGGAGCAAATCAAATCTGGGATGGAAGAAAGGTTTTCAACTATGAAAAATCGGATGGGAAGTCGATTGAGAGGGATAGAAGAGATGAAAAAAAGCTCATGAAGATGCAATCCCAAGCTCCACCGGCGGTTCCAATTACTAATCCTCATCACGATTTGACCGGGAGCCCCGTGGCCAAATCGAAGGGAAGAGTTCGATGAGGGAAGTTCATTTCATCAAGAGTCACCTCCTAGGGCTCCGATAAAAGGCAAGAGGGGGGGGACAACAGGAAGAGAGTTCTATGGTGGGATTTATGGAGGAGGTGGTAGGGCGACCGACAACTATGGAAGGCTGTTTGGGCAAAGGGAGTGGAAAACTAGAGAGGGAGGTGGACGAGCTGAGCCATGGGGATTGAGTCATGGGAGATAGATGGAAGAGAAAGGTGCGATGCCCACCCTCTATACACGGGGGGAACTATCGGCAAGAGAGGAAGTTGGGGTGGAAAAGTGAAAGGTGAGGAAGTTGAAGATGCTAGTGTTCGAAGGGGAGGATTCCCATGGGTGGGTATATCGGGTAGAGATTTATTTTGCGGTGAACGGGTTAAGAGTTGAGGAGAATCTTACAGTCGCAGGGTTATGTTTGGAGGGGAAAGCTCTTGCTTGGTTCCAATGGAGAGAGACTAGATACCTGATCCGCTCATGGGAAGAATTTAAGGATTGCTTGTTAGAACATTTTCAAGCCATTTGGGATGGAGACCTACACGAGCAATTCCTTGCCTTGACTCAAGAGATGACCGTCATCGAATACAGGGAGAAATTCAAGTTGTTGGGTCGGTTGAGGGGTATTTCAAAGACGGCCCTTGAGGAAAATTTCTTGAAGGGCCTCAAGCTTGACATACGAGCGGACATTCGATTGTTGAGGCCGAGGAGGTTGAAGGAGACGATGGAGCTAGCACAGATAGCAGTGGATAGGAGGCAGATGGAGACAAGCAGTAAGAACGGGGTTGTGGGTGGCTCTTACAAAAGTATTTCAACTTCATTGGCACCGAGGACCCATACGGTATCATTTCAGATGGAGGAACCAAGAGAGGAGTGGGGGGTTCGCCTCGGGCCCAACTTCAAGCACCTCATAGAGGCCGAAGTGTAGAACAAGAGTGTTAAAGGTTTGTTCTTTCGCTGTGATGAGAAATATGAACCAAACCATCGATGCAAGGACCGCACTCCAAGTTCTTCTGGATTGTGAAAAGGAAGAGACTGATAGTGAGGACCTGGTAGAGGAAGCAAAAAAAGGAAGAGAACATCTACACCTAAATGTGGTGGAAGTGTCCCTAAATTATGTGGTGGTATTTACTCCAAATTACACCATGAAGGTAAGGAAACAAATCGGGGAGCAGCCAGTAGTGGTCTTGGTGGATACCAGAGCTACACATAACTTCAAATGAAATAGGGTTATGTACCGATTGGGCTTGAAGTTGTTAGAAACAAGGAGCTTTGTAGTTATGATGGAAATAGAAAAGGTGGTGAGGAGGGGGGTTTGCATAATGTTGGTTTTGACACTCCAGGGCATACAGGTAGTGGAGAATTTTCTTCCCTTGAATTTGGAGATCACTGATGTAATCCTAAGGATGAAGTGGTTACAAACGATTGGGGAGATGAAGGTAGACTGAAAATCTCCAACTATGGAGATTCAAGTGGAGGGGGAGAAGGTAGTGCTACAAGGAGATGTCAGCCTATACAGAACCACAGTTTTACTCAAGACAATGGTCAAGGAAATACTAGTAGGGCTGGGCTACTTGGTGGAGCTGCAGAGCCTGGATGAGGTCCAAGACTAAGAGCCAATCGAGGTCCCTGATGGTGTATGGTAGCTTCTGCATCAATTCTCTGAGGTTTTTCAACCGCCTAGTGGATTAATGCCACCCTGGGAGCACGAGCATAACATTACCTTGAAGGAAGGAGCTTCTCCTATCAATGTCAAACCATACCGGTACCTGCAGATTCAACAAAATGAGGTAGAAAAGCTCATCAGAGAGATGCTTGAGACATGAATCATCAGGCCCAATGTGAGCCCCTTTTCCAACCCGTGTTACTGGTATGAAAGAATGACGACAGTTGGAAGTTTTGTATGGATTATAGGGCCCTAAACAAGGAAACAATACTAGAAAAGTTTCCTATCCTCGTAATCAATGAGCTGTTTGGAGGAATCATTTTTTTCCCAATTAACCTGAAGTTGGGATACCACTAGATCAGGATGAAGTCGGGGGATGCGCATAAAACAGCTTTTAGAACTCGTGAGGGTTACTATGAGTTTTTTGTTATGCCTTTTGGCCTTACCAATGCTCCAACCACCTTTCAGTCCATCATGAACCGAATTTTTCAACCCCACTTCAAAAAGTTCATCTTGGTATTTTTTGATGACATATTGATCTACAGTCGTACAAAGGTAAGCATGTGGGTCACATGAGAGAGCACCAGCTGTATGCCAACTTGAATAAGTGTTCTTTTGCATAGCCACGGGTGAAGTACCTAGGACATGTGGTGAGCAAACTAGGGGTAGCAACAGACTAGTCTAAGAATGAGACTATGTTAGACTGGCCTTTACCTACAAACTTGAAAGAGTTGAGAGGGTTCTTAAGACTCATCAGATATTATAGGAAATTTGTGCAAGGGTATGGCACAATAGCATGTCCACTGACTAAGCAGTTGAAAAAAGACAATTTCAATTGGGGAGAAGCAGCGACACAAGCCTTCAAGCACCTCAAGAAAGCCATGACCAACGTGTCAGTAGTAGCACTTTCGGACTTCAAGAGACCATTTATGGTGGAGACAAATGCATTGGGATACAGACTAGGAGCGGTGCTCATGCAGGATCATCAACCCATTGCTTATTTCAATTAGGTGCTCACTGCCAGGGCAAGGCTCAAGTTTGTAAATGAGTGAGAGTTGATGGTCATTGTCTTGGTCATTCAAAAGTAGAAACCTTATTTGTTGGGGTGACATTTTGTCGTAAGGACAAACCAGAGAAGTTTAAATTATAATTAGAGCAGAGGATGACGACTGAAAAACATCAGCGGTGGTTGTCCTTTTATTATGGTATGACTTCGAGATTCAATATCACCAAAGATTGGATAACAAGGCTGTGGATGCACTATCATAGAAGGCATACAAGCCATAGTTGAGAGCTCTATCAATACCAATGGTCCTAGATAGGGAAGCTTGAGAAAAGAGAGTGAACAAGATGAGGGCTCTATCAATACCAATGGTCCTAAATAGGGAAGCTTGAGAAAAGAGAGTGACAAGATGAGGGTCTAAGGAAGATCAAAGCCGACTTATTGCAGCACCCGGCCAATCATCCTTGTTACACACTGAGGGACACCCAGCTACTACATCAACGCAATTCGTTTTGTCGAGAGTGTCGGGATACATCCCCAAGCCATTGCAGGAGTTTCATGGTAGCTCAGTTGAAGGACATTCAGGAGTTTAGAAAACCTACAACCGACTATTAGTGGAACTATACTGGGTGGGGATGCACTGCAACGTAGAAGGCTGGGTAGCAATATGTGATGTGTGTCAGAGGCACAAGTACTTAGTCATGATACCGGAAGGATTACTACAACTGCTAGCTCTACCAAAGAAGGTGTGAGAGGAGGTGACGATAGATTTCATCAAGGGATTTTCAATGATGTTGGTAGTAGTAAATCGTTTGAGCAAGTATGCACACTTCATCCCTTTGAAATACCCTTACACTGCGGTCTCTGTAGCTACTACTTTTATACGAGAGGTAGTGCACTTGCATTGATTTTCAAAATTTATTATATCATATAGGGACAAGGTGTTACTTAGCAACCAGTGGAAGAAGATGTTTCATTTATAGCGGATAATCCTGAAGAGAAGCACAATATGCCATCCCCAAACAGATGGCCAGACAAGTGGTCAATATAAGCATAGAGACTTATTTGAGATGCTTTGTATCAGACACACCGAAGAGTTAGGCAAGGTGGATTGCGTGGGCAGAATATTAGTACAACATCTCATACCATTCAGTAGCAAAGACCACTCCTTTCAAGATTCTCTATGGGAGAGATCCATCCCATTTGATTCATTATGGGCAAAGCGCTACACCCATGTCAGCGTTGAGTAGTACTTAGAGGAGAGAGACAGGGCATTATCTGAGTTAAAGGAACATTTGTTGAGAGCCCACTAGATCATGAAAATGAAGGCTGATGAGCACATGAGAAACTAAATTTCGAGCCAGGAGATATGATTTACTTAAAATGGAGGCCCTACAGACAAAAAATACTAGCCAAAAAGAGGAATGAGAAATCATCCCTGCGGTACTTTGGACCTTATGAGGACGTGGAGTGTATTGGAGCAATAGCCTATCGACTGAGGCTACTACCTTCATCAGCTTTGCACCTAATATTTCATATCTCACAATTGAGGAAGGCAATAGGAGAGCATCTATGTTGCACGGATACTCCTATTTACGAGGCATGCTGTATCGGATACGTGTCGGATACAGATACGCCTCCGATACGGCACGGATACGTGTCGGATACGGCCTTGTCGTGTCCAATTAAAATATTATTTAAATTTGACTGGACACGCGTATCGGATACGCGTGTCCTATTAAAAAAAACACTGAGCCACGATTTACCCTTTTCTTTTCGACTTTCCACCGTTTCCGCTCAATATCCATATTCATTTATGCGGCTGAAACATTTCAAAGAGCTAGGTCTTTCGTTTCCACACACGTGTTCATCTTCTTCGTTATAGTTGAAGGAGCGGCTCGATGACCCGAGCATAGAAGCAAACAGGATCATCCTTTGTCGACAAAGAGGCTTGACGACGCGAGCATTAAAGTCGATAGGATCATCCTTCGTCGACGAAGCGGCTTGACAACGCGAACAGTGAAGGCGACGTGAGCAGTGTAGGTTCGTTTTCTTCATCGTTCTTCATTTTCTTAATCATAGGCTCGGTATTGAAACTTGGTACCGCTTGGTACTGAACATTACTGGAACTCGGTATTGCTCGGTACTCGGTACCGAGCAGTATTAGAACTTAGTACTGCTCGATATTAAAACTCGGTACCGCTCGGTATTGGAACTCGGTATTGCTCGGTACTACTCGGTACCAAGCGGTATTGAAACTTAGTACTGCTCGGTATTGGAACTCGGTACCGCTCGGTATTGGAACTCGATATTGCTCGGTACTACTCGGTATCGAGTAGTATTGGAACTCAGTACTGCTCGATATTGGAACTCGGTACTGCTCGGTATTGGAACTCAGTATCGCTCGGTACTGTAACTTGGTATTACTCGGTACTGCTCGGTATTGCTCGATATGGAGGGGTACCGAATGGTACCAAGCGGCACCGAGAAGCTAAAATATGCTCGGTATCACTCGGTATCTTTCCATAAAAACAACTTTAAAAATAAACAGCACTTCAAAATTACTCTTACAAAAAAAATTTAGGGTCATGAGAGGAATACCGAGCAAAAGTAATACACCTTTACATTGCTTGGCTAGGTATAGGGAAGATGATGTTGGAAAGGCTAGGTATGTAAAAGAGAAGCTTTTAGATGATTTATGGTGGGATGAGATTGAATACATCATAAATTTCACAGACCCAATTTATGAGATGTTGAGAGTAGCTGATACGGATAAGTCTTGTTTACATCTCATTTATGAGATGTGGGATTCAATGCTAGCCAAAGTAAAAGAAATTATATATAGACATGAGAGGAAGACACTTCATGAAGACTCAAGCTTTTGGGATGTTATATATGCTATTCTAGAAGATAGGTGGAGCAAAAGTAATACACCTTTACATTGCTTGGCTCACTCACTAAATCCAAGGTAAATTTCTACATTTTTTCATTATGAATTCACAATTTGTTGTTTTGTAATTTCAACATTTTTTTATTATTTCATTTTAATGTTATTTGAAGATATTCAACTAAAGAATGGCTTCAAGAGGATCCTCAAAGAATTTTTTCACAGAAAGATTTAGAAATTTCAAATATGAGGAAGATATGTTTGAAGCGTTATTTTCCAAATGAGGAGGAGAGAAGAAGTGTCAATATTGAGCTTGCTAAATTTTTTGGTTATTTAGAGGACTTTGGTGACCAAGAGTCATTGCGTGATAGGTGGAGAATTGATCCGAAAATGTGGTGGATTATACATGGAGCTTCAGCACCTCTACTACAAACAATCGCCATAAAATTGCTTGGCCAAGTTTCATCCTCATCCTGTTGTGAAAGAAATTGGAGCACATACTCATTCATCCAATCAATGAAGAGAAATAAAATTACTCCACAACGGGCTGAAGATTTAGTTTACGTGCATACAAACCTTCGACTTCTCTCAAGGAAAACTCCAACTTATATGGAAGGAGACAACAGGATGTGGGATGTTGCTGGAGATAGATTTGAATCTCTTGAGGATATGGGAATATTAGAAATTGCTAATCTTTCACTTGATGAGCCTGAATTAGAAGCTATGATATTTATTGAAGATGATATAGAAACTCAAAGACAAACCACTGAAGAAGCTAATCCTATCATTCCTTCTATTAAATAGTAGAAATTTCATGTGCTGGGCAATTTATCTTCTTATTTTTGTTGTTATACTAGACATTTCAATACTTAATGCTTACTTTTATTTCAATTTTTTTGTCATTTCAAATATTACACTTTGATTACTTTATTAATTTTTATGTATTATTTATATATTATAATGTCGTATCCGCGCCGTATCCGTATCCTGTATTTTTAAGAATTGGCGTGTCCCGTATCCGTATCGTGTCGTATCCGTATCGCCGTATCCGTATCGGTGCAACATAGGAGAGCATACACCATCATCTCTACCCTTGTGGGGCCCATTAAACCTATCATTACATATGTGAGAATAAGAATTAATGGATTAATTATGAAGGATTTCCTAATTGAAATTCAAATTGGTGAGGGAAATATATTACAAAAAAGGGGGGGGGGGGGGGGGCTGATTTAGAAAGGAATTAATTAGGAATTTCCTAATTGAAATTTAAATTAGAGAGGAAAATATAGGAGGGAGGTGGGGAGAAGCTTATTTAAGGCTAAGTTTTGAATTTATTTTGTTTATGCAAAATTTTATTAGAGAGTTGTTGTTGTTGTTGTGTGTGTTGAGGAGGGGGGGGGGGGGGGGGGGAGGGAAATAGGATAAGCTTATTTATTGCTAAGTTTGGAATTTATTTTGTTTATGCAAAATTTTATTAAAGAATTGTTGTGGTTTTTTTTTCATGAGGGTTTCATAACGACGTTTAGGTTGTTTGGAAGAGCCGATTTACCTCTTGAATTGTAGATCACTTGTATCTTTCTTTCTTATTTAAGTTATAATAAAAAAACCAGCCATCTATATTGATATTTTTGCAGTTGTTTTCATTGTGTTTGTTGTTTTTGTCTCCAAGGCGCATCAAAATATTACTAATAATAGTGGGATACCATGCAATTATTTTGCTTGTATTTTCTTCTTAATGACATCACACACCTGACCATCATTAATAAATGGATTAATCATAGATGGGTTAACCAATGTTGGGCTGCATAATGGCTACAACATCTTGTTTGAGGTTGTGGGTTGCCACACATATCTGCGGGGCAGGCAGTGTGCTTGTGTGTAATCTCTAGCAGTCCGCATAACCTGAGTAATGTACAAATTACATCTGAATTCATTGATATTATTCAAAGTCAAACTTTAGATCTTCCTGTTTTGATAAAAACATTACGGCTCCTCAGTTTTCTAGTACTGCGGATTTTAATGCAACGTTTTTACAAAAGTTAAAGACCAAAGTAGTAATAGTTACTAAAAAATGCGGCTTATCAAACCTATTCAACTCGTATGCAACATAAGAAATCACATTGACATAATTCATTATTAGCAAATTATTTATGTATTTTATAACAAATTAAATACAAATGATATCACATTCATTGCATATCAAAACAGGAATAATAATAACAATATGGAAAAAATAATCTAGCACAATTATTAATCAACTGAAAACTATAGAAGTCACAAATTACTATAGAAGTCACAAATGACTAAGAGACTATGTAGAATAATAGATACTTTAACTTATAGTAAAGAAGAAAACCACAAAATCATTTAAGAGAACATAAAAAAAAAAAGCAAAACAGCAATGAACGTTGGTTAAAGGTTGAAGTTAATTGAGTAAACTGACGATAATATCAACATAAATGACAGACATAATGTTGGATCAAAAATTAAATGACAGAGAATGGAATTGATCTTAGTTAATTATCTGGCATAAAAAGGTTCTCTCCAGAAGCAACAAATCATTTCTTCAGTCACTCGGCTCCTTGGGTTTAGGCCTATTGATTGTAGAAATGACTCAAGCAGCTAAGAACTATGATACACATATACGGATAAGACACGGACATTAAACACGTCAATTATTGAAAATATAGAATACGGACACAAATTAGAATGATATTATAATATTTATATCTTAAAAAAATTATATAGAAATTGAATAAGCATAATGTTGAGAATAATTGAAAAATAACAAGTTATTTAACTAGGACATGTATTTAAAATTATTAATATTAGGATGTAGATAGTCGGACGTAGATGTCATGTCGGGTATCGAGAGGGGAGATGACAATTTTGAGAGTCGGACATCGATTTTGTGCAATGAGTATCGAACATCGATGTCAAGACAACATCAGCCCTTGAAGTTGAGATGATGTTGGTCGTCAATGTTGAGATGATGTTCGATAAAGATGACATGTCGGGACAGCGCAATGGCATGATAGTAAGTGTAGAAATTGTTGGCGTCGTGTGCCAATGTCAAGACAACATCAAACTTCAATGTTGAGATGGTTTTAAAACATTTATGTTGTGACGTCATTGAATAGATTGCATCATGCATTGTTGTAAAACCCTAATTGTAACATGTTAGAGAAAAATAAAAAAGGGCATGCTTGAGAAATGGGATATTGAGCATAAGCGATTGATTTGAGGCTTTGGAGAGAAAATAAGAAATTTAAATTTATTTTTTTTAATAAATAAAATTTTGAAGTACAAGAAATTATATTATAAAAAATCATAAAATATTTAAGACACGCATGCCAAGCACGCGTGTCCAATTTATTTTTAATATTTTTTTAATCCGACACCTCTTTGATGTGTCCGACGTGTGTCAAATGTGTGTCATGTCCGATACGTGTTGGACATTGCATACCTCTTTGAAGAGAAGTATCGGTGCATTATAGGATTAGAACAATGATTAGAATTTTAATTCAGCCCAAATATGATTGAAAGCCAGTGTCTTAAACTCTGATTGAAGAAACAAAGCCTCAAAAGGAGGGCATAGGGTCTTTGGAAACAAAGCATAAATATAGGCATTGAAGCTCCAATCCGAAGTCTGCACATTCCATAAAGTTTTCTCTTTGCATTCAGATTTAGGATATAATCAGAGAACATCTGAGTCCATAATGAAGGAATTTCAAACAAAAGATTAAAAGAAACTACATTGCTATAAATTACTTGAGAAAAAGCAAATAGCTGTAAGAATGATTTAAATGATTTATTCTAAACCTCTTGTATTAGCAATTACGGGTATAATCATCTTACAAGAAGAATTTAATGGACTGAATATAATTTATTACCTTGGTATAGAACCTTGGCTCTCGATAGTGCGTTGGATTTACTTTCCTTTTAGAATCCCCAGATTGATGGAAGCAAGATTCTCTGAAAAATATATATCCACCAACCTTTATCCATTTAATCATCTTTTCTGCCAGCTTTTGAACCTACCAATTAAACGAAGGATCAAGAATGTTGCAAGAAAACACTTCGGAAAAATCCAATTATATACCTTTTACCTCCTTATCAAGCAGCTCAATAAAATTTGAACGTAATTAGGTCACGTAAAGAAAACTAACAAAAAAAATTCACATAAATTAGCCTAAAAAGCAAGATCAGCAAACCGATATCTGATGAGGGCATCGGATTTCGCCATGTGTACCATCGCCGAGGACGACGATCGACGGCCCTGATTCAGAGTCTTTACCTATGATGCTTTAGTTCTTTCTCTTATTATTAGTTATTTCATATTTTCCGTTTGTACCCCTATGAGGGATGATTTGCTTATTGTAGCCCAAGGGGCATTTGTGACTTTGTTCTTTTTCTTCTCATGTAAAGCCTATATATAAAGGCTTGTTTGATTGTATTAGGGATTATTGATGATGAATGAAATTCTTCCCTTTGTTCTCTTTGTGAGTGCACAAAAGATCTCTTAGTGAGTTCTTTGGAGGAGATCTCTTGGTGAGTTCTCCAAATTGCTTGGATTGATTGAGTAAGTTTTCTCCCAAAAGCTTTACTTTTCTCTTCCCCAAGTTTGAGCTGCCGGCACCATTTTCTTCCCCACCGCCGGCCGTTCCTACCACCACATCCGGCCACCTCCCACCGTCCCTTCCTCCTCCAGGCCAAATTCATCCCAACTTCACATGGGAATTTGAAATTTGAAAATTCAAATTTTGAATTCTTTCCACATTTGGAATTCCCAAATTAGAAAAGTTTTCATGAATTAATAAAACTCAAATTAGTATTAATTTGGAGTTTTATTTTATTATTTTCCATGTCATCAATCCAAGTGAATTAAGAATACACCTCATCCCACAAATCCCTCCCTCTCCTATGGAACCGCCGCCCCCTTCCCCCTCTTTCTCCTATTGACCCGCCGGCCCCCCTTATTGAGCCCCCCTTTAAGGAGTTAATTACTCCTCCTTAACTTGAATTAATTTGAATTCCCCTAATTTCCCTCCTCCTTCTCCTCCCTCCCATTAAATTTCAATTAAAGCCTTCATTGCCTTGAATTGAAATTCAATCCCTAAATATTTTCCCTCATAATTTCCCTTCCTCTCACCCAAAGCCAACCGCCGGCCTCCCTTGGATTGCAACCCGCCGGCTCCCAAGCTCCCCCTTGGAGATTCCGGTGAAACACCTCTCCCTCCACTATCAATGAGGCATGGAAGTACCCGAATGGAACTTCGGGTTTGAATACGACGGTCAAGGACGAGTCGACATCATCCGGTCCCCCTTCTTTGACGTTGGATTTGACTTCGACGATACCGTCGAGGATTACTTGGCTCGGATTGTACCCACCTTGATAGAGACCGTTGACGATCACTTTTCAGAGTACACTTGGATTGTCAGAGGACGTCGCTTTGCAAGACCTCCACATATTGCGCCGACCTCTCCATCCCTTCGGATCTACGGTGCCGTCGCCCTAGGAGTGATCTCATCCATCGTGTGGCTCTTCTTCTCCCAACAATCCTAGTGGTAGGTAAATGAGAGTGGCCTCAAGGTGAAAATCACTTTGTTAACCTTGGGATCTTGTTGAGCATCTCATTTGTTTTACGTTACTAACGTTGTTATTTTCTTGGTCTTGCTAATTTACTTGCAAATAATTGCCTAACCATAGTTACAATTAGATTTCCGGAAAGTTTGAATTGAGAACAAGATTTCATTTGCAATTATGTTACTTAAATAATCTCTTGTTCAATTTCTTAAGTACAATTCCTGGAATCATCTCATTTTACATCAATATCTCTTCCAAAATAATAAAAATCAATCAAAAACAATTTTTGACACAAATTTGCAGACCACATTGCACTCAAAAGTAATATTAATAACTTCCAAAAATTATTTTACGTATCAAACTGACTCAGAATTTTGCAAATTTAGGGGTTGTTTGGTATTGGATTTGATTTAACTTTAGTGGGATTTAGTAAATTCTGTAAATCCGGATTTAGTAAATCCTGAAGGTGTTAAATCCTGAAAAATATTTGATATAATAAATGTTAAATTTTGATAAATACTGAGAAACTGTTTGGCAACTTAATTCAGGATTCAAGACGATTGGTTCATATAGAAATTAAAGTTAATATGTTTTGAATTTAATTTGCATGACTGCTTTATAATTAGATAATTAGTAATATAATAAATAATTTGATAATTAACATCTAAATAATTAATTAGATAATTAGTTTTAATTAAAAAACTTCTAATTATATTAAACTAATTTAATGAAAATTATATAACTAATGACTAGTAAATAATAAATTACCAATATTAATAAAACTACTATAATCACAAGTAGACTTAATTATTTCATTAAACATAATTAGATTACTTATTATTAGATTAATTTATAATCTAGGGTTTGGCTTCATCTCTTTTACTTGTCGCCATTTCTTCGTGGCTGATTCCTTGTTTGCTCAAGGCGGATGTACACAAATGGAGCAACGAAGAAGAATAGGAGCAAGTTCTTCATCTTGTCAGCTTGTCGGATGTCGGCGAAGCCCGATAAGCAACCCAAGGTCTTGTCTGTTCCTCTTCACGAAGGTAACAATTTTTCACCCCTGTCGCGTGCTTCTTCCGCTAAATTTGAGTCCACATATTCGTAAATCCGTCTCTCCATGGGATTTAGATTTAGGCGGATTTACGCCGTAAATCCGTAAATCCATAAATCCCGGATTTACACAGGCGTCGGATTTACAAGCCCTCCGAAAATTGTTTGGCTGGATTTACGTTAAATCCTGCTTAAATCTTATGGTGAATCTAATGGGATGATCCCGAATGCACAAAAAAGTGCAACTCCTAGCATATTCAACCCTAAATTGACTAAACAAGCCTAACCTGATTCAACGGCCTAAACTATGCCCTCCCTTCTTCCTCATAATCAATCTTATGAGCAGGAGCAACAACTATTGTCACCAACACCGTTCCAACTGGGCAAGGTGGAGGTTGGTCGACGAACCCCTAAGCACCTTTCCCTCCACAAGCAACCAATATGCCTCGAATCTTCTTAGAATTAATTGAATTTTAAATCATTCATCTGTTTAAATATGAACTTCTTTCAGTTCCTGGAAAATCTACAGGTTTCCAATTTACAAGACTTTTGCAAGGTGCTTCAGTGATGCTTTTCGTAGATGATACAACTGTTAACATTTCAGCCGTCCCTTGACACTTGATCCCACAGCTAGGATGGAAATCCATTGGAGGCTCATCTGGATCATGTCTATCTCTGTTAAATCTCAACCGTCCCTTAACACTTGACCCCACATCTAGGATGGGAATCCTTGAGAAGCTCAATAAGATCATGTCGATCTTCTTCCATATTTGGGTGGCTGATTTAGGAAGGATTATATTATGGTAGTTATGCATGATTCTGTAGTTATTTGTTTCTTTATTAGGACATCTTGTATAGATCTATAAATAGGGATAATTTTGTGTAATAAAATTAATCTTTTCCCTCTCCAATTCACTGAAGTTAATAGCTACAATTACTAATACATTCAATGACACATAAAACACTAGAGGAAATGTTTGAAAAATGGCAAACATAAAATTAGTAAAACAAAATCTAATTATTTCATATAAAATTTTAGAGGTTTGGTATTCATAATTATCATTCAAAACTATAAAATACAAGGTGATCCATATGTGTGATAGGTTTAAGTAATTTGGATATATTACACAAATAATAGAAATATAGATAAGAATATAATTTCTAGAGTTGAAGTTTGATGATTAAAGTAGAGAAATGGCTTTTCTGATACTAATTAGGTCAATAATATTATGTAGATTTAAATGTTGGGATTTTAAAATGTACTTGATATCAATGTTGTGTGCATAACTGAGAATGTTTAAACCTAATATTTCTGGTGGATATGAGTGATGATGTTCTAGAGATTTCAAATCCTATTAACAAAATGGAACCATAATAAGAAAAAAAATATGTTATCACTCTCTTATTTTCACCATTCTTAAAGCAAAATGATCCAAATGAGCTCTTTCTCCTTCGTTTTCTTCTTGTATTACTTGATGTTTCACCCTTTAGCTTCATGCTTAATGTATTTGCTCTTTTGTATTTTCTGACAGCTCTAGAAATTATCCTTGCATACTCATACTATTTTCTTTTTATAAGATTCTGCCTTAGATCTCATGCAAAACAAAAAAAAGGATACATCTAGTGTCATTATAAAGGAGTATTTGTTGAACTTTTTAAGAAAATCTGGGGTTCTTATTGTGATGAAATTGAGTGTATCTGAACTCGAAGAAGAGTTGTTTCTTACGCCTGTGATTTTTATGCTTGTGTGACTTTTTGATAGTAGTTTGATAGCCCTCTCAGATATAGGCTACATTAAAATCATATAAATATTAGTGTCTTTTGTATGCCTTCTCTTCATGTTATTCATTTAGTGTATTCAAATTCTTTTACTAGCAAGTGCTTTCAAACAGGCGAGTACTAAGTTAACAATTGTTATCCGAGCAAGACCTTATATGAGAAGATAAACTAACAAATAATGAAACTTTGCAACTAAGTCCTCTCCATTGTTCATGTTTACTTGTATAATACTTAAAGAATATTAAAAGAGTGTTTCTTAATGCTATTTATCAAAAATATTATAAATTACCAATTTGTAGTCATAATTACTGAAGTAATAAACATAAATATCTCTTCTAGCCTACATATCAAGGATCCCATAAAGATGAACAAAGTTCCATGCAAAAAAGAAGTCATTCTTCAGTATAAAAAAAGCCTTCTATTGAAAATCTAAAATCCGGATATATAATTTATACTTTTATAGAATAGCTAAATCTAGAATGTATGCTTCCTTCTGTTTTTTCTTTATTTAATTCTTTCTTGAATTTTCAGATTTGTAGGTTGATTGAAAGGTCAAACTCTTCTGAATATAGCTCATCCCCCTGTCTAAATATGTAAAGTTATGGTTACCTTAAATAAGAAAGACAGTAATTATTTTGAACTACGCCTAATATTTTAATTGAATTTGTTAACAGTGGAAAAAAGATTAACATTTCAGTTTAGAATAATACAAAATTAAAACAAGAAGTATAATTGGAAATAAAAGAGCAATCATATTACAAATCGAAGTAATCTCTTCATAGATCACCTCATCATCTGCAAGATACATAAGCAACCAGTTTGAGAATAATAGATCCACAGATCCTTCTTCAAAGGCCAATTCCGGAGATGTTACATCGGCGCACATAAAACTAGTGTTTTGAAAATGGCCATTGATGCTTTCATTCTGCAAATGCAAAATATTTAAAAACCACAAATAAAGATGCTTCTAAAATAATCCAAGTTAAATATTGCTTCAAAATAAGATTCTATAGTTTTTTTTTATTTTTTACCCTAACTAAAATAAGTTAGAATACCTTCTTAATCGCACTTTCTATAAAATCCAAAGCTAAAATATGGCCCGCTTGTTTCGCCAGCTCGCCAGTAAAGCGACCAATTCCAGCCCCTAGTTCAAGAACATGTTTCCCCTGATACGGTGGAAGGAGAGAAAGGACCTGCGTAGAAAGTAAGAGATCTTATGTTATCCATATTATCATTGATGTAATTCATCAGACAATAACAATATCAGAAAGCACCATGTGAAAAGAAATCCTCTTTCTAAAGTCAACATAAACACTAGGTTGTTGAAGCGCTAAAACCTGGACAATGTAAACAATAAGATTCAAGCATAACTAAAAAAAGCATAACTAGTTTACCAATATAATATTTTTAAAGAAACTTTAATATAAAGGAAATCTTAATAATTTCAGATAAACCTTAAGTCAACAGATTCCTTTTATCTAAGCATACCCGGTGATAGCTGGAAAAATAGAGGGACATACAAAGCAAGAAAAATTGAACGACACTAATAAAAATTGTTACAGTGGGGAAGATGAGCTGAAGGAGAATAAAGCAAAGGAACTGCGGTTTTAATGCTAAATCGAAAACATGTAAACCTCTGGAGACAAAAGAACCGATATTTATATAGATAGGCAACAGGTGTATCAAATCTAAGAAAAAATGCATTCGTTATTAAAATTAACTATGACTGATTTTTAATTAATTTTTAAAATATTTATTGATACCTTATTTTACAGATCTTATTGAAAATCCCAAATAAGTTATTTGCATATATTTGATTGGCTGCATTATATGTTCCAGTAGAATCTAATTTAAAATGCTTGAATTAGCACACAGAAAGGACTTTTGCATTATTTGTCCTTTAAATTTAAAAGCCAAATGATTAAGAATAGTAAACTGCATTTAAACAGAAATACTTGGATGATCTTTATCCACTTGAAAGAATAAGAATAAAGCCTAAAAGCGGTGAACTTAGATGCATATGCTGTTTAATTCTAGCCTAGAACAGAATAGTCAGGTTTTTCAGATATGCATGTCCTTACATTCGCATTTCCCTGGATTAAAAACAAAAGGCATCATAACATAACTATTTTACACAATAAATAAAACAACTAAATCAAAAAATAATAATGATAATAATAATAATAATAATAATAATAATAACTTAACTGCAAAGAACAAAATACACAATCACCATCGTCATCATTAGAATTATCCCAATTAATTGTGGTAATTTTTATAAGCACTCATTATTCTTTCATTCCTACTATTCTTGCATGAGATGTTAAATATTGTTGATCTCCATATATGTCTCACATTCAATCCACCAGTATGCAACCAGAGTGATATTCAAATGGCAAAAACACAAAACCATATGAAAAGCATGGCAAATACTTAAAATTCAAATTTATTTGTGATTTATCTTGTTTCTTATGTGTTGACATGACGTTGAATTTTTGTGTTGAGGTTGAAGCATTATTTTAAAGCAAAGAATTCAAAACCAGGTCAGAACAAAAGATGAAAAGAACCAACAAAAATTATATACTTCAATATTAGGAACGTTCACTCAATCTATAGAAGTTTTCTAAATTTTAAAAAAATGGCTTGTCATGAACAGGAAAGATTAGAATAAGCCCGATACAAAGATTAGACTCTTTCGGGTCAGTCCTCAACATAAAAAAGACGAAGCAAGTAAACTAAAACCTACAAAAAGCAACATATTTCTTTTGTTGCAAAAATGAGTCCAAACAACCTTCACAAGTCTCCTTTTAAATTGACATTTACATCGTAGGCATCTTATACCGTTTCAACGCCAAAAAATGAGGTCATGAAGAATAATTGGAACTCAAATCTCTCGGTTAAGAGCATAGCGGCGCCGATGTTCCACGTTTCAGCAATCAATGACGGGAGATCTGGGAAATGTTACGCAACACATTGTAAAAGGGAAGCACATTACCTCAGGCCTCTCCTCCTTGTCAAGATCAGAGGCACGAGAGTCAAGCATCATTGCTTCTACCGTGAGATCCTTCGAGTGCTCCATCCAGTAGCTCTTCTGTGCCCGGCGCTCCTCGGATTCTGCCAATCAAAATCGGCAGCATTCAGATCAAGAAACAAAGTACGAAGCTCGCAAACAAGGAGAATCAAAGAAGAGATTCATTAGATCCATCTCACCATTGTCAGCGGCCATGGTTTGCAGAAAGGATTCAAACAAGTTCCAGACCTAAACGACGCCACTAAAGCTACGATCCCTCGATGGCAATGCGAGATCTGGAGAAAGATCTGGATCTGCGGTTATGCGTCTTCCCCCTCTGATGCATAAAAGAGCCACGCACTCCCCCCTTTCAATTCTTCACTAAAAACTCGCTATCCCTGGAACGAAACCTAAGCCCAAGCTTCCTCGCTCGACGAAGACTTTATCTTGCTTGCCCTTACGAAGGAAAAATGCGAGGAAGAAAAAACCGCTCCGCTTGCTTATCAGAGACCGTGAAATTCGCAACCAGTCCTCTATTTATAGAGGAAGCTACGAGCGAACTAATGACGGTGCAAAATCTCATTAAATAAAAAATAAATAAAATCTTTATGCTTTTTTTAGTTATGATTTCCTTTATATTAAGATTTAAAGTTTTATGAATGCAATATAAATTAAAATGATGACGATGATTAGCAAACGACGACAAACATCAGTGACATATGATGGAGGTGAGTGGTCGGCTGCGATTGAGGTTGGACAGCGGCAATAATACAATTGGGTTGGGATGTAAAAAAATCGGTCAGAATTAGATGAATTTATAATACATAAAAATGAACTATGAAAAAAAAAATCATTTAAATTTTACACTGTATTTTTTCATCAAATGTAATAATTAAATTATACTTTACTCTGTCGTCTTTTATTCTAGAATCCTTTTTTTCCGCAAACTAAACATCCTCGAAATTTAATTCACTAATTCATCAAATTCGGCTAAATTTTTTGCAATGAGGCCTGAACCAGCTCACAGATTTGTTATGACGCAGAGATCTTTCTGTTTACAAAGTTTTGTGCGGCCATTTACGATGGGGAAAAATTATTACGTGCATATTTGAATTTATCCAGAAATTAATAAAATACGCATCACGTCGTCACAAAAAATATATCACGTTTAGTACCGAACTTTCTGTATAACTCTCACATCAAATGTCCGCACAGAATAATCCCTCCTACAAGAGAGGTGGGCCAAGTGGCGATGAGTTTGATAGGATGCGACGTCACGTGGCGGGTCGGCGGAACGCATGTGATTCGGAGTACGTATTCCACACCGCCACACGATCAAATGCGATTCCCTATTCAGGAATTATTACGTCCTCCGACCGGATGCAGAGGAACATCCGGTTGTAGGCAAACTCGCGCCTATACCGAGGTGTACCGAGTTATAGGTGCATTTTTGCCTACAACCGGATGTTCATCTGCATCCTTACACCGGACGAAATAAAAGTTCTCAGCATGGAGCGTAGTTTTGCTCGTCGGGTTGAGGAACTAATGAAGAGATTGTGGTTTAATTTGTTGTTTGATGTTCTTGAAGAGTAGAGGATCCATATTTTTAAAGCTATAGTAATTAGTGCTTTTTTTTATTTAGATCAATTAAATTAAATTCATGCACACATCACATACATACCTAAAATTATGTACGGACCCCCCAAGGATTGAGGGGGGCAAATGCCCACCCTAAAAAAAAAATTAAAACTTTTAGAGAAGATATTTTAGAATATTTTGGATATTTAGGGCATTTTGCCCCCTCTTAAAAAAATTGTTGTCCTAATTTTATTAATCCTAAGCATCTTTGTCCATTCACCACAAAAAAAATTTTTTTGCCTCACACTGAAAAAAAAAAGCTTGATCCGCCCCTACGTAAATTCAAATCAAAGATCTCTTAATGGTAGCCATAGCGCCCATGCCCAACCAACATATCAAGATGATCTGCATGTGATGTCTCAGAATCTAATTTGAAAAAAAAATATTATTTTATCTTTTAATAAATAACAACATAGCTATCTAACTTTATTTATCATAAATAAACAACAGAGATAATTCAAGAATTCAAAACATCTATATATACATTGTATTAATTTTTTTAAAAATTATATACACTACTCAGGATCTATACAATCATATCTATAACTACTTTATCATGAATATAAAAGAATCATTAAAATAGAAATAATCAGAACTTGAAAGAATCCTGATTAGTCTCACACTCATCATTTATTGTTCTGACCTGAAATCATTTCATCACATGTATGAGCTAAACAATCTAGAGAGAAATTAGTTATTATAACTGATCTCAATGTACAATAAAAAATCAATATGCATGTTAGCACTCAAATCATAATAATAACATGCACATGGTTATAAGGAATTATAATAGAGAAGTCAGTAAACTAATACATGCGTCAACTCACTAAAAGAATTGTCATATTTATATTACAATCAGTAGAGAAATCGTACAAAATATCAAATCAAAATATTAGTAAAAACTGTTTAAATCATGTCAATGTAGTAAAATCATATAAAAATAATTGTATCAGTGTAACACATGCTCAAATATATCATATCAATGTCAACTCAATGTCAGTGTCTAGTGAACAAGCTCAATATATATCTCGTAATCAGCATATCAATAATAATAGAACAGTAGTAACATCAGCATCATATGTGACAATAACAATAAAACCATATAGTGGAAGTGATTCAATAGCATCCATTCTAATAATCATAATAAATAACTAACTTTCCTAAATATAGTGGTGCTTTTCCAGTGTTAGTGTTAGTGTTAGTATCAATAATTCGTTAGCTCAGTAAATAGAGACATCACTCTTTGTCCGTCGAGACAGCAATAACTACTTATAACTTATTAGAGCATTAAGTACTTCAATTAGACTAGCCTAATTCTACTATTAAAGCATACCAATTATATAGCTACACGTGTACATCCTTGTATGGTAAATTGATATATATACTCCTGTAACAGTCATGAGCAATAACAAGATTCATTTCCTTCTTATCTGTCTCTCATCTTGTCCGGTGTTCCCTCTCTGTCTCAAGCTCTAGAGATTCAACATGGTATCAGATGTAGGACGGTCCCCCGGACCATCTCCAATGGCCACGCCACACACGCCGGCGACGGCTCCTACTCCTTCACCGCAAGACAACGAATCCACCGATCCAAATTTTCTTTATCCATCCCTGAAATTCATTCTTGCCCACCTCAAAACTCTTGTTCCTCATCCTCTGTCGCCGGATAACTATCCAGTATGGCGTAATCAAATCCTAAAACTATTCAAGGCAAATGGATTCGCTCAGTTTCTTGAACCGCCACCGATCTTCTCATCCTCATCGGAAAATCAAGATTCGGTTAATCTTGATACAAAATCGCACAAATGGATCATCACCGACCAGAACCTCGCCGCTGCACTTTGCTCTACGATCTCTGCTCCGGTGCTTCCATTCGTGATGCATATTGAATCAACCCAGAAGATTTGGGCGGCACTTCAATCCCGTTTCCAATCCTCTAACCGATCGAAGGTAATTCAGCTCAAAAACGAGCTTCATAACATCTCCATGCGCAATCTATCAATGCAGGACTACTTGACGGATATCAAGAAACTCGTCGATCAAATAACCGCCGCCGGGTCTACCTTAGACATCGAGGACATCATCCTCTACATCCTAAACGGTCTACCGCAATCCTATCAGTCCTTCAAGACGTCCATCCGTCATCTACAATCTCCACTATCACTAGATAGCTTCTACGCAATGCTCATTACCGAAGAGATCCACCTGCGAGCGGACAGCCAGCGATACTCGTCTCTTCCCGATCCAAATACCACTCTCTATACTATGAGGGGCAGAGGACGTCGCGGCCGCTCTCGATATCAACCAACCAACACAAATTCTCCTAAAACAAGTTCAAAGCCGCTGACCCAATGCCAAATCTGTACCAAATGCGGTCACACTGCAGATGTGTGCTGGCATCGGCACAACCCCAATTATATTCCAAATTCCGCTCAAGCCTCTGGCACCAATGGACAAGCTCTTCTTGCCGCACCAGAGTCGCCTTCCACTGACTGGTATCTTGACTCTGGTGCTTCCTCTCATATGACATACAACTCAGACAACATCAGCAACGCTTCGCACTACCGCGGCTCGGATCAAATAACTGTTGGGGACGGAAGATCCATTCCGATTGCTCACTCAGGCAACGGAATCCTTCCCACCCCAGATCGTATGTTATCTCTATCCCGCCTTCTTCACATTCCCTCCATTTCTTATAATTTGATTTCTGTCTCTAACCTCGTTCGTGACAACAACATTGAAATTATTTTTGATTCTAACGGCTTCGTGTGTAAGGACTCGCAGACGCACAAGGTTCTGCTTGGCGGCCCTTGTAAGAATGGCCTGTACCCGATCTCGATCAAGAATCAAGAACAACAAAATCCAGCTCTCTCCGCAATACACTCACCGCAACCAAACTGGCACGCAAGACTTGGGCATCCTCATCGTCGCATCCTCACTGCGATCTCCAACAGCAATCCTTCACTGCGAATTTCATCGAATTCTTTACATTGTGTTTCTTGTCTTTCTTGTAAAAGTCACAAGCTTGTATTTCCTACTTCTGACACTATAACAAACACTCCTCTCTCTCTTCTTCACTCCGATGTTTGGGGACCTTCTCCGGTCACCTCGCATCAGGGGCTTCGCTATTATCTTCTAATAACAGATGATTTTTCTCGGTTCAGCTGGATTTTTCCATTTTCATTAAAATCTGAGGTCTCACGGATCTACATTTAACTTCATTATCTCTATTGAAAGACTAACTAACAGGAATATCAAAGCTATTCGTACAGACGGTGGCCGGGAGTTCGTCAATCAGATATTTGATGGATTTCTTCAGAACAGAGGAATACAACATCAACGCTCCTGCCCGTACACGCCCGAGCAGAATGGTCTAGCCGAGCTGAAGCATCGTCACATCGTTGACACGGCACGCACACTGCTCCATAACGCCTCAATGCCAATTACCTACTGGCCGGATGCCACCAATAACGCGGTCTACCTCATTAACCGCATGCCTACACCGACCACTAATAATGTTTCCCCTCTTCAGCTTATGTTTCAACGCACTCCAGATTACTCCCATCTCCGAACATTCGGCTGCGAATGTTTTCCCTTGCTTCCTGATCACGCTCACAATAAACTCCAGCCAAACTCCATCCCGTGTATTTTTCTCGGCTACCCTGATAACCAGAAGGGGTACAAATGTCTTGACAGAAGAACCAACAGAATTATCATATCACGACATGTGAGATTCATAGAATCATCCTTTCCATTTACCAAATCGACCACCTCGCAGCAGCCGGACTCTACTACGCTTCCACCATCTTCTCAATCATTATATCACATGAATCAATAAATGATAACACCAAATCATTGTATTTAAAGGAAAGTTCGTTAGCCCACCATCTTGTACAGGTCCATTAGTCTCCAACCAACATCAATGAATAATCAATATTTACTTATTTTTTCATGCATATCACTATCACAACATTTTAACATAAATAGTAAACAACTATTACTCAATAACATATACACATTCATTTTCATGCATTGCAAAAAAATAAAACATAATTATGTTAGATTCATAAAGTGTCAAATGTTCTAATGATAAGCAATATAAAATCCTACTGAGCAAAAATTTACATATTCAGAAATTAATTAACTCACTATGGATTGCATATAACATTCTGAAACTTTTATCGAACTAAATCACTATTTTTATATGTTAAAATAAAATATTGAATTGATAAAAATTATTGAATTTTCAAAATCACCTAGCAAAAAATCTCAAATAAATACTTAAAATATTTATAATCTCAATCTCTACAGCCTATAAAAACTTCTATAAGGGAAAGTACTTTATCACATCTACTACTTTTTTATTTCTTCAATTTGATAGAAAATAATTTTAATCTTACAAATCTACAAGGTCAAATCAAAATTTGGGTCTTAGAAATCACAGCGTGAAATTAAGTAAAATTTCCTCAATCATAATTCATAATTTATTGAAATCTTAGCAAAATTTATCAAAATGTACATCTTTCTCATTAAAAATCTCAGTGCAATAATATGTTGGGATTCAAATTTGATCTGGAACCTGTGTGCAAATGAAGAGAAAAAAAAAGACACTACAGACTGAGCTTGGGATTCGCCAAGCTGTTATTTAAATTTCTACAAACTGAATTGGCTTGTTCTCATGTATTTTTGTTAGTGCCAAAGTGTGCATGGGAAGTATTTTTACAAAGTATTTTGCTTTTTGTTTATCTAGGCAACTGAATTGTGGCTGAACTTAGCGAAATTCAATAAAGTTGAATTTATTTAAAATTCAAACTCTGATCTTATTAAGTGGCCAAAACCTTTTGATTTTTTTTTTTTAATTCCATAGGTCAATTCCTCTATGTGGCCCACTGAATGTGAGTATTTTCCTTTTAACCAACCGAATACCTGCTAGGAATATGTAAAGTCATATGCGAGTATATATTTAGTTCTCTGATTCACTTAATCATTCAATAAACGAGTGACAAAAAAGGCACGTGTGAATGAATAAATACTAAGTGCAACTATCGAATATCAAACATGGAAGTCAATGCAGAGTTATTGCCCTATTCTTATTATACCTCGATTTCTGCATGGATTTTGCGTTGATGACAATGATGTGACACCAATTCTCCCTTAGCACCTTATAAATACGGGCTCTTCATTGAAAAAACTTTACTACTATTCCCTTGGTGACTTAGAACGTACGAGTGTTCATATATGAACAATGTTGACTTATCTATGTCTTGAGGGAAGGCATCTAAGAAGGTCACCATTCATACAAGCGGAGCAAATAGGCCAGCAAAGAAGCTGAGTAAGCCTTCCCCGAGCAAGGAAGTTGATGGCAAAGCCCAATTCACACTGGGGGTCCCTGAACTCGATGTTGCCACCCCAGCAAAGAGAATCAAGACTGATTTTAGGGCAACAGTGGAGACAAGTAACTCGCCGATTACAACGATTGACACTGTTGAGCTCACAGTTGTGGGCAATGGCGCGGTATCCTAAGAGAGGGCTGACCTCTCTTCTGAAGAAGATGAAGAGCCTCTTAACACAGGTTTCCATCAAGGTTTTAGTGCTTGTGTACCTTCCAAGCGTTTTGAATGGATATCTTATCCACCACTTCCTGTTGGGGGGCCATTTTAGTGAGCATTTGTCTAATACTAGCTACTCAAGACTTTTTTGCACATGAGCCTTAAGCAAGGTTCATCTTTTCTTTTTATAGTTTAATCCTGCTCCTCATACTATCAACTATAGCCTATGTTGAAGAGGGTTTTAAAAGTTGTCATACATATGAAAGATTGAAAAAATAACTATTAATAAGGTGGAAGTATAAATAAATGATGGAAGGAAAGGCTTACCCAAGCATGGGAAGTTGACCTGAACATCCTTTTAAGAAAAATCATCCTTATCATATTCATAGTAAAAGAGAAATTTTTTCCTATCATGTTTGTCAATTTATATAAAATCATAAAGCCATACGTCATATGGTTAATAATGTAATTTCATTCATACTATTGATGAATAAAAATCATATTAGTGTTGTACCAATACAAAATATTTATCTTTATATTTCATATTAGTTAAAAGGGGGATTTACATACATACCATTTCATTTTTTGTTATTTACATATCTAACACCCAAAATATTAATATTACATGCCTACCACCCATAGAATAAATTTGGGTGCATGGAATGAAATATTAAAGTTTATTGACTGGGATAAATGGTAGAAATGAATTATAGAGTCGTATATTTGATATTAAAGTTTTATATATGAAGTAAATCATGTAATATTAATATTTTAAATTTGTGACATTTTTTATTTTAACTAATTTTAACTTGCATGTCTATAGAGACTAGTTCAAATGAGCTTAGTCATAAGTGATCAATTAAAGTATATTTTCAAATTAATTATGGCACAGGTCGAGTTGGGCTAAAGATCAGGGGACTGGTTCAACCCAAAACAGAAGTCAAGAACTTAGCTTGCTCTGAAATAGTTTGATCAACTGACCTTCATCTTGTTGGAGAAAGCCTCACATCCCACAGCATAGCATGCATGTCGCGAGGGACAAAAATAAGGGCTTGTCAAGCGAAACCCATCTCTCTCTCGTAGCAAGCATCCATAGAACTCATGTTCATTGATCTCTCTCCCTGAAAGACAAGGAAAATCATTAGAGGAGCGATGAGACACAAGAAATCCGTTACACAAATCATAAATGGGCATTTTTTCCCATCAAAAGTCTGGTGAGAAGCTGTTAATTCTATTCAATCAAGCAATCTTTGAGCCAAACAGTTCATCTTTATACCACTCTCATAATCAGCACAAAACATCTAGCCAGCGTCAAACCAACTACAACCTGGTCTCTTTTCAAATCCCTTTTCTCTCAACAATCTGAAAACAGCATTTGAATTCTCTGTCATGCCCAACAAGACATAAATATCTGCAAGCATCAAGTAGTTGGCTGCATTTTCTGGTTCCAACAAGAATAGATGACTAGCAGCTACCTCCCCAATCACCAAATTTCCATGCATTCTGCAAGCACTAAGCAAAGTTCCCCAAAGAATAGAACTTGAGCTGGCCTCTAGCTTCACATCCTTCAGAAAATCATGTGCCTGAACTAAAAGCCCAGCACGGCAATACAAGTCGACCAAGCAAGCCAAATGCTCGATACTCGGATTTAAACCATAACTTTCCATGGATGCGAAAAGTTCCCTCCCTTTCTCCACAAATCCTACATGGCTACAAGCAGATAAGAGTGCGATAAACGTGAAATGGTTTGGCGTCGTTCCTTCTTCCCTCATGAGGGTAAAAAGATCAAAAGCCCCTTCTACATTCCCGTTCGAAGCATATGCTCCAATCATCGAGCTCCAAGAGACGACATCTTTCTCTTGTATGCCCTTGAAGATGTTGTATGAGCTTTCAAGACTTCCACATCTGGCATACATATCAATCAAGGAATTTGCGATAGTTCTTTCAGACTCAAATCCTCTCTTAACAATGAAAGCATGAGTTTCAGCTCCTTTTCTTGATAGTGAATTTGTTGAGATAATGGAAAGCAACATTAAGAGGGTGGCTCGTTCAAGAGGAATTCCTCTCCTTTGCATTTTAAGTGAAAGCTCAAACACCTGGTGAAAGTCTCCTACCTCAGTACATGCTTTGATCACTGCATTCCATGCAATCCCGTCTCCTTTCACTCTTGTATCCTGTTTCAAGAAATTCAAAAGCAATCTCCATCTTTCCACATCTTGCATACATATATATCAGCGAGGTGATTAGAGATGCATCAGAAGCCATTTCATGATCATAGTTTGACAAGTAGTTCATCTGGATCCGTTTTCCTGTTTTCCAATCACCCATGGACGCACAAGCAAGAAGTGCATTAAGCAATAATGGCCGTGTGGGCGAAATCCGAGTGTTAAAGAGCATCCAATAAAATGTCTTCAGAGCTTCAGAAGGTTGCTCATTCTTAACATATCCACCAATCAAAGTACTCCATGAAACTGAATCCTTCAAAACCATCATATCAAACAATTGAACTGCAATATCTAAACAACCACATTCAACATACATTTCTAATAAGGAATTCGAAACCACCAGATTTCTGTCAAAACCAGTCATAACCACAAGTGCATGAAGAGCCTCGCCATTACGAACCCGATCTTCATCCCCACAACAAGAAAAAAGGCTCACCAAACTGCCCTCAGTAGCGGAAATCCCATCAACAAGCCTCATGTTCCTGAATAGATCCATGGCGTCTGACAACAACCCAGCTTGCGAATACCCAGAAATCATAGCATTCCAGGACACGGCATCTTTAAGGGACATTCTATCAAACACCTGACGCGCAGACTCGAGTTTACCCGCCTTCGCATGCAAAACAACCAAAGCCGTCCCAACAAGAATATTTGAATCAAACCCTAGGATCTGCGCATTCTCTCCAATCATGAAACCAACCTCGAACTCCGACAAACGCGTGCACGCGGTGATTGCGAGATGGAAGGTGTTCCTGTCCGGCTCGCACTTCGTCGACGAAAGCGCCGTCATCTCCCGGAAAACGTCGAGCGCGAGACGAGGAAGTCCGCAACGCAGGTATCCACTGATAACCGAATTCCAAAGAAGAGGCTTTGTGGGCCGGCCAGATTGTCCGTCGAAAAGGAGCCGGGCGTCGCCGGCATTGCCAAAGGCGAAGTATTTAGCAATGAGGAGGGTGGAGACGAAGAGATTGTGGCGGAGGCCGGAGGTGACGACACGGGCATGTAGGCATTGGAGGAGTTTGGAAGAGAAGCAGCGAGTAGAGATTGCCTCGGCAAGTGATTCTTTTAGCTGCTGCCAGTTTAGATGCTGATGGTGGTTTGGCACCCACTGTGGCTTTGACGACGTCGGAGAAGATTCATTCAGGCTGTGAGTTTGAAAAGCGCGCGCTGCGCGTGGGCTACTTTGGCATCGATTATTGCAGCGTTCCAGCTTCCGAATCAAGATCATGCGGTAGTGTAGGCGTGAGGGCAATCCAGTTGGCTATAAAGCATGATGATTTCTGTCAACTTAGGCGAATTTAATTATAAATTCAAATATAAAGTAAATCATTAAATTTAAGATTTCTTAATTAACGGTCTAAATTCTTAATAACTAAAACTAGAACTCATAATAAGATTATAACTATTTTAAAACGTAAATAATTATTCTCTCCGATAACATATTTGTGATAGACTTATCATAAACTAATTATAACTTTATATATCTATCAAAAGTTGGTCGTCAATAATCTCATGAAGAATAAATTTGTCACAAAATAGTAACAATTATTTTATCATAGAGTGGGACTTCTCATTCAAAGCTTCTTGGAAGTAGAGGAAGGCCAATACACATGAGAATCTTAAGGCCAATGTAAGGTAAACAATTTAAGACTTCGTTTGAGATTTTTTTTCTACTATTTTTCAAAGCTGCTTTTTAAAAAGTTGCTTAAAAAAATAGTAAGGATGTGTTTAGGACGGCTGCAGCTGTCTGTAAAATATATTGTTAAATTGTTATATAGAAAGCTGCTTTCTAAAATTGTTGTATAGAAACCAATCAATTTTATTTTAGTATTACTACTGAACTACTTTGCTGCTGATGTTTGACAACAAATTACCTTGTTACCTTTACATATATGAAGATGAATAAAATTTGTTCAAATTTAGGGGCGTTTTGATTGCCTGAAAAAGAAATGCAGTTTAAATAAATGTAATGTATTCCAAATACTTTAAGACTGTTTGGTTGTCTGCAAAATAAATGCAGGAGAATTATTTCCCTTGTTTGGTTAGGTATATCTAGAGTAAAGTAAAAGCGGTGTATTTGTAATAATTTATTTTGACATTAAAAGAAATAAATGAAATATGAAATATAAAGGCATGATTTATCTTGAGTTTATTTCAAGTTATGATTGTAAAATATATTTTCCTCATTAGTTCAAATGGATTAAAAAAAAATGCTAGTATTAGTTCAGAAGACGAAACACCTTATTTCAAGTTACATAAGTACAATCAAAAGAGAAAGGAGCATTTTCTACAGCCTTTGAGGCACTTGCACAAACACTTGGAGTGCCCACCTGTAGCTTTGCGATCATAAGTGCATGCCATAGGGAATTTTATACACCTGCAATTGGGGTCTTCAGCCCCTTGTAAATCCATTCCAAACACAAATTCCGCTCCAGCATTAACATCAACATATAGCGACCAAAATCAGCATCTGCCGTTTTAAGAGATTTAATAGATACGAACAACCCAGAATATCAATATCCTCAGTCACAGGGGAAACCATAATGGACTTGGCAAATGAGATGAGTAGATTATCCCTTGGAGCAATATCATTTCCAGCTAACCAATTTCATTATTGGTTTGCCAACAACAACCGGGTGGTAACCTTTGGTCCATGAAAATTATAAACCTTCCAGCATCAAGGAAATGGTTCACCAGTAACGCTCATTTGGATCCCATATAAAAAGAGATCATGCATGTTAGAAGCATATATGTCTGAGTACATAAATAGCATGTTTCTAGCAAACAGAAAACAAATAATTAAAAAATTTGTATTTTCCTAATTTCTTTTATATAAGGTTAAATAAGCAATTTATTTTGTTAGTTTAATTGACTAGAAATAAAAGAAAATTGTCCCAAACAATAACTAGAAGAAGAAAATATTTTGAGAATTTGACAAAAACTTGAACTAGAAAACAAAAACAGTTATGCAAAAAATGAACAAAGGGCTTTAGAGGATGCGTATCACAACTGCATCATGCAAAAACGGGCCTGAAAATTGACATCAAAATCTTTTTCCCAATGCCATAGTATGATTATAAGGGCCATGGAAAAGTTACTTTTATCACTTGATATGCTCCAGGACGGTGAAATAAGCTATTTAAGATGCATATATCCAACTCCAACTAGTGGTAATAAGCTATTTATGATGACAGTTTAAGCGATTAGAAATAAAAGGAAATTATCTCAAACAAAGAGTAGTATAAGAAAATATTTTGAGAATCTGATAAATGCAGTAACTGGATAAAAATACAGACAGTTCTGCAAAAATTGAACCAAGGGCTTTGTCACGACCCAATCCGAGACGAGACGGATCCCGTTCGCACCGAGCCGCGACGGAGAAGCTAACCAGGATCTAGCTTTGGAATTTGGTTCGGAACTGAATCTTCCAAACATTTAACTCAAAAAAAGAGAAACACAGAGCCACTAAAAACATCAAATGCAGCGGAACAAAAGATCTATATGTTTTTCATTCTTTTCCTCAAAACAATCATCTACAAATACAGTACATGGCTTTTAGACAGAAAGAAAGGCAGAACAGAAAAGCCATGACTGTACAAAAATCAAAAGGTACAAAACAATACCTATACTGATCAGACTCTGAACTAATCCTGGACTTCCTTCCCTTTCCCAGAACCTGAAAACCACCAGAAAGCAAGGGTGAGCTCAACAGCTCAGCAAAGCAACAAACCTCCAATCAAAATCCTCAGAATCTCAAAACCAACACATCAGACAAATCCGTACAGAAATCAGAACGGAAACGGACAGATATCAAATCGAGCAGAACTGTACGGAAACAGAAGTCATATCAAATCAGAAACAGAACAGATCGTATCAGAATCATATCAGAATCGGATATCAGATATTATTTAATTCATAGCTAAATTCCCTGACACTAACTGAATCTCATAGGATCCAGGCCCCTTATGCCTCCCTTTGTGCTCACGGCACCAGAACAGATGTGCTTATAGCACCAGAATACATATATATATAGTGCTTATAGCACCTAAACAGATTTCCTCGGATCCGGAACAGAACATATATCATATTTCATATTGAGCTCGTTTCAGAATTTCCCAGACACTAACTGAATCTCATAGGATCCAGGCCCCTTATAACTCCCTTTTTATAGCATATACAAATAGCATATCAAATCAGAAGAAATCCGGACAAATCAGAAATTACCCAAAAATCGGGCAGCACAACGGCAGTATACAGAATTTACACAATTTTCCTGAAAATCAAAATTCACCAAATTCGCACAGAATATAGATATCAACATTTCAGAACATTTATTCTACTGCACAGATAATTTCCAAGTTCACAGAAAAATCCAATCGACTAAAAACACAGTCGAATCAAAAATACCCGGACAAAAATCTTCAGAAAATAACCAAAATGTGCACACTCGGCACTTCAACAAAATACAGAAAGTTACGCGGTAAAAACTAAACCAGTCGGAAATTACGGACGAAAATCACGAACAAAACTTAATTCCGGACAGATAATACCGCCAAAAGCGACAGTTCTGAAAATTGAGAAAGTCGGATTGTGCCTTACCTTGCGTACAGCAATTTCCTGAACAATCTCTTCGGGCAAAAACAGCTCGGCGTCGCCCGAAAATCCACTATTCCACTTTTTCCTTCGTTTTTCTCTCTCCTCAGCTTTTTCTCTCTCTTCAAAATATCTCATTTCTATATATATCCAGACTGATCGTCCTGGACGATCGAGCTTCGTCCTGGACGATCTCAGCTCTGGAGAACTTCGTCCAGACGAGATTTAATTATCGTCCCCGGCGACGGGTTCTCTGGAAAATTTTCGTCCAGACGATCCTGATTTCGTCCAGACGAACCATACAGACAGAACAGTTTTTCTTGAACAACCTGTACCGATCGTCCCGGATGATCCAACTTCGTCCTGGACGAACCTGGAGCAAAACTGATATTACAGACTTTAGGATGCTTACATAATTGCCACAGTAGCACTTCTTGCAAAAGCGGACCTTAAAATTGATATGAACAACTTTATTTCAAATGCTATATGATTATTTTTCTCAGGACAGTGAGGCAGAAACAGCATGAGAAATCAAAACTAAAGCTCCAACAAAACTTCTGAAAACTCTATCATAGCATAGTTTTGATATCGTGTGGGAATCATGAACAGAAAGCACTATAATACACTTTCTGCCTCCTCCATGAAATTAGATTAACAGCTCATAACAAAATAACAAATGACTGAAATTAGATGAAATTAATAGCAAGTCCTATACCCTAAATCAGGGTAAGAAGTTTAGTCTTTACACATCATGTCCATAATGCATGCAAACATTAAAGTATTCTTAGTAATATGAACCTAGCACAAAAAATCATGATGCATTAGTCTTCATTTAATGTAACCATATCAGATCTGGCCATTTCGAACAAGCTCTCCACAAAGAGAACAAGTGAGTGGTAAGGGAAAAAAAGGCTAAAGATGCAATAGGTGATGGAGTAGGACTTACAAACTCTGACAACGGAAAGGAATTAGAAGGTGATATGTAAGGCAAAATGGGTCAACATTGATATCTTCAATGCTGAACATTGATATCTTCATAAATTATAAATAATAAAACTTATCAAGCTTGTCACTGCAGAAAATAAAACGATCCGGAACAAATCTCTAAGCACCAGCATCCTGCAGTGACTAGGACAAGGACTCTTTTCACCCATTTTATTTATGTTTAGGTTAACCATTTCAGTAATTGTTACCAGCAAAGATGATAAGCATGACAAATCAGCATCAATAAAGGTTGCCACTTGCAAACTTCTAAGTCAAAGCACAGAACAAGTCTTTATAAGCTTTCCCTGAACTACAGATCTAGTAACTAAGTTATTTACCCTTTGATTGCAGAACGGGATAACATTGTCCAGTTATACTCATTTCTTCTTCAGTTAAAAATTTAATATCCTCCTGGTAGCGGTCTTGTATAAACTAATTGAGACACTTGGGTAGATTAATTTTCAACAAAAATAATCATGATAATCCAGAGTTGAGACCCTTAAAACTGCTTACCTTTTCAACCCATCACACACATGGCCGCACCAAATGATAATGATGACACGCATAGCTTCCGGCTAAGTTTTCCCATATCATTGCTAAGTAGAGGGCTTGGACATCATTCATAACAATAGCTACTATTTTTCATTCCATGTAATAACAGCACAAATCTAACGAGTCATGAACAATTGAATACCTTCTCCGTAGATGCAGAAAGAGGATCCCCTAGAAGGAATTCTGCTGGAGATAAGCTCAAAACCACGGCTTCGAGGCCCGATCTCATAACGTCATTGAACGCACCATGAATGACCTCCCCAGTCGATATCTCCACTCCAACTATCCCAATCGCCGCGCCCTGAAGGAGGACGACGAAGAGGTAGCGGAAGAAGAGGACATCGATCGCACTTCCATAACCCCGACACTTCCTTCCCCGCCAACTCTTTTGTTGCTATGGTAGATGCCAAAGGAATGGCGCAGAAGACGGGGAGGCCGATTATGCCGAGGATTTGGTCGCATTGGCTTCGATTCCTGGCTGCCGTGAATGGAGGCGACGAGACAGGGGTTCAGCCTCGCGCGATGGTTTCGCGAGGCTCCCCCTTCTTCTCCTTTCTTCCCACGCTCCGCGCCTCTGCGTTCTTCTCATTATTTCGCGCGAGGATTTCTAACCCGCTCAATTTGAGCGGGTTTCGAAGTCACCTGTCCGAGAAATTACTTATGCTCCGCTTAAAATTAACCAAACGATATAATTTATAAAATACATGTAAATAAACTAATTTACTCTCCTAATTCTGCATACCAAACAGCCCCTTAATTTTTTTAACTCTTTATGTTAACAATTCTGACTTATACTCTAATTATTTTATAAAATATTTTATATATATATATATATATACGTCCATTTCCTGGTGAACCATCAAGGGCTCCTCAAGGCAAGAAGCAGCATCCAGAAGAAGTGCGGCCTCAAGTTTGCTACTTTTTTTTAATTACCACAATAACCATCAAGGGCTCCTCAAGGAAAGAAGCAGCATCCAGAAGAAGTGCGGCCTCACTCATCTGCCATAAAATATAAATATGTCAAATTTTGTCACTTGCGTCAAAGATTCCCAAAAGTGTAACAAAATTGTTCGTAGGGCATCTTCAACTAGCAAATGTTAACATTAGAGGATCACCATTGGTGCAGCCTTTATGGCTTCTAGAATTCAAAAGACAATTTTTGCATGAAACAGACATACAAAACCTTCTCTCTCTTGACAGGTTTGAGGATTTTAATGATGCAGCAAACCCATGTTACAAACACTAATGCCTTGAAAGACTTCACTATATTTACCTCTTCCAACTTCTCTTACAACTTCATAATAATCCTGATCACTGAATTAAAAGATTGTTTTCAAGCAAAACCATAGCAGCCATAATATAAATATGATAAAATTCATGAATTCATTTGTGAAAATGAAATTACAATACCAATTCTAAAACCTTCAGACTATAACAAGAGACAATATTGAAGAGCTTCATCAAACAAAGATCAGCATCTCCCTGTACATTCCTGCAATAAGTGTATAACAGAAACAGGACAGCAAAGAAAGGATAACAGAGACAAAGAACAAAGCTAGAACCGTGAGTTTCACATTTCTCATATTCCTACTGTAGTCTATTACATCCTTATATACTCAAGTAAAGATCAAGCATCAACGGTAGAGATGAGTTGGTTAGCAACGGAAGGTGCTGAACTGCTGATGCAATGGCAGAAAAAGCGCTTTGCTGTACAGTAGTAGTGGGAGCATAATTTGTACTAGATACGTTGGCTTGCTTATCAAATATGCGGATCTATATAATTCACGATTGTTGCTAGTAATTTAAAAAACAAGAGACATCATGCATCTCTCTGTTCAAAACCTATTATTGTAAAGCCTGTTCTCACGAGAAGCCCGAACTCACATAGGGAATAATTCTAAAACAAATTCTGCATTAAATTGCAAGTTCAGCAGCTTCAATTGATCAATGTATATGTAATTTGCTCCCGTAGTTATATCATCTACTCAGCAGCTTCACAATCTTGTGTCTCATAATTTGTTACATCTTCTGCTTCATATTTGGTTGAAGAAACTATTATTACGACAAAAAGAAAACAACAAGTTATTCGTTGAATTTCAATTGACAAATTAATTTGAATGGGGCCTTCAATTGCCAAACAAAGTAACAAAGTACTTCACATTACAACGATCAAGCTCAACATAGAAGAAAAAAAGTTCTCATTGAGCAGCTTTCCCAAAAAAAAACATCCAAGATAACTGTTCATACATCAAACATAGAAGAAAAAAGTTCTCATTGAGCAGCTTTCCAAAAAAAAAAACCTTTCAAGCAAGGTTTCTTAAGGTTAACTAAAGAACAGAGCAAGTATTATTATTATTATTATTATTAATATATAATATCATACTTCAAAATAATCTTGAAAAAATTATATGCAAATGTATTCATCAAAAGGACAATAATGGCCGAGCTCTGTAGCGTGAGCTTATAACTCAAGCGGGGGCTTTGAGGTTGTTGGGATAGTTGACTTACGAGCTCATAGTTTCGAGAGAGGCTAAACGCTTAAAATGAGCGTTAAGCAAACTAATTGAAAAGGACAATAATGAGTTATATTCTTGGTAGAGTAAACTAGTTTGATTAAAAATAACTTGAATCAAGAAGTGGTCTAATTACATTGCAAATAAGCTCAAATTTAGTGTACAGAAAATATGAAAATATGTAAAAATCAATACCATTAAATTGATGTATATGGTCTGTAAACAAATAAAAATTGGCCACAAACTCAGGAATTATTTTGATTTCAGACAATTTTTTTTAGAAAGCATGCTCGTGGCAATAAAACTTTGATGAAAGAAGAGAGCCTACACCTTTAGGAAAGCACATCGAATGAACAAAGGCAATTGAATTTTTTTATTGCTTCAGGTATCGAATTGCCTTCCACCTACAAATCTTTGATTCTTTTTGTAATAATTATGAGAAAGAATTAGTTCTGATAAGGAATAAGTTCTTCAATACCTGTCTGTGCTCAATCTTGGCCTCAATCGAATGCTCAAGGCCCTTTCGTAGGTCGCTTCTGCTCTCTCTGTCTCTCGAGCTCCAATTGCAGGTGGTGTCGAAGGAAGATGATAGTGTAAGAGCATTTTTCTGCAGCTCTCACACACACCAGGATTAAGGAAGAAGGACTGGAACTAGAGATTATTTTTTTAGAAAAAAATGGACCCCAGCCCCTACTGTCCATCGGCCAGATGGAAGAAATTAACGCCACCAGCCGTCCCTTGCCTCCTCTCTCGAACAAATAGAGAAGCATGCCGGCCATGCCTTCCATTTGCATGCTCTGCACACCGCCTAGACCTAGGATCAGGAGTGATCGGCGAGAGGGTCGAGGCTCATTCGATTGAGCGGAAGAGCTCGGGGCCAGGAATCGGTGGATTGATGAAACTGTCAAGTCAAAAGACTCGGAGTAGATTGGAGGCGTAGACGTCGTGAGTGGCGGGGAACTCGTGGAAGTTGAACTTCCCGATGCAAAGGCGGGCCGGAGAGGCAAAGGTCGGGAGACTGCCGCGAGCATGGAGAAGGTGAGTCCGAGATGGATGAGCTTGAGGGGGTCGCAACGTTGGCCTATAGCAAACATTGCAGGTGGGGCATTTCAGTCATTTATGCCCTTCGAAACCGCGGAAAGCAGCGACCCGCAGCGGACCGCATGAGGCATTCTTAGGGCAGCAAAAGTAACCACAGGACGCAAAAATTTTTACAACGGAGCATGAACTTGGCGCCCCAAACAATCCTTCGGTTACTTTACATAAAGTGAAGCAAGAAAAACATCGTCCCAAATGCACCCTAAGAAAACCGTCCCAAATAAAGCCTAAAATTTTACAACAACCAAGATCAAGATCTTCATGGAAAAATTCATTAGTTAGTAATGCAAATAAATATATGTGCTGGTGATCTATGTTTTAGCCTAATTTAGCATAGAAACATTCATTCTCTGTAGTTTAGGGAATGCTCTATGTTTACCTCTAACAATTGCTCAGTGTGATTGATGAATACATTTCTAAATTTGTTATCAATGTCATGCAAGAATAGGCTTACATGTTAAACTTACATCTCTTAATTATTAAAAAAAAAAAAAAAAAAAAAAACCCTTCATGAAGCACTCAATTCAACAGTTGTATGTGATGATCATCTTTAACATCTAATGGATTTATGTGTTAGGATAATATCACATTAACTTATAGAATCCACAAATATGTAATAATATAGATTATGATATGGGCTTATCTCTAAGGGTATCAACATTTTCTTCTGATTTTTTCTCAGGAGGTTCAGATGGTCTCCAAATGGTTCCTTTTGGTTCATCCATTAGGGATATGCCCTTTAGATAAAGTTCCTCCCTGATCAAATCAGATTTCTCGTACTCTTTATTCTTTCTTGCTAGATTTCTCTCCTCAATCTTCTGCTGAACTTCCTCCTCTGTAAATCCAGCCCTCTTCAATGCCTTGTCTTTTAATTGCTGCAGAACCTATAGGACAAAAAACACAGTACCTTGAGCTTTCAAAAAATGCACAGCTAGATTGCTTCTATATAGCATGCAAGTTACCTCAGAAACTGTAGAGAGAGATAAGAGACCCAGAGAATCAAGAAAATCCTTCACTTCTTTTTCCAATGCAAGAAGAGAGAGAATCAATGGCTGCTGCTGCTTTTTCCCCTGCAAAGGAATATAAGTTTGATGCCAGTTATTGTAGATTCATATCAGAGATGAGAAAAATAAGAAAGTCCTACTTTGAACTTCTTCAATGTGCCATTGATCGACTTAAGTAGATCAACTAGATCGTCTAAAGCAGTAGTGGTGTGCAGATCATCAGACATCGAGGATAGATATTCAGTATGGAACTTCTCAATCTGTTCCTTGACATCTGCAGGCACTTGTCCTTTGAAAATTTCACTTCGGAATGGGGATAAAGCAATTTCACATTCATGTAAAGTCTGCAGCATAAAATAAATTTCAGCTCCTGAGTACAGTGGAACTCCTTTAAACACGCAATGGGTAGTAAACTTATGTTGCAGTCCAAAGAAAACAAAGACTTCTGAAAGCAGTTTTTTAGTACAACAATTTTAACTGTTATACTAAAAATGTATTTTCAGAAGCAGTAAGAAAGCCGTCCCAAAGGAAACCAAAATTACCTGATACATGTAGAAGACTCGATCTGATGCTGTATCAAGTGCTTTATCAGAATAATTGACATCAGAACGGTAGTGAGTTCGCAATAAGAAAAACCTTAGAGCCAATGGATGATAAATGGTAATAATCTGACGTGACAAAAACCAGCAAGGTTAGATTATGAAACTATGAATCTTACAAATGTAACTTGAGAGGCAGATGCATAAAAGAAGATAAGAATTTCACAATACTTACATCACGAATGGTAAAAAAATTGTTGTCAGATTTGGACATCTTCTGATTGTCCCTGTTTACAAAGCCATTATGCATCCAAAAGTTCACTTTGCTTTGCGGGCAGGCGGATCGGCTCTGCGCAATCTCATTCTCATGATGTGGGAACATCAGGTCCTTCCCTCCGCCATGAATATCGAAATAATCACCTAAATGGTGTGCACTCATAGCACTGCATTCAATATGCCATCCGGGTCTTCCTGGACCCCAAGGACTCTCCCAGCTTGGCTCGCCAAGCTTCGCCGCCTGCCATGCAAAACAAAAGGTCAAGCACTGAACTATTTGATGTGCACATAAAAATAGGAAGAAGAGCAGATTGGCACAAACGATATACCTTCCACAATGCAAAATCAGCTGGATTGTGTTTCCTTGTATCGACAACAACACGGCCACCTCCGCCAGCACGATTATCGTCCGACTTCCGTCCAGATAAACAATAATAATCAGAGTAGGTGTCAACCGAGAAGTAAACATCACCTTCAATGGTATAGGCATGTCCGTTCTCCAGAATCTGAAAACAGAAAATGTAACTCAAGGTTTCCAAATTCACAAATTGTTTCATTAAGAAAGCTAGAGGCTAACTACATGTGGATGAAATTTAAGACAAGTGCTTCTAGAAACTACTCACAGACAAGAAAAGACATATTATAAACATATATGATAATTAAGATAAAAAAGTCAGACCTTAACTACACCAGAGCTATGCAATACATGAGTCCATAAATAAAAGAGTTATCCTAACATTCTCACCATACTACATACAGTTCTTATGTCATAAAATCAAAGCTTAAGTAACATTTATTCGCATCCATTTTGAAAAATGGCAGATGTTTATATGCTTAAATACAACTTTTAATAAAATAAAGCATACCAAGTGCATAAAAAACAAATGAAAGTTCCTTGGAAAGAATTATTAAAAACTATTTCAGGAAGAATGTGTAATATCAACAAGCCTAATGTGAAAAAGTTAACAATATTTGACTGAACAAATTTTAGTTTGGCTGCACAAATTTTAAATTGCCACTAGATTTTTAGAATTTCAATTATAAAAGATGAAAATACCTTAGTTATCATATCCTTAATCTGGTCTATATGATCAGAAACACGTGGTTCATGAGTTGGAGAGAGACAATTCAGTTCAGCCATATCGTATAAAAATTCTTCAGAAAAGCGTTTGCTTAAACTCAGTGGGTCTTCACCTTTCTCATTCGCCCTCTTTATGATCTGCAAAAATGGCAGCAGCAGTGTTCTTTAAATTAGCATTTATTTCGAATAACTTGACAATTCACAGTGAAGCATAGCATAAGAAAAAATAGTTTGCTGACGCTCCTTTTCAGTAGAGATGAATTGAAACTAAAATTGACAAATAATGCATAGAGTGAATAAAGAAAAATTAATATGAAAAAGAGATTGAAAAGTAATGAGAACTTATTTTCAACCCAAAAAAGGAGAAGGCCCAACATAGTTTCAAAAACAACAAGAAGTTGTCGAGGGCTCATTTTGTTAGTTTTAGACAAATATATTTTGAATACTATGAAATTTGATAGATTTCAACATCTTGTTGAATATAATGAGAAATCACCGTGGATTATTTTTTTTTTTTTTTTTTGAAGAGACTGCCAAAGCAAATTTATTAATGATTTATTTATATGCACAAAATAAAGGAAAATGAAATCATCACTTTTTACAAAGTATTTTATATCAACAAGCAACCAAATGGGCTCTCAACGAACCATACCCGCAAGCATAACAATACATACATCAGATTCGTAAAATTCCAAGGGTGAGACTTCAGCCAACGAGATCATCGCTATTCTGCTATATATGAAACAATGACTACAATACGCAGGCATAAAATATAAACATTAAAAGAACCATTTAAAATGCTTTTCACTTGCAAAGAGGGAGCAAGTTATGCAAAAATCAGATGGATCTGCAAATAAAGAAAAATACAGACAAGAACAAGCTGCAACCTTCCAAGAGTAAGACTCCAGAGCCAAATCACTAAAAGTAGAACTAATATTTAAAATTATTACTATAACTGCCACATACACATAGCCCATGACTATTGTAACTAATAAAAGATAAACTTAAATTTGAGAGTAGCCCAATATTCCATCCAACAGTTCAAAACAAGTTGTCGAGCCTATGACTTGGAAAAGGATTCCATAACTACCAAAACATGGCAACCCCTAAGCAAGAGGCCTTCAACATTAGCAAAAGCCAATATAAAAACATTGAACATAGTCCGCATGTCACATGATAAATCACCACACATTATGGTTATTTAAAAATAATGTAATTCATGCTTAAGAAAACTAATGACTAGATATTGTAAGAACACAATTTTTTAACAACAGTACCTGCAAAAGGTTAAAGGAGCCAGAGAATAGTCTAAAAATTCAGTAGAAATGCTTAATTGAGAACACAAAACCAACTGTATAGCACAGTGCAATCAAGAAATTTGTAATGTTAGATGGAAATGAAGCAAAAGGTAAGCTCCTACTTCCCAAATTAGATCACGGAACCAAATTTATGGTAGCAGCCATCAAGTCATTTTTTGAACATATATCTAGGATTTCTAAACATATTCATGCAATGAAAGCTCAACTTTTGAACAAGATGGAAGACAAATAAGAAATGGAAGATGTCTATCATATGAATTCCTTGTTGCCCGTAGTTTATCATCACTAATGTAGAGCATAGGTTTTTTAAAATCACTTACATGACTGATGATGCTCTAATTTCCTTAAAAAATAAATTGATCATTGAACGCTAGAGGAGCTCCCAATTCAATAATTTTTTTCCCATGCCTGACCCTTAAAGTCATTTCTAAAGCTTCGATACATATTAACCAGAAAAAAGATCAACCAACTATAAATATTTATATATGTACATTGACTTGTTTCTCCAACTAGGCATCATTTCAAGCACAAGCCTGGACCAAGACGAAGGGCAAACCCAAACCACTAATTAGCTATGTCAAAACATAAGAAACAAATTAATGAGCTAAAAATTAGAAAGATTTAGCAAGCACAATAAAATTTTCCAAAGCTATAACTGCTCACTTAATGTGAGCTATATATTAAACGAATGAATCATTAAGGTAAACTTACTTTGTCATCAATGTCCGTGAAATTGCGCACATATTTAACTTCATATCCTAAATACTTCAAATATCTGAAAGCAACAAAAAAAAATCCTCATTAAACATTTAACTAAAAAGGAATGCAGTTTTGAATAGGTAATTAGCACATGGTATAAGGTTCTCAAATATGCCAAAAAGTTAGAGACAACAATTCATTAAATATCAATTTTCAACCCCTTGGTTACAAGCATTTACAAGTGCTAAAACAAAATTTAGTTAAATGAAATTCTACTGTTGGCGGATGAAATCAAAGAAAAAGTAACCTGTGTAGGACGTCAAACGCTACATAAGCACGAGCATGCCCGATATGGCTGAAATCGTAAGGCGTCACACCGCAAACATACATGCCCACCTTCCCTTCTTCAATCGGTTTGAAATCCTCCTTCTGCTTCGACATAGAGTTGAAGATCTGCAATTTCGGCTTCTCCATATCTGCCGGGCTGTTTGGTAGCAGGATTTGAGCAGGATTTAATGTAACCTGCCAAACAGCCAAAATAGCAACTTTAAATCCTACAGAATCTTAACTCCCGTTTCTCTTCCGTTGTGACTTAAATCCCGGAATTAGTAAATCCTGACTTTGAACGGACTTAACAAAGCCTCACGAACTCCTCTTCTTCGCACCACTGGTCCCCGCGACGCCTTCTCCGGTCACTCCCGCCGCGACTTCCTCGCTTCTCTGTCGTCAGGTGGGGAGAATTTGGGGAAATAGGATTTAAGGGGCTGTTTGGTACCGGATTTATCGTGGGATTTTAAGTCGGATTTACGCTAAATCCAGCCAAACGGTTTTGTCGCGCGTTAAATCCCGGATTTACGGCTTAAAATTCCGAATTTACTAAATCCTTCAGTTCGGCGGATTTAACGGGATTTAGCCGAAGAAACACGCGAAAGGGAGAAGTTACCTGCACATTCAGCGAGCTTCCGTTCTTGCTTCCGATCAAAATGTCGTAACTTCCGATCCGTCAGAAAGGGAAGTCGTCGAAGGAGCGAAGCGTGCAACGAAGCCGAACAGCAAACGAAAAGAGAAGTGAAAGGAAACCTAGACGCCTCGAAGTTATTATTGATTAACTTAATTAATATAATTTAAATTATTAAAAATTAAGTAAATTAATTAAATAACTAATTGAATAATTAGTGCATAAACTAATTATCTATTTTAACTTAATTGCATAATTAGTAATTAAAAAATTAATATAATTAACTTAATTAATATAACTTAAAATATATTATTAAATATATAATTAATAGTGTAAATAATAATTAATGAGTAATTTGTACTTAACATATTATTAAATTCATAATACATTAATTTTTATTTTTAATTATACATTTATTTTTTTATCTATAATTATCTTCTTCACATTTAAATCCCTAACTGTCATAAATTCTGAATATATTACCAAACAGTTTATCAATAGGATTTAACAGGATTTAATATTTGGCATACCAAACAATATTCAGGATTTAACGCATTTACTAAATCTGGATTGACAGGATTTACTAAATTCCACTAAATTTAAATCCCACTTGTTGCCAAATAGCCCCTTAAAGAGAAATAATAGGGTTTACAATTTTAAATTTATTTATATTAGTAAAAATGTCCGTGCATTAAATGCACGTGACTAAAAATTTTAAAAATAAGATTCATATTTTAAATATTTTAATTATATTATTATTATAAATAATTATAATCATTATGATAAGTTTTATACGATTAGATAAATAGTTTTATATGACATGAATTTTCTATTATTCATGAATAATCTTGGTATTATTAAATTATGTTTATTATTTAATAAACAAACTATTTCTTTTTTTAGTAGAATTTTCTTGAAAGTTATAAGTTCTTTTTTAAATTGCACATTAATAAAATTTTAAACAATAATAATAAATAAATAATAATTTAATTTAATTTAATAAATTTGATAAAAAAATTATTTTTTTATTCATTATATTTCATTTAAAATAATTTCATTTTATAAATTTATTGCCACAAAGAATTTTAAAATCAAATTACAAAAAAGAAAGTTGGTAATATAATATATTTGTTAAGAGTAAACTTCATTTACAAATTTTTTATATGATTGTAATCAATATGGTACATTATTCTCTTTATATGAGATTAGTTTTGAAATTTTTTATATTTTATCCCATCAATTTATATATAAATTTTAAAAATAAAAAAAAAGTTTATAAAATTTAGTTTTCTTTTTAAATAGAGAAGCAAATGTAACTATACCCAATGAATATTCCAATAATTACTATAATCATAAATTTTATAATTTATAGCCCTTCAAGAAAATTTTGAATAAATATTTAAATTTTGTGTGTATAAACTTTTAGAGAGAAAAATAAGTTGTGTTTATATTTGCATAAAAAATAAATCTTTTAATAAAAAATTAATTATTTGTTAGGTAGTAGACTTTAAGCAGCATTTAATCTAAATTTGCTAAACAACCAAAATGATAATTTTAAATCCTACAAAATCTCATCAAATCTTTTACTATGTTTCGAAATAAATATCAAATTTAGTAAATACTGTCATTTTCGAAATTAAACTTAAAAACATATTCTTTTTTACATGTTAATTATTGCTCTCATTGATGTCTTCCGAAGCGATTTCCCATTTATTGTCAAGCATTTATCAATTTAAATGGGCATTACAGAGCATAAAATGCACGTGCACTTAAATGAAAATTTAAAAATAAAAATAAGTATTAAAAATGATTATATATAAATCTATTAGTAAAAATATTTACAATAATGATTGTATTAAGAAAAATTTGAGTTATACATATGAAATAATATTTATTAAAATATAATTTCTTTTTTTACAATTTGATAAGAAAATTAAAATTATTTTTTATAGAGTTATATTATATTATAACAATAATGAAATCAATATCACACTTAAAAAGATGCATCAAATTCACTACAAATATATATTATATAAACATAACTAAGTTCAAAAAATAAAATGAATATGAATTACCAGTAAAAAAAAAAACGATAAAAATATCATTGGAGCTTGATATTTTTCCCTCCTCAAATTCTAATGGCAAGAAATCGTATTATAATTGAATTTCACTTTTTTGGTTTATGAACATATTAATATTGAATTTATATCCTAATGGCAAGAGATCATGGTCGTCGATGATATCATATAATTAAGAAACTTCGTTTAACATTTCTTAATTAATATAACATAGAAAAAGTAGATGATATCATAAATAATATAAAAAGACATCAATGATAACACATAAATTTTGCTAAATTTTGGAAATATTTTGCTAGCTATTCACTGGCAAGTAATGGGAAAAGTAATTCCTACATCTTTGCATGAATAATTGGAGTCTTATAATTTACTAAACAGAAAACTCTTATCAAGCATAGTGTCATTAAAAATATTCAAACTTGGCAAAGCTCAATATATTGAGAAGTGTGAACTTGCAACATTTAGCTTTCAAAAGCATCATTTGGGTTCCTTGCACCAGTCTTCCATAACAACAGCTAGAAATACTTCATGTAGATTGCCATGGTCAAAAGAATGAAAGTATATGGTGACATATCAAATAATAGACCTCTGGACACAATTACATCTTCACCCAACTTGCATTCTTTTAGATGAAGCAATTTTGATGTTCAGAATTCAGATTGAGCTATAAATCTACTTACCAAAGAAATCACCTTCCATCCTCAATCAACGAACTGATTCTAAATGCCAGAATCCAAATCACGGCCTTCTTCATCACCACCATATATAGCATCCTCATCCACAAAGAACTTCTTTGTATTTAACACAAGCACACATCGGTTTGAATTTAGAGCCTTGCAGACATGAATTAAATATATTAAACAAATTGAGCAAATCCTTAAAGATCATTAGTGGAGTGTTGGGGCATTGGTTACAACAACTTACAAAACTGTAAGTTCAGTATGTTTTCCTATTTCACTGGGGAATGCACCACTAAAGTCAATAGCTTACCAACATTCTAAGTAATTACCAAATAAATATTGAAGTTAGTTAGCTCAAACATGTCATGCTGATTTGAACATATATTGAATTCATAGAAAAGTAAAGAATTTAATTAGCTTACAAAGCTTCAAGTAGCAAGCTTCTAATGACTGGTGTTAAGTTGGCTACCTAGATCACTATTATAGCTATGATCACTGCAGTACTTTTCAAAATTAGTACCCCAATTACTTATTTAGACAAACAATATCATTCCAAATGAAGAAAAATGAAACTTTATTTTATTTTTTTAATTGTCTAGACCGAAATCTCTGCATCATGAAAATATAAAGCAGGGATATTCAATCGAGAAAGCGAAAAATTTAGCATGCAACAATATGTAATGAGGGAAAAAAAGTAGAACTCTCTACTCCATGACTCATGCCCTTAATGCACCAACTACATCTGACAAATCTATAAATGATCAAATGCAAATATATAAAAATACCAAATAGCAAGAAGAAGACAATTAAAAAAAAATGTAGGAAAAGAAGAAAAAAAAAGACGGTAACTTTAATTTCACTGGTCCAAGAAAAAATAAAATAGGAAAAAAAAAGAACTCACGGACGTTAAGGGTTGTTCGGCCAAGGGAACTCGCGTGGGGAAGGAATCGAAAGAAGTCTTCTGTGGGCTTCAGTGGATTAGAGCATGAATCATGGAGCAGCCATTTCCAATGCTATCTGATTTTCTGAGGAAGAAAAGCCGACCCAGTATAATTGAAGACTTTTTTTATTTATTTATTTTTTTGTATAATTGAAGACATAAAGATTATGATCCCTGACTTTTGAAAGAAGAAATTTGACATTAAAGCACTTTCTATTCATAGAGAAAGACGAGCTTTCCCCTATATTTCAATTTAATCAAAGAATAAGAGAAACTTATTATTGATTAAAAAAGGAAAGATGCAAAATTTCAGCCATCTAATAATGTTGTGGGAAGTGTGAAACTGTAAGAAAAATGGGAAGTGCGAAACTGTAAGAGAAATGGGAAGGGCGAAACTGGAAGAAAAATTGGGGTAGGCTTTCAGTTCGAACTCATCAAGCGGTTGTTACAAAAATCAAGCGTTGTGTAAAAATATCTAAACAAGTGAAGGTCCATCCTCTCTTCCTATTATTTCAGCCAGGAAGGAACAAATAAAAGTCTCTGGCCCTCGCTGCCTCGCTCGTCTGCTCGACTTCGGCCAGCTACCGCATGCAAGTCTTGCTTGATTTTATATTGTTCGAACAAAATGAACGGCTCGAACCGAATAGATGCCTCCTTAAATGCACGTGAATTCATAATGAGGAATACGAAGTCGAAGAACTGAAGACGAAGAGGCAAACATGAAGAGGCGTAGCCGTTACAAAGTCGAAGATATGAAGAGGCAGACGATAGAAGGGTGAGGGAGGCGAATCGAAAATATGAAGAGAGAGTTAACCATTTATAATATTATTTATTTTTAATAAATATAATGAAGGGTCACGATTATTTTTGAATGGATAAAATGAAAGGTCAAGATTGGGTAGGGGTGGAAACTCAAGCCCCTTTTATAATAGTAGTATAGATTACTCGGTATTAATTAAATAAGTTATATTAATTAGAATTTTAAATTAATCTTAATAGTTAATATTACTATAAATAAATTAATATAATTTATATTTTAATTTAGTTTATAATTTTTAAATAGCTTTCTGAATTCTTAATTAATCATTAATTAGAATAGTACTTTTTATTAATTTTAATTTTGTTAACTTAATTAGAAATGATAAATTTTAATTTATTATTAATATTCAATCAACTAAATAAAATATATATTCATATTAAATCTTAGTAATTCATTTAATTTAATTTAAATATTTTGATTACAATTATACATATATTATTTTGCTTAAATTTCAGCCAGAAGCTCAACCTTGCCATTAGATATGATCATCATATTCAACTTTACTGATCATAGTCTAAAAAATTGAATTCTTATTCTCTGCCTCTCTGGTGTTAGTAAGACTCCCATCGAGCTCTTTAAGGTTGTTGCGTACTAAAAATTTCGAGTCATTAGAGTATATTTTTTACATCTCAGTGTTATACACAAAAGATTCAACATGTACATATAAAAGTAGAGAATTTTTTATGTGGAAAATCCAAAAAGGAAAAAAACTACAAGGCATGACTTTCTTGTAAAATCCATTAGATGGTAAGTGATACAAAGATTCTCTTTTCTTCACTATTAAAGAAGATGGAGAGTACAAAAATCAAGTATGCAGTTAGTATTTAACGACATGGTTTAATTTTCTCAATAGGATTATAAAAAGTTGATGTCCATATATTGACTTTTATACCCAAGAGCATGGTTAAATCTTGTCAATACTGTGGAAATGGTAGAGATTATTAATTGATGCTGACTCAATGGGGATGGTAGTTGTAGACGATAATAGTTGGTGGTGGTTGTCGGCGACAATGACTGAAAAATGCAAGAGAGTTCTTTATAGTTACCTCTGTACTTCCTCCCCCATGTGATGAATAAGGACATATTTATAGGTTTTTGGAAACAATATGCTCCATAAATATGGAGAAAATCTAGGACAAATTCGGAGTGCACTGCATTATTGCACTGCTATGTTTTTTATATTTAAATTCAATATGCACTGCATTATTGCATATATATTTTGAAAAATGAAAATGAAATGACGTTTATATTCGTATTATTATTTTAAATTTGATAGCAAGCTCTAATTTATTCTGCATTGTCATTGAGAAAAAAATTAGGATTAAGCATTCAATCCTTCCATTAGATCTTAGGATATCATATAAAGAATATTTAAGATCCTCCCAAATTCATATAAACTAAGAGTTGAGGGCCACGACAACACCACCCAATGCTTAAGTATGCAACACTCCCTCAAATGTTATTCCCAAACAAAGAAGTCAACTCCCCAGCGCCACGGTGCTCCAAAAAGCATTTTACCTATATAATTTTCTCTTCTCCACTTTTGATTTTAAACTCATTTAAGGTTAATTAGAGGCTATGAGATTTAATATTAATAACTAGATCAGAATAAACAAGGGTTTATACCAGATTAGGACAACTATTTGGTTCCTGAAACAACAAATATTATAATTAGGAAATGAAAGAGTGCTTGAGTCATAATGGCCATCCTTAGTTCGTAAGAGATTTGAAACTTGCTTAACTCCATAACCAACTTTAATAATCTTTTAGAATACTCAAGTTTGGTGGGTAAATTTTTTAGCAAGTGGTGTATGATGATTTGGATCATATGCACCTAAAAATTGGGACAAAGTTGTCGAGTTGTGATTATTAATGCCCAAGTTAGCTTTTACATAATAGGAGACCTCATTTAGGCCCCATGAAGGCTCTTGCTTATATGGTAGACTGGTCATTACTAATTACCTCTTATCAAATCAGCATAGAACTTATACCATCTTCTCCTAGTCCAATATATAAGAGTAAGTCTTCCCAAGTTGAGAAATTTGTAACAAATCAAGTGAAGATAGGAGTGATTTCTATTTTTTATTGCACCTTTGCACTAGTGTCTCCATGTGAACTGTTTAGAACTCTTCAGAAATTTAAAGAAGAGCGAGCACCTATGCCTTCTGGTTTGAAGATGACATGTTTGAGTCCTACAACTCTGTCGGCTAATTGCTACACATCCTTAATGGTTCTCAAAGAAGACCCAAAATTCTTTGATCTTGCTCCAAAAGTAAACTTAGAAAATTGAGGCGAATGCTATACCTTTAGAATATAGCAAAGATATCTTTCATGTCCTGGATGCACTGCTCAAGGTTTTTCTATTCACCAGAAAAACTTCAATATATACTTTACTATTCCTTCTCTTTTCGTCTTTAAATATGTGGTCCATTATTTAAGAATACGCGGCACCAACATTATTTAGGCATTACTACAAAAAATAATGGCTATTAGGGCACCTTAAAGTGCCATAATATGTATCTATTATGGCACATTATATATTGGGGCATGAAACATTGGTGTCTTTTAGGTGGCTGTTGGCATAGAGTTAAGGGCATCTTTTTGTGCCCTAAAAACTAAACTTTTATGACATATAATTTTGATGGCATAATCTCTTTACTAACACTTATATGGTGTCCTAATAGACAAGCTTTTATAACACCTTCTTATGATGGAATTTATGAATAGATACAACAAATATTATGTGTTATAATACGTTAACTTTCCTAACACATTTATTTGATGGAATATGTTTAATAATATGGCATATTTAGGTTGCCCTAAAATATATGATTTCCCAACACTTAAATTCAATGAAATAATTTTAATAAAACGACATTATTATGTGCCTCAACATATGCTATATCTAATATAAATTATATTCAATTATTAATTAATTATCCAGATTCATAATATTTCAATTCCAAATAATTAATCTCCAATCAAATTTCTAAAATCTCGTGTACATATGAGAGCTTACATAAGATATTTTTCAAATAAAAAATTTATTTCATAAATATAAAATTACAAGAATTTTTCACCTTAAATACAATAGAAATTCTATTTCAATATTCATATGAGTATATAATCAATCTATTACAATAAATGTCTTCACAAAATATTACACGAAAATAAAAAAAAAATGTATTAGCATCCACATAGAGAGCAGTGTACTCTGTATCCAACGAGTTAGCCCTCTTAGTCACATCAAGCAGCATATCATTCTTGTCTTGAGAGATCAGATCTTTACTTGAGAATCTAGTTGTTAACTCGTATGCACCTTCCATAGAAAATAATAAAAAATTTTAACATACTGAAACAACAACAGGTTTCACCGAAGTAAAAAATCTTCCATACAGCCATTGAGAAGAAAATTTCTCATAAAATAATTTGATTTGTTCGCCTTCGACTATGATTGCTCCATTTATCATAACAATGTATAATTACTTCCCAATTTTTTTTCATTGTCTTCAGCAATATTAAAATGTTTGTTACGTACTTGGCCGTTGCATATATGGGATTGCAACAATTAAATTTACAATGTATTTTATGTACTGAAGGAGAAGAAATAAAATTAATAAGCTTACATTCAAGTCACATTATGAATTGTCCTATGCATGCAGAGTGTCATAGCTACGTCCTCAAGTTTAAAACTCGGACTCTTAGTAGATTGAATAGAAATACTGTGCGAAAGTAAGATCGTGCATGCTTTAAAAATACAGAATACCATTGGGAGAGCAGGGTTTGTTTTGCTTTCTTTTTTGGTTGTTAGCTAGTAACATATATAGAAATGTTTCAGAAAACAAAATTAATTTTAAGCAAAAGACAACATAGCAGATTCATTCAATAGATAGAGTGGAAGTGCATTTACCCTTGGCCTTAAGTTCTTGCATATATACACCTGCCTTTAGGGCAGTTCGCACAATTATTATACCTGTTACAATTAAAACAGAGAAAAGAAATAAATATATATGGAATCATAATATCTCGAAATGATCCAAAAAGCTCTAATCGAATAAGGTCCCGTCCATAATAAGTTGGTCATGTAGAGGAAGAAATAAATACATGGAGTTTGCTGACACATCCAAGCATGCAGAGGAATGAGCCAAGTGGAGTCGTAAAAGTCAAAGGAAGCTTTGAGTGATAGGTTGTAGTTTTTGGGGATTCAGAATTTCCATATCCATTTGCTATGGAGTCAGACTCTGTTAAACTACTACTGGTAGGTATCCTGTCATGAAAAGTAATTAAAAGCATATTTAGATTAAGGTTCCTGTATTTCTGCAAGCGAAGATGGCAAGTACTATTTTTATTGCTTTCATTGTGACAAGTTGAAAAAACTCCAACGAAAAAAAATAAATAATGCTTGGCCAATTGCGGGAAAACCCATGCTGCAAGAAAGAAACCATTACAACCTCACTCTATTCTTTTGAAGCTAAAAAAATAATAGAATCCATGCCAATTAAAAGTTATTCTTGTGGATTGAAACGAAAAGCCTGGGAACAAATTGTGGAGAAATTTAAGAAATCTTTGTACCTTATTAGAAGAAAAAACACTGGCAATAGCAGAGTAAAATCCCACTTTATTTAAGAAGCTATCGCCAACATCAAATCCAAAATTTACGATATTGTTCTCATCAGAATTGTACGGTGGGAATATGTTCAAAGGTTTCTTAAACCTTTTCTGATGCAGCAAGTGCAACCTGCTCTACATTAATATGGAAACAACAAGATTTGTAAACCAAAAATGATAAACAAAGTAAATTAAAGACTTGAAACAACTCAATATTAAAGAAAGCAATAATTAATGCTGTAGGAAAACATATATTTGCGACTTCCATGGCTTGATTCATTGTCCACATAAAATATCGTAGTAAAATATAATTTTTTTTTGTGATAATGATATGAACAAGTACTATCTGTACTTTAAAAACAAAAAAACAAAATGCCACCTTCAATTTTTTTTTAAAAACCAATTTTAAACCAAGTAATAAAAAGTTAAAAAGTGGATAATCTATTTAGAATTCACATTAAATATCCATTTTCTATTATCATATCTCAAGTTCTCCTATATTTTCATTCTTAACAATGCTTATATGGACAAGAAATAAATATTTACCTCTTAAGTGAATTTGTCAAGAACTGGAAGAGCTTCTGATTCAATGAACTTGATCTTACCCTCGACACCTGCCTTCTGTATAAATGGCAGACCAATCTTGTAGTTTTACCTATCAACATCTATAGCAGTTATCTATAAAAAGAAAAAAAAATCCATGATCTCAAAGATGCATGCATATTGTATTTACCAATGTACTAAATTTCATCACCTAATGGCATAAAATAGCACCATGAAGGTGGAGGGCATACATAACACATAAAAATGCCGAGTTCTCACTTGCCTTGCCATCATGTTTTGTGCAGCAGTGCTTCTCTTTCTCAGAAAAACTGCTATTGAAGGTCTCAAATCTTGTTTAGTTCTGTGAAAGAAATGTTGCATTGTTTTGCATAAGTGTGCTTTGCAATTCTCATAGAGTGGTTTTTTTAATTATTAATGCCAACCATTATTTAGGAACAACTAAAACCGACTAACATAATTCAAACTCAGGCAAAAGAACTTTAGAATTGCTACAGTGCTTCTTGATTTGTCCAAAGATATCCATAGAAGAAGTATTATTACTAGGATATAGACTAAAATTGAGTTATCAAGTTCTGCTACCAGAATGATAAAAAAATGAACCAAAGACTCACACATCTACATACAAACACTGCAAAGGAATTGATAAACATCTAAAAATGAAGCTTATCAAAAAATGAACCAAAGACTCACACGGCTTATTGATGCATGAGGCATTAAAGTTATTTTTACTCTTGTATCATAATTTCAATCCATGCTAACATTTACCTATTTTTTTCACTAAACTTTCCACATTGATTTTATCTACCCATCTTATTGGTGCAGCTTATCCTCTTCATTGTACATACACAAAGCAACAAAATCAATTTTACACCAATTAATATTCAATAGATGCCACTCCAACCATCTTAACACAAAAATATCATACAATTTATCAAAAGAGGAAGAGCTTGCAGAACCAAACTAATAATCAGACACAAAAAAATTTACATTAATCATTGCAAACTTCACAATGAGAGTATTAAAAAATATGAAAATTTTCAAATTTTACATTCAACCAGATATAGTTTAAAACAACTTTAAAATGTCAATCAAACTTTCAATTGAGAGTACTTTGTTGAATCCAAATACTATTAGACAATGAAAAGATATTAAGATTATGATAACTTCTCAAATTCAGATAAAATCTGAAAATTGATACAATTATATTCAGAATGCAACAAGAGAACATAAAGCAAATTTGAATGTAAAAGAATAAAAGGTTTATAAACAAAAAGTAATCAAGATTTGTTCATTCTCATGTCTGCAGCAGAAAAATCCTAAAAGAGAGTGTCCATTCATTCACATCAACTGCAAACATGGAAATAAAAAATACCCCATTGTTAAGAGAGGGCATCTTTGTTGAGTGAATCATTATTCCATAACAAACTCCACATGCTACAACTTATAATGTTTAAGTCCAAAATCAAAAATATATAATGCAAAGCAAAGCCTTTATCTCTTTCAAACAAAAATAAAGTTTGCAAGGGCCAATTTCAACATTGCACTCCATCCCAAACTAATCGGTACATTCCCAAACAAAAATAGATCGAGGAATGATGATCCATCACAAAGATGGATCCAAGAAACAAGACAGTTAATTGCTCAAGTTCCTAAAGCTCCATAAACAAAGTTACAGTCAAAGAAAGAAACCAGAATTGCTATTGAAATAAAAATTGATGTACATCTTATAGTGCCAAAATTGGGATTCAAACAAATCTACATACAGTACAAAAAACAAAATGCGGCACGAAGAAACTGTCATTTGAGCATTGATCCATAAAATGTCACATGAAAATTGCCAGCTATGAAAAATTGTAAGAAAACTGAGGAAATCGCATAAGCACTTCAACAGCGATTTCACAGAAGGAATTCAATGGCAATTCCACAAAAGGAAAGAGACCGATGTATTTCATATTTTACAAATAACATTGAATGAAGTATAAAAAAAACTGATGTACTAAATAAAGAATTGGAAAAAACTAATTGTAGAAATTCAAAAGTTGAATTGAGAATACTTGTATCTGTAAATCAAACCAAAAGTGGCATTCAAAACACTGGGGGGCAACCTGTTTTCAATAGAATCATCATCATAGGAATGTTTTTAATAAGGAAACTACAAAGTACTTCTAACAAGAATAATAAGTATAGATAAGGCAACTACAAAGTACTTCTAACAAGAGTAATTAATATGAACAAAAATATAAAAAATGCATCTAAAACAGTAATATAACTTCTTGGAAAATATGCTCCTATGGTTGCCAAAGTCATAACCGTATAACCAAATTCTATCAACATGTAAACATAAAATATAGCATATGTAAGATTGTTCAAATCCAAGTAGACTCTTTAGAAATTTATAATTCTTTTTATATATCAATCGTCTTCACGAACAACCTGAATAAAATTAATTACATAAATATAAGTAATTTGATTACTTAATAAAAATTTTAATATTTAAAATTAAAAAATACTTACTAAAGCTTGAGGCCATGCAACATAAGTTCCAATTGCCTGTCCAATTATTGTTAAAGTACTGTACGGTCTAATCAAGTGTTCTTCCCAATTCACAGGAATGTTTATATGAATGGAACACCAATTTGGACATAATGGATAGTTACCAACCCTATGTGTAGGATCCATACTTTGAATATATCCAATTGCCACAATTTTAGTAGAATCAAGAACACTTTTGACTGCAACTTTAGTTCCAACCTATATATATGAAGTTTATAAGATCTAAAAAAAATTTGAAACATATGAAAGATCAAAATAAGACTATAAAAGTTCATAAGTAAATAATTTACTTACTCGAATAAGAATATTGTTATTGAAAGAGTGTACATCACCATTTTGAGAATATTGAGTAGCTCTTAATGGGGTGGTATTAGTAGCTTGCTGTGTACTTTGCATATCCAACTTCATTTTAGCAATTACCTCACCCTGTTCTTAAACTTGTTTTTCCATTTTTTCAAAAGCTTCCTTGTAACCTTCTATTAATCGATAAAAACTACTTCGATTTGGGATTTCTTCCCATGCAACATAAGGAGTTACACCAAATCCATGCATGCGAACTCTTCCAACCTTGTCATTTCCAAGAACTTTTGAGAAAATATCATCTCTTCCAACATCTTCTATTTGAGATGCTTGACTTCTAATTTCCTTCATTTTTTTCCTACATATAATGAATATTAACTCTTTCACATAATATTATGTATACTTTATAATTAATTTATGAAGTAGTTTATTCTAAGTACTTACCAAAGCTTCAGAAGCCTCAATACTATTAGTAATTCCTTCTTTTGTGTAACACCTTTCAAACATTTCAACTCTTGTTGGTGAGTGACCTACGCTTTTCTCCTAAAAAAATAAATAAATAATGTAAAAAATAATTAAAAGAAAATAATAATTGACTTTAAAATTTATGTAGAACACATACTGACACAAATATGTATAGACATATAAATTTTACCTGATCTTCACGCACTTGATCGAAACTCCTTTTTCCAATTATGTGCATCAAACTCTTTTTTGACCTATTCTTTTTATTTCGTTCACTTATACACTAAACATAAATATGAATTAATAAAAAAATATAACATGAATAATACTTTAATATTTAAAAGTTATAATAATATACCTTTGATTTTTCTGAATTCCAATAGGTTAGAAGATTTTTCCATTGATCTTTGAGTATTCTTTTTGGCACATTACATAGTTGTAATTCAGTAGACATTTTTGGATCATAATATCTAGATTTAACGTATGCTTTCCAATTTCTCCATTTCTTCCCAATTGATTGGAGAACCCATACATCACAAGCACGGGGAATCTCAAACTTCTCCTAAAAAATAAAATATTTATTTGTTATATCCAAAGAAATTTGCTATTTTATGCATGCAACTAAAATCAAACAAAATAAGTACAAATATTATGAAGATAAATACCTGAACAACTTCTAACATATTTTCTTTTAAAGACTTCGGCATTTTATCCCAACTTCTTATATCAATTGGTGCATGTTTCCCATTCCGAGCAATAGTTCCTAAAAACTCAACAAATAATGATCGATTTATTCTGCCCAATAGGTTGACCATATTTGTTAAAATTAACAACAAGTCGTTCTCCACCATGTTGGGTAGCATGATATCCCCAAATACTACACATATAGGTTGGACCTCTTTTTTCGTTTTTGCTCCTCATTGCTTCTACCTGCTATGAAAAAATATCTTAAAATTAAAATCTTATAAGTAAGATAATGCAAATGAAAAATAAGCGTAGAAAGTTTTGACAATATCTTAAATAAGAGGCATACCTGTAACATAAGTTTCAATGGTATTTGTCGGAACATCTATTTCAACTTCAGTTTGTTCTCTGCATCCTGTATTTCTAACATGTGTTCTGGTGTGTGCCGGCATTTCTTAAAAATCATTTTAAAACATACAAGTGAGTAGAGTTTAATAGAAGATAAACAATACAATTTATCACTCATGTTGCTCACATAATCTATGGAGAAAATTGAAGTGTAAAAAAATATTTTAAAAAAATTATAAGGTTTAATACATCAAAACAAAATGCAACATTTAGATAAACACATATAGGAAACACATAAAATCACAAAATGTTGCATACCAATTAGATTGATATAATGATCTAATGATTTAAGTATAAAAAAGGGTTTTACATTACAAAATAAATAACACACAAATCAATTACTCTAGTAGAATGCCATCAACTTCATTTCTAGTCCACTGAACTCCATCATCAATAAAATATTGCTGAGTCAAAGTCTTACTTTGCAAGTAGTCATCAACATCTGTGTCTATATGAATGTTATCAATATTATTTCTTGGTGATGTTGTAACAACAATATACCATGTAGGATCAATAGGATCTTCCACATAAAAAACTTGTTGAACTTGAGAAGCAAGCACAAAAGGTTTTTGATGCCGTTTAATTTTATTAAAATTTGTTAAGATGAAGCCATCCTCGTCCTCCTTCAGTCTATTTCCTTTAGAAACCCAATCGCATTCAAACAAAACATTAACACTTCGCTCTGCTGTATAGTTCAATTCAATTATATTTTTTAAGATCCCATAGTATGTCAAGTTACCTGAAATAGGGTTATTATCTTTGATACTATAGAAGCTTGAAGTTAGAGATTTAATCATCACTCCACAATTTTGAGTTTTTCTTTTTTTCATCAAATTTGCAACATGAAATCTAAAACCATTTATAAGATACTTCTTGTATAGAGTGACAACATTGGATGGACCTCTAGCTAAGCGCCTCAAAGCAGTAGAAATAGTATCATCCTTCAATGGATCAATTGAAACAATTTATTAAAACAAAGTAGATATAATTAGTAAGAATTCTCATGTAAAGTTAATTAGCATTATAACATTGACCTTATTAGCAAACCAAGAATCGAACTCCACATTATGCACCCTTTTAGCTTCATGCTCTCCATATATAGCGAGACCTTTTTTGTCTTATCATTTCTTTGACTAAAGTGTAATGTTTACTGTATATGATCATAAAATTTATAAGAATATAATAATATTATTTATATTAAAAATAAAAATATGTATTGTTTAACAAATTTTTTTTACCTCACATATGGCTCTATTTCCTCACAATTGAAAAGGACATATCTATGTGCTTTTGTGAGTGTCTCATCATTGAAGATCTTGACCTCTCTCTTTCCAAGTGCCCGGCCATTTGTTGCAAATATATTAAGTCCTTCATTCAAAACATTCTCATCCAATTCATTTCTTCCAAGTAGATTATGCCTTGTTTCCACATGCTCAGCAAAATATAAAGAACAAAAACGTTAAACATTCCTCCGCAATATAGCCTTCTGCAATTGATCCCTCTGGACGACTTCTATTTCGAACATATGACTTTAACTTCCCCAAAAATCTAAAAAAATTTGTTTGATAAATGTTATCAATTTTCTATTAAAGTTATATATGATAAAAGAAATAAAGATACATGAAATAATTACTAACCTCTCAATAGGATACATCCAACGATAATATACAGGACCTCCAATCCTTGCCTCGGTGGCCAAGTGAATCGTCAAATTACTAGAACCTCAAGAACCCTACAAATCAAAAGAAGAAAGAATAAAATTTTATGGAACCCTAGATAGTGAGCATTCGACATTCTAACGATTAAGGCCAGTGAAGCATTTTACCTGATGCGGCAGTGGTGATTATGGATTTAGCGACATATCAACGAGGCGAACCAACAAGATGACGAAGGAGGCGAACAGAAGAGATGATTTCAGAGGCAAACGGAAGAGACGATTTCGTCGGAGGCGAACCAAAAAGCGATTTCGGAGGTGAACGAACGAAACAAGAAGAGCAGCCTTGATAACTATCGCACGACTGGTCGCAATCCCTCTCTTAATTAGGCGAAAAGAAATTTCGCGCTCGCGCCAAGCTAATTACCGCGTAAAGGCAAAACGCCTTAATAAATATTTTTTAAGACAGTTAAAAGAAAAGTGTCTTAATATATATATGTCCTTAAAACTTTTTTTTTTTTTTTTGTAGTGTAATAATATAATTATGTAGTAGAATAGGCCTTCCCTGGTTACGAAAGCCAGCCTCTTGCAACCCACAATATGCATTTTAATTTGGTTGTAGCCTAAAAAAGACTAAAAAATTTATCATTGGGAAGCCAACAGCCAAGAGCATACATTAAATTCAAGTTAGTGAATTCAACACATATCCTCCACTTGTCAAATGGATTTTGTAACATCAACAAGTTAGAGATCTAACTGAGATATTCCACTTCAAGGTAAAGATAAAATAGATCAATCTATTTTCTTAAAGCTAATTTTAAAAATCAATCAAGTCCTGATAATCCAATATTTAGGATTATATTATAACAATGATTCAAAACTATAATCACCTTTTACAATCAATATATAGTAACATGTTTTCCAATATTCTTTTATATTTGATATAAATATATTCCTAAATTGTCTAAAGCCATCTTAGGAATCATATTAAAATCATATATAGGAGATTTCTACTGAAAATGAAAAATGTGAGGATAAAAAGTAGGAATGAATTAATGCATGAATTATGCATATTTCATGCACTTACTATTCCACTAAGAAAACATTTCAAAGAAGATATTTTAAATATAATATGCACCTACCTTTTGAATAAGAAAATAAACCAAAACTTAAATGCAATTTTTCACCCAACCAAAGAAAATAATGAATATTACTTAAAATGGACTTCTATTAGTCTATGCAATTTTGGAATTGTATTGGAAAAAATTGAATTAGTTTCTTAAATCTGATTTCATGCATAGGCGGATCCACCAAGGACTCAGGGTGGGCATTTGCCCACACTCAAATTTTTTTTTTTAAATATTTAAAGGAGATATTTTGGAATATTTTGGATATTTTGCCCCCCCCCCCCCCCCCCCCCCCCCCCCCAAAATATTTTTTGTCCTAATTTTATCAATCCTAAGCATCTTTGTCAATCCCACACAGATTTTTTTTTGCCCACCCTGAAAAAAGAAGCTGGATCCGCCCCATTTTCATGATATCATACATAACTACAGAATGTTGGACATGGTTGTGAGGATGATCTATTCAATTATAATAATCAATTAACAAATTAATTAATGATCAAATATTTATTTTGAGTATTTGCAATATTCATACCACAAAATTTTGCAAAGGTATTTTTGATAGTTTGTAGTTTTTAAATCCACAAAGCTTTAATAAATATGAAATTAAATGATTAATTCTTTAACTCTTCCTCTTACATCTTATTTTTCATTTAAATTTTACCAAAGATCATAAAACAGTGCAAGTCACCATATAGACCGTCATGATTATTCTAAGAAAAAAAGACGATGCCTAATGCATGAGCTCAGATATATTGGTTGAGAACTTTGATTATCAATCATAAAATCTTAAGTTGGAATATTACAAATGTAATGAGTGTGAATTTAACTTAGATTTCGTTGAACTTTCTTACTATTTTTTAAAGAAACTTTTAAGTAAAACAACTTTCTTACTACTTTTCATTGAGAAGGCCTTGATTGTAGATGAGAAATGATTATATATAATTTTAAAATAAAGCAGCTATAAATTTAAAATTAAAAAAAAAAAACAAAAAAAAAATTATTTTGACTTCAATATATCTATGTAGATAAATAAGTAGAAAAAAATTACACCTTGATAATGATCAAATTTTTTATAACTATGGTCTTTAAAGCCTATAGATCACTTTTGAAATGTGTAATATAAATTATTTACATATAACATTGATTTCAAATATTCAAGGCCTTTAAAGACAGGATATGAAATGGAGTAGCTCCAATCAAAGAAAAGATTAGATAGTCACCTTAGATGATTTGGTCGCATAAAAAGGCGGCCTTCTGATGCCTCGGTTAGAAACGTAGATATTTTATATTTGTCTTATATTAAAAAATGTAGAAGTAGACTTAAAAAAACTTGGTTAAAAAATATTTGAAATGAACTTTTTTTTTATTAAAATTAAATGAGAATTTAACTTTTATCGGAGGAAAAAAAAGTCATGTATCCGACCCCATATAATGGGATAAAAGCTTATTATTATAGTAGTGGTAGATTCAAGGCCTTTAAAATAGAGCATAAACATTTTTATCAGGGCATTTTTAACACAAATTTCTTCATAATTATGCAATAAAACAAAAACAAAACAGATAAAAAGCAATAATCTTAAGAAAGAGAACAAACATCACACAATTATAAGGTGCTGCGAGACAAAAAAAAAACTACTGTGAACTTCAAAAAAATCAGCTAAAACAAAAATGTCATGCATATATAGTATTCTGCAGCTCCCATCCTACATTTGCGTTGGGCTTGCTGATTTGAGCTACTTCGTTTGGGACGGCTTTCTTGTTGGTTTTTAAAGCGGCTTTTTAGTATTTAATTTTTTACTAAAAAATCGCTTTCAAAATCAACAAAAAAAAATCGTCCCAAAGGAAGCCTACAATTTTGAGAAGTCTCTTGGGGTAAAACTATCAAAGTGTCAGAAGTTTGAATTTCCAGGCTGCTAAAGTCTTAAGCAAGGAAGAACTTTTCAGGAACATAGAATTTTAAGCCTACCGCCTGCAAGAAAGAAAAACTTTAAAATTAAAAGAGGGAGAGGGAGAGTCATATAACTTAAAAAAAGCTAAAATTTTGAAAACCGGTCATGCCTGAGCAAATTTGATGTCGGCATCACTATGGTCGTTTGTTCTTCCAGCTGCATCACCAACATAAAAGGACCTGCAATTAGTAGTTCCATCATCAATATAAAGCATCATTCAAAAAGCTAAAGATGAAATAATGCCATCACCCAACGGTAATATAAGTGGCATTCCAATAACTTTCGGCTTAATAAACAGCAAAAATGCAGTTTTGTACATAATTTCCCACATGATGGGACTTTCACGAGTTTCAGATTTCACACAGCTCATCTTAATCTATTGGTTGGAAGTTTTATCTACCAACTAAGAGGTTTTGGATTCAAAGCTTATATATATGTTGTGTGTGTAAGTTTGTCTAATTGGTTCAAAAGTAAAAAAAAAAAAGTTTCAGATCTCCGGCCTCAAAAGTTTTAGAGATGCATTCCATTGATTTCAAATTATGAGTTGATAACACAGAGCATTAAAGGGTATGCCTCTTGTTATGAATGAAAGATTTCAAAAAATATCAGCCACCAAAACTAGCTCTGCTCATCAATGAGAAGACATTAAATTAAATAGAAACAAGGTATATGGGAGAAAGTGAACTAAATGTGCTATCTATAGATATATGATTAAGAAAAATATAAGGAATCATGTTTGACTTCTGCAGCGCTACAGATTATGTGAAGCTTTGGCTCAACTTTGTCTCGTCCACTAAACATGGCACAGAACAGCTCAATTATGTCTAAATTTCTTTCAAATATTTATAATTGCTTAAATGGTTTACCTATTTAAAGGCAAAACATGAAGAAAATAAGAAGAAATGAAAGAATTTCTCAATTACGAGCATATAATAGAACTGCAAAAGTATACCTTCCTAATCTAGCAGTCACATATAAAAGCCATTTCCAAAATATTACTTTTCTATGATAATATTGTAACAATTCGAATTTCTAAAAATAATTGAAAATGGAAAAAAAAAATGAATTTATATTTGTACTGAAACGCTGCGACGCTAGGTCTAGAGCACATTTCCAAAATATTACTTTCCTACGATAATACTTCCCCCCTCAAGCTGGAACATATATCATTATGATGTAGGCAAAAAAAACTTCAAATGGGTATTATTTGTTGGCTGTTTTTTCTCCTAATAGGCTTGGCCCATATCTCTTTGGATGTTTGGTGTTTGGGGTGTTTTGGCAGATTGGAGGCTGTATTTTGAGCAATTGGCTGCTTGGGTTCTTGGACTGGCCATATCTTTTCCTTGGTTTCTGTTGGGTTTCTGGCTATTCCAATTCAGGTTGGTTGTTGGGCTGTTTGTCCGTTCGGTTCTTAGGTTGGCCGTGCCTTTTTTATTAGGTTTTTTTCCTCTGTTTTGATTGGCTGTTTGGGGTGGATGCTTTGGGTAACTATTGGGTTCCTTTGCCTATATATATAGGATGTTGGCTGTTGTTAGAGAGATAGGAGTTATGTGATAATTTTTGGAAAGAAAATATTCGGGTTTTGTAATAGCTTGCAAGCTATTGTCTTCTTCTTCTCTTCTTCTTCTAATTCGACACGGATTTCTAATCTCCTTCTTCTCTCCATGATATCGACTCCACATGTATCATTCTTCTCGAGCTTTATAAATTGCAGTGTGTCGTTGTTATTAATAATATTGTTGTGTCTTATTTAGTGTGTGTGTTTTGTCATTTGGAAGGAAGACAAGTTTTTTTTGTTTGCAATACTTTTGTTTTGATTATATCAATTTGGTATCAGAGCCCTTGGTTAGTGTGTCTTTTTATTTATAAAAAATAATAATAAAATCAATCATAATGGAACCTCATCAAGAAGGCATTGAATATGTTGATGGTAAAAATCTTCCACAAATCTTGAAGAAAGAATTCCAACAAGCCGTTGCGTTTTGTCCCAAGGTAGTTCTACCAATATGATCCAAAATGAATTATATAAAATTCAGTTGAGAATGAGCTTGTGTACAGAAAAATATGAGAAGAAAAAGCAACTTCTTCAGGCCCAGTTTAAGCAAGAAAGAGAAAAATTCAAAGAAAGTACGCGACTTTAATCCGGGAGTTGAATATGGCTCGGTCTACACTTGATGGAGGTTTTAAAGCCATCTCATCTCGCAAAGAAAAAACTTCAAATGGGTATTTATTTGTGGGATGTATTTTCTCCTAATGGGCTTGGCCCATGTCTCTTTAGTTGTTTGGTGTTTATGGTGTTTTTGCTAATTGTAGGCTGTTATTTTGAGCAATTGGCTGCTTTGGTTCTTGGAATGACCTTGCCTTTGCCTTGGTTTCTGTTGGGTTTCTAGCTGTTCCGATTCATGTTGGCTGTTGGGCTACTTGTCCATTCGGTTCTTGGGTTGGACGTGCTTTCTTTCTTAGGTTTTTCCTCTGTTTTGGTTGGCTGTTTGGGGCGGCTGCTTTGGGTGACTATTGGATTCCTTTCCCTATATATATAGGATGTTGGCTGCTGTTAGAGAGATAGGAGTTATGTGATACTTTTTGGAAAGAAAACCTTCGGGTTTTGTAATAGCTTGCGAGCTATTGTCTTCTTCTTCTAATTCGTCACATATTTCTAATCTCCTTCTTCTCTCCATGGTATCCACTCCACATGTATCATTCTCAAGTTTTATAAGTTGTAGTGTGTCTTTATTATTAATAATATTGTTGTGTCTTGTTGTGTGTGTGTGTTTTGTCATTTGGAAGGAAGACAAGTTTATTTTGTTTGCAATACTTTGGTTTTGGTTACATCACATTAAGTTCTAGCTAGATCGGAAAAACAAAGAGGTTTCAATGCTTTAATAAAAATGTCAGTAAATTATTTTTAACTATTGAAGTGTGGAGTCGTGATTATCTTTAACAACCTGGCATGTGTAATAAATCATCACTCCACTTCAATATATTTTATTGTTTTATGGAAGATAGGTATACTCTTAATATAAATAAGCTGCCTGATTCTCAAAGTTAAGAATCATAAGCTACATAGTAAGAAAACCAAATTCTTCAATCAGAGTTCTAAAACAAATCATTTCGCACCAAGAATGAACCATGGCTCTGTTTTCAGCTCACACAAATTTTAGCAACAATAATTTGCTTCCTACTTTTTTCAGGACACAAAATTTCATACCACAATGAAAGAACCCTACAGTAGAATTCAATCTTCAAAAGATTTTATAAAATCCGTATCGAAAAAAGCTTTAATTCTAAAAATGATCCTATTTTTGATAGATTATATCTTTCCCCAAAGATTTCTTGATTTATCCTAAATTTCTTACAATATCTCAATGTTTCTTCTTTGAGTTTTGAATATGCCAAGTGATGGCACCAATAGCAAAATAGATATTAGGTCAAGTGACATTAAGCCAAATAAGCTTGCCAAACTGTAGTTGATAGTGAGAATAAACTTCAAAGTTAGGATCACACTAAGATGATTGCAGAGTTTTCATAAGAGAAATCACTGGGTTGTACCCAAAAAAAAAAAACGGCCTATTCGAAAAGGTTGGTGGCATTTTTTTTTTTTTTTTAAGTTCTGGTTCTATGCAAATTCGATGTCAAGAAAATATTTGAAATATAAAGATGTCCAATGGCAAATGTCTTTCAAAAGATCAATTTTATTTGAATAATGCCTAAGAGTCACTCACATTGAATAAAATGCACCAAAATACACAAAAAAGAATTATTTGTGCAAGACTAAGAGGGACAGATAAATATTGAATGATCAACAATGGTACTCATAGTTCAATATCAACAAAAATCTTCCACAGTTTGTTGAACCAAGCAAGACGGCTTTGTTTCACTTCATGTATAATTCTTTAAGCTTGCACTTTTTGTCTTTCCCCTGAGAAACTTTCCCTATAGGTTGCTTTATATAAGTAGTTTTGGCAAGATCTCCATGGAGAAAAGCATACCGACATTTACTTAAACATTAATTGGTTAAAATGGAGAGAAAGACGGACAAAATTCAATAAATCAAACAAACATAAAGCAGCTTCTAATGAGAAATCAAAAGAAAGGGAAGTCACTGGTCCATGTCAAGGGCTATGCCAGAATTGAAATGCTCGGTAAAAATTTTCCACATTCCAGTCATTGGCTTGCGAAAGGGGTCATCACTCTCCATCTTGCCATTCCCTAATCCACAAGCTATGAATACCTGCAGCCAAATACTAGTTAGCTATATTATCTCCGCAAATTGCAGCAGTAATATCAATTTCTTAAAGAATAGAACATAAACAAGCAAGGAGTAAAATTGAGAATAACAAAAACTTTATATTGAAAAGAAGATTGCATAAAATATTGTCTTTGCTGCAGAAATGTTCAGTAAGATAGAGAGACATAGATGATAATAATATTGGCTAAGATAGGGCAATATTTTACACTAGGAATGAATGATGGCTTCATAAGTTAATGGCAGTGGCAAGCGAGAGAACTTGCAAATAAATGGCCTGCATGATTGGAAAAGTGGATTACAAGAGACTAATTTCTCTTTGTAATCAGAAGACTAAGTTACTAAAAGCTTTGTGAACAAGACATTTAATATTCTGGGAACTTAACAGATGATAACAACAGACAACGACCTTCCACATTCTATGAATGTAACAGAGGAATTTATACAAGCAAAAGTATGCAAATATTAATACGGGAATGCATGGGCGGATCCCCCTTGTACTCAGGGTGGGCAAATGCCCACCTTAAAAAAAAAATTTAAATATTTAGAGGGGATATTTTTGAAAATTTTAAGTATTTTGCCCCCCTCAAAAATCTTTTTTGCCATAATTTTATCAATACTAAACATAGTAGACCATCCCCAAAAAAAAAAAAAAATTTGTCCATCCTAGAAAAAGAAGCTGCATCCGCCCCTTCAGGAATGGATATATTATTTAGCTAGAACCGCATAATAAATTACATGATTTGAAACCGCTCATTCTGAAATTCCAGCTAAAACCATTCAAATCACAATTCATTTTGTGAGTTTGGACTTGACTGAACACTGCAAGATACCAATTCCACCTAATGTCATAGTCATGGGCATTGGCACAGTAGAAGTAGTCAAGTAACACAACGAAAGAAGAAACAGGTGATTCTTATGGTATAGGGTTTTAGGTTTAGGAATTCAGAATTGAAATTGGGCCGAAAGGCAAAAGGCCAATATTAATCTCATTATCACCTCAATCAGATAGAGGAACAGCGAAAACATGAAATAGCTTCGCTTTGGTGCACTCGGTATTGCCAGTGTCGAGTAGACCCAATTTGAGCTAATGAACTTGTTTGGCTTTGTTGAGACAAGCCATTTGATGTTTATTATGGTGGGTCTCACATCGTTAAAGCCCTCTACTTGTGATTTTTATGCAAAACAGTCTGCCAAGTTTAAAAAAAGAAGCAAGGTGGAATAAAGTTTTAACGATGTTCAGAAATGGATTTAGCAAAACAAACATTAAAGAAATTCAAAACTATTAAGATGCACTAGATTTAATGCCAATAGCAGCTTTGAAAAAAAAAAAAAGAATGGAGAAGACGGATTAGCAAAGCCAAGCTGAAAGAGTTTAAATAATGTGGTTAATAATGCTACTTTTGAAGATTATATTTACATTCTGAAGAGAACAACCTTTTTTTTCTAATGATAAAGGGTAATTTAGCAATTCTACTAAAGTTCACATTTACATTTTGATAAAAATAGTGCCTTTACAATACCTGAATTGGGACTTTTACAAGCTTAATAAAGCTGTCAAGTCGACCGATTTTGGAATCGACAGCTTGCTGTCGCTTATTTTTCCAGCGCTCTATGTTGGACTCATTTGTAAAAATAACCTAAAGATAAAATATAAGCATGTTATGGAAGTGAATTTTTAAATAGATCTAAACGCTTAAGAACTATTATGAAGATCACAGGGAGCAAAATTAAAGAACCAGTTTATAGCCTCCGTTATAGAGCTCTTGCAGCTTCTCTGGAATGGATGCATACATAAGAGACCAAGCATCAGCACCAATTCTGCAAGTTGGCATACTCTAATTAATATATGAAAAAGATTTAAAAGCCAGTTTTGATTTCAGTAACTAGGGTAGTTCTAGTGGTTTCTATAATTTAATCGCTCAGTTCAATTTCAGATAATTTTTTAATATTAACATAAAAATAATAATATTAAAAGTGTTAAAATCCCAACAGTCTCTTGGCCATTGATCCCAGGGCCAACATGAGAGATCCATAGGAGGCTCACCTGGATCACACTGTTAAATCTAAACCGTCCCTTGGCTTCTTGATCCCACGGCCAAGATGGGAATCCGTGGGGGCTCACCTAGATCACGCCGATCTCCTTCCATGTTCGGGTGGTTGATTTAGGAAGGATAATTAGGGAAATTATGCACGATTCCATATTTATTTATTTCTTTATTAAGATATCTTGTACATATCTATAAATAGGGATAGTTTTGTATAATAAAATTAAGCATTTCTTTAACTTAGAATGTGAAATCTATATTCAACCCTTCCAAGATAAGGGTTATTCAGCCCAAAAGACTCATTCTTCAATCTTCATGCCATCAATCAAGCTTATAGTAATACTAAATTGCTTATTATTCCAACCATCCCAGTGGGTACTCGAGATATATGAGGTTAATAGCCATAAGAATCATCACATGTGGATCCATTTTGAAAACCATAGGCCCATGAACCTTTTAACATAATACTTCTCTTCATATATTTAGTATCTCTGATAGAAGATTCAAATGATCTGACTTGATTCTCTTGTCTGACAAAGGAAACCTAGATTGATTGGTTTTTTGAGAAATCTGTGATTTTGAAAGTGCAACAAAAGCATTTTGGTCCCCATTATCACTGAGTATCATAGATAAGTCATCAGCTAGTGGCATTGACTCATTCCATTATTTTGTGAGATGTATGATTGTATGAATGATTTAAAAATATTTGAATTGGATGATTTGTCTAAAAGTCTATTTTGAAAAAATATGCAACCATTCATTATAAAATTGAATGACTTCAAATTATATATATATATATATATATATATATATATATATATATATATATATATATATATATATATATATATATATATATATATATATATATATATATATATTATGTAGGGGTCCTTTATCTGTTCAAAATTTCAACAGCCTCCCGATAGGCCCCACAAATGGAGGTTAGAAAGAAATTTTCCTTTCAGTCCACTTGGCAGGATCAAAGATACAACAGCGCAAGGGCTTCGGGACTATTATTCCTGGCACAGGTCTTCGGATCTTCACTACTCGATATATGTCCTTTTATTTTCATTGATGTTCTCTCAAAAATTTGGCAACCTCCTAGCGTCCCCTCCACACAAAGTGAGGTTGAAAAGGCACTTGTCATTCAATCCACCTAGCCGGATCAAAGATACGATGGTGCGAGGACTCAGTGACGATTATTCTTGGCATAGGTCTTCGGATTTTCAATTGCTCGTTATTTCTCTTATTTTTCCTTCTTTTTTCTTTTTATACCAAAAATATATTGCCCAAATTTGTGCACTTACAAGCAGTGGGTGAAAATGGGGTTGAAAGCATGCGGGACGATGGTCTATTCGGGCTGGTGTCGTGTGCGGAAAGACAAAGATAGGTTGACTCAGATCATTCTGTTGAGTGGTAGAGTGAACACGAGGGAGAGAGTGCTCGAGATGTGCGGCAGAGGGAGACGAGTCATAGATTGTGACTGGGATTGAGGCATGGGACAGGTAGGCGGATCGGGTCAAATAGCATGAGCGGGAGGTGCAGGCATTGACTTAGATCTGCGTGTGATTTAGAGAGGATGGGAGGGCTCGCCTAGGTGTCGCTCGCGTGCATGAGTGCGAACGAACAGAGGGACTGGGTTGTTACTTGCGTGCAATATGAGTAGTCGTGAAAAAGTTGGGGCGAGCGCAAGACTTCTTGCGTGCAGGGCAAAGAAAAAAGAAAGAGGGGTTGGGGGGTTATGTCGTGAGTAGGAGTCGGTTGTGTCATTTGGGAAAGAACCATTGCGTCATTTGGGAGTGAACTAGCATTAGGTGGAGCCGATTGGGCTGGTCAGTAGTCAACACATTCCCATTTAAATAGTTATGAAAATTGCATTTCATTAACTTCATTTACATTGTGTCCCATCATATTATATTAAATTTCATTGGACATCAACAGGATTTAAATCAGTGTTTTATATTTACCCTCCGAACTAGGCTAAGTAAGGTTATTTGGTAGAACTTGTGCCAGTCTGCATCAGCACAAATGTAGGTTAAGGCAGGGAAAGTTTAAGGACCAGAGCATGCTACACAAGAAGATCAGGTGGTATGTTGCAGTAAACCAACAACTTCATAGCTGGTAATACGATGGCTTTATATTGGTGCTTAAATGGGCCTATGTATTGTTTAATGAAAGGAAGTGGAACCGAATTGAATATAGCAACAATAACGGAGTTCCTGCATGAAAAGCAAATTTAGGTTACAAGCTTATGAACTGTTATATCTTGTAGTAATAATTTAATGAACAAAAGCAGATCATAAGGTATGTCGGCAGGCAAATCTACAAAATAAAATTGGGCAAGGAAACCAAACGAATAATGAAAGAGAACGAATTGGACAAATGGTATATAGAAACGTTCAACCATATGCAAACCATAAATGCTCTCCCAGATAAAAAGAAGGAATGGACAAATTTCTAAAATATAAATGGTTAATAGTTTTACTCAAAAAATAAAAATCTAAAAAATATATTTCAAAGTAATGCCAGTCATTTGCTCAGGCATCGACGGGCTCTCTGACGTGGTGAGGAGCTGCCGGACGAGGTGAGAAGCTAACGTGGCGAGCCTAATCGTGCACCGTATGAACGACTTGCTCAATCGTTCAATGAACCAACGAGTTGCTAGCTGGGTTGTGCGTGAGTAGGGACTGCGAGTCGGGTAAGTCTGGAGGGCAAGTCAGACAGGTGAGCATTTTTCTTTTTTTTTTTAATTGCTAAACTAAATTTAAATTCACTCATGGAAATTTATATATAAGTTTTTAGATGATTTTATAAAATTAAGATTAAGTTATTGATTTTTAAATTAAAGTAACTTAACTCATAAGCTAATTGGGGACAAACTTAAGAAAATTATTAAATTTAAATTAGTTGAGTAATAATTATATTTGTTACATTAATAAGTTGCTAATTACATAAATTAGAAATTAATTTATGGAAATTTTTTAATATTTATTTAAAATAATTAGTTGAACTATAATGATGGAGTAATAGTTTATATTTAATAACATAGGAAATTAAATATTAATATTATTATGTTGAAAATTGATAGATATAACTGTAAGTGAGAGGTAGTAAAAATAAAAAAATATATTAATCTGTTTAAAAAAAAAAAAGAAATTATCTTAAAATTAATTGAAAGTTCTTAACAAGAAGTATGATTTTTAAAATATAATTTACTAATGTTTTTAAATATTATAAGGAAAAATATATATAACTTACATACTTTAAAGAGGCTTAATTTTTAAAATATAATCCGTGACTGACTCGTGACTCACTGGTAGCGCGCCCGCAATGCCAGGCAAACGTTCGAACCGCGAACAATTGGGCCCGTCATTCTCTCCGTGAACGACTCTCATCGTTGCCTCCACATTCAACCTCGCCATGAATAGCTCTTTCCGACCCCGCCTCCTTGATCATCGCCTACACATAGCTGCCGCCACATCAGCTCCTCGCCACATCAGAGAGCCACTCGTTGCCTAAACAAAAAACTTGCATTACTTTTAAATATATTTTTTTGGTTTTTATTTTACGAATATAATTGTTAACCGTCTTTATTTTAAAAGTTTGTCCTAAAGAAAAGTTGCATAACAAGTGTATAAATGCAATTTAAATATAGGCAAAATTAAATATAATCTTATTTGAATAAGATGACATATTGAGAGCTCAACACCCCCACTACCACCACCATCACCACAATTGAATACAAAAAAAAGTAGTGATAAATCCGTGTTATTGTGCTAAACATCATACCTTTTCACAGATGTATTAGCAAGACATCCATCAAAATCAAATGCAGCAATTTTTTCTGTATCGTGAAGACCTTCCTCCTGTCATTTCAGAAAATTATTTGTCAACAACAGAGTACATAAGAGAACCTGTTGACACCAATCAAATGACGGAACGAATTTCTCATACTCTGGGACTGAGGAATCCAAAAGAACAACTTGGTGACAGGTTCAATTCTTACTAAACGCCTCAACACAAGAGTAATATGCTTTGATGAACAAATGCAATATAGAGTAATTTCTTCATAATAAAATGAAATAAAATAATCAGACAATCATAATAGTTATGAAAATATATCTGGAAAATTGGAAAAAAATACAAAAAAGTGAATGGATATATAGGATAATCTAAAAGAAATCAAATCAAGAGAGAAGTTCTATGCAATAACGTTCATTTGGAAAAATATTTTGGGAAAGCAATTTTAACAAAAAATGAAATGTTAACCAAACACAAGAAAACTAATATGCAATACCCAACAAATCCCACTTACCTCAGACATTAAGTGACACAACTATTGTTTAGGGACAACAACTTAATAAAAATAATAATCTTCCATAATTCATAAAAAAATAATGGCAAACACCATCCTCATACTCTCTAAGCGACAATAACAATACCATGATAGCAACAATAACAATATAGTGTATACCGATTAGATGATTAAATAAAATTTGATTGGAAATTTTAATAAGGAAAAATGATAGTGCTATGATAAAATGGATAAAAATTGTTCAAATGATTTGTAAAGAATATATTTAACACCTCAGAAAGAACTTAACAAGGAAAACTGAAAATTGAGGATTCCTAAAGATGAACCAAAATAGTTGGGATGATGCTACATGCTAACATAACACACAATCCAATATGGGAATAGAATAAAAGATAAGCTAACAAGTAAATGAGTAAACTTGATAATTTCTTTCAACTCTACCAAAAAAAGTAAAGTGGAAGAACACCATAGCACTAGCATTTCTCAAACACTCCTATGCAATCAAAACGGTCTTTTGCAATTTTAGCATTCACACATGAGCCTAGATGGCACACGTGGTTCATTAGTGATTTAAAAATAACAAATCTTATTCCACATCATTTACTGATTTGTTAAGTATTTCTATAGGTAATTCAATTAAGTAACAATCACGAAAATGACGATAGAACCATTGGACCAGTTTCAATGAACTAGCCACTATGGAAATAAGCTCAAATTAATGAAACCAACAACCTCAAGGATGCAAAATGAAGGCCAATATCATATAGTATAGTTTGAGTTTAGGTGTTCTTAATTAATTGATTAAGATTTACAATGATTCAAGGATAATTAGCACAAAAAAATGAACTTGATTCTAGCTCTAATTTTTTTTTTCAATGATTATAAAAATTATTTCCTATTTTTCTACAATTGTTAGCAATTTTCTTAACTTAAAATTCTTTTTAATTGATTTATTATCCATTAAATAATTAAATCTAATTGTTTTGGTAAAATTTATTTAGTGATGTGCTCAAACTACACATCTTTCCATATTTGATTACTCATACTTTTAGCAAATTTATATGATCTTTAATTTCATATATTTTACACTAATTGCTAATTATGCATATTTAGGTTAATTAAGTATGAACATTATACTTAATGTATTTGAGGTTTTTATTCATAGTCCAGTAGATTCATTAAATTGCCTAGATGTGATTTAATATTTAACTTCATATATTTATGCAATAATATTATCAAGTTGTTTTAAACATAGTTTAAAAAGGCGAACGAGGTGTGCACCATGAGGTGCGCCTCAATTCGAGTTGCACAATGGGAGCCTCGAGGCTTACACCTTTTTTCACACGAGATGTATGCCTCGAGGCATTTTGAGAAGCAGCCTTAGACTATTAGATTTAATTTAGAATTTTTTTTAATATTACCAATACTTAATCTACCATTCCCATCCACACACACAGCTCGATTTGGATCAAGTGTGTTTTAGGATAGAGAGGTTGTGCGTGAGTTCTTCGTCAATCATCAACGTTTTAACATCAAGTTTGTCTTCAACACGCAAGTAGCAATGCAGTGGTTCAAAGTCGAGCTCATCTCCAACATGCAAGTAGCATCTTGACGTTGTGACCGCCTCCAACACGCGAACAACACTTGAAGTTGAGCCCGTCCCCAACACGCACCCAAGGGCACTTCGTTTAATTCATTGTTGTTTCGTTTTCATGTGCTTCACCTGCTTCGCATGAAGTTGAGTTTTGAAGAAGTCGCTGAAGGAAACTTATTTGCCTCCTTTGACAAGGATATTTATGGCAAATCGAAAGTCACAACACGAGCTCACAACGAAGATAACAATCTTTCTTTCATTTCTTATGGTTCTTCGGCTAAATTTCTTTAAAGCAAAACAAAGAAGGAATGATATTTAAGTTTTTATAAATTCAAAGTTGCATTTTTGCTGCTTGGCCATGATTTGGGGTGGTTATAGTGCTTTTAAGTTGATTCCAATAGTTTTAAATGATCTATAACTCAAGGTACGAGGGGGAGCTAGCTTTAAGATCTCTAAGACCATTAAGTAACTTGTTGTCTCAAATAATGACCCAAATCACAAACTATGCACCAGCATCTCCATTTATTCATATCATAAAGATCAACTTATTGATTATTTTCAATTGAACATTAATACTTTTTTTTTTTGCTTGGTTCATAGATAAAATGGCAAGTATTAACATCAATATTTTATTTAATTAATTGAAGATCACCTAATCTAGTTGAACAAAAAATTTTACAAGTTGTCGTGACTAGGGTAGAACCTACCTATTGCAAGGTCTAAAAATCTTAAATTGTGTCATATTTTACAAGACTAATATGAAGTGGTGGATTGTTGACCTGTGAAGTTTAAACAAAAAAAAAAAAAATCAATCAACTCCAATGAACTATGGACTTGTGGACCGTCAAACTTGATTGGTCATAGCAGAGGACCTAAACAAAATTAAAAATAATTAATTGAAGGTCAAATTCAAATCAAACATGAACCCAAATCCAAATGAAATTGAGCATGAGCTTGAACTTTGCAATAAGCAATAATGAAATTTGGACTCAAAATTGGGTTAAATTGAATATGATTCAGTCATTTGAACTCAAGCAAAGGTTTGAATTGAACAACAAGAAACTTGAACTTGCACGACGAGCAAGGACATGGACTGAACATTTGAACTTGAAGATAAGGACTGCATAAGACTTTGAACTAAGTGTGGACATGCAATCGAACTCAAATCAGACTTGATTTGCACATCAGATATGATTCACATATTTGAACTCCAGCAAAAACAATATATGAAGAGCAAAGCACTCAAATTGAACTCAAGTTAGATCCAAACTTGTCATGAGCAATAAAAGAACTTGAACTTTCAAGAACAATACACAAGATCCCAATGCTTACAAGTAAAGAATGTAGTAGACTCTTACAACGGTCTCTACGAAATCGGGTGCATCGTATCTGCAAGAATGAAATGCACGAGTATCCATGCACTATTGAAATCTCCTACAACAATCCCTACAAATGCCTGTTGATTGAGATGGTGATACGGGAAAACTAATGACGGAGAATCCGCCTTCCTACAAACAAGTACAATCATCAAACCCACCCGAGATTGATGAAAGAGTGGATATGATGCAGAGACAATGGGTCTTCTACAAATACTTTCAGAAGATCGTAGTTGATACAGCGGTCCCCTGCAAATGCACATGAATACTTGTGGATAACAACAGTGGGCATATCATAAGCACATCAAGCCACTGTGGGCACAAGTATAAATATCTCCTACGACGATCTCTACGATCGTCTATTGATTAAGAAGGCAATACTGGAGACCAATAATCAAAGATCCATATTCTACAAACAAATTCAACTATCAACCACCTGAGATTGGTGAAAGGTGGTTTCAATGCAAAAGGGTCCTCCTACGAATACTCCTAGGGGTTCGTAGCTGATACAACGATCCTCTGCCAGCAAACACAAGCCATTTGTGGATAACAATCGTGAGTACTTCGTAAGCACATCGAACCACGGCGGACACAAGTATAAGTATCACCTACGACAATGGTGATCAAGATCTTCTCGATCCTGTATTCAGGAAGGGGAACAACTCTGGCATCCATAAATATCAGAAATATCAAGTCTACTACGTTAAAGATATTAAAAAGATTCCATTTCAAAATAATGTTCATAGACTTCAAGAAATCCTTCCCCGGTGATTGAGAAAGGGGGAGGGGGTCAACATCAAGACCAAATCGACACCGGATCTGCAACACTGATACAAGCAGACAGAAGACGTCTACAACCTACAACTCAACGCCACCGGATCTGCAACACTGATACAAGCAGACAGAAAGCGTCTACGATCTACAACTCAACGCCACCGGATCTGCAACACATATACAAGCAGATAGAAGGTGTCTACGATCTACAACTCAACGCCACCGGATCTGCAACACTGATACAAGCAGACATAAGGCGTCTACGATCTACAACTCAACGCCACCGGATCTGCAATACATATACAAGTAGATAGAAGGCGTCTACGATCTACAACTCAACGCCACCGGATCTGCAACACTGATACAAGCAGACAGAAGGCGTCTACGATCTACAACTCAACGCCACCGGATCTGCAACACTGATATAAGCAGACAGAAGGCGTCTATTCCAAAAATACCCCCCCCCATGTGCAACATAAATTGTATACACATAGGTACACTAAAAGGGGTAAAAGAAATTATAAAACCCGCATGGGCCCCGACGAGCGTGTTATTGGTACACACGTGACGTCTAGGGATGCTGCGCGGGCTATTAAATTTAAACATGATCCTCCTTAGCAGGTAAAAAGGAGTCGACAAGGTTTAGTTATAAAATACAATCCAAACCCGCATGGGCCCCGGCGAGCGTGTTATTGGTACACACGTGACGTCTAGGGATGCTGCGCGGGGAAATAAATGAATTCAAATTCGAATCCGATCCTTCTATACGGATCAATAGAAGTCGATAAGATTCGAACTACCTAATAAAATACACGGTTGTAGCGACCGGTGTATTTGTCTAAATACATTCTTTTTAGATCTTCAAAACCTAAAATCAAGAGAATTCACTAAACGAAAGGCACAAAGCCTACGAGAAACCCGATCCCCTATCGATAAGTTGATAGGGTCGACAAGGTTCAATCAAATGGAAATGACCCCAAACACCCCGATGATGGCCGCGTTGATTGAAGATCTCAACCGGAGGGGTTCACAAACATTTTCAAATGCCTCCCAAATATCCACAAAAAAACCAAAAATCCCCAAAATTCAAAGCTCCACAAATTTCAAAATCCCAAAAATATTTAAATATGAAATCAATCCATCAACAAACTTAAAGCAAATTCCATCCGCCCTCCGCAACAGTTTGCCGAGGCGGACAAATTCAAATAAAGTCTAGCTCACAAAGAGCCAAATGTCTAGTCGAAAATATCACTAGGATCCATTCTCAAACAATCTCCTGCCAGTAAGGACGTGGTACGTGTCCTCTAACCGGCGGTCTGCCGCTAAATGGCCACCGCAGGACAAACGGTTACGACGACCCGGGGCCCTCTGAACCGCGTGGTTTCGCCGCCAAATGGCACCACGATATATCGGTTATGGCCAGAGCCAATACGCTCCTTATTGGCATCAAATCCTTGAGATATGAATCAATAGGATATGATCGATAGGGCACAAAGCCCTCTGTAAGCTAAGGTGGATTCAAATTTGTCCCCTTAGATAAACATTCAACCCAGGTCTACAAGGTTCCCTTGGACGAAGCAACCCATGGCTGCTGACAAGGATCCTTCTGTCAGGTTGGGTCGACTACCTCCTCTGACTAAGTAGACCAGGGACCACGATGACCCGGGACGACGGAACCATGGGATCTTGATCGGGCCTATCATCCATTCTCCCACCATCCGCTTTAAGTGCACGATGGTGAAATTTCTATTTTAAATATCAAATCTTCCAAACTTTTCAAACCTTGCCAAATACTCAAATCCAAATCCAATTTCTATCAATATCAAAATTCATTGCTGCTACTATATGCCAGATAACACGTATTTCTATACGTATCTGATTGACGACTAGCCTTAATCGAAAGTTCTCTCTCGTGATCGAGAGGGGTAATTAACTATAGGGGCTTGCGCCTATAGGAAACCAGAACTCAGATCATAAAGTCCTCACAAAATGAGGGCGAAATCTCTGGGTAGTGTCTTATCTACAAACCCATCTGCCTTCCAAAATTTACCCCGGAACTTAGTTCGTTAAAACTCCCTCGCCGAATATAAAAGAAGCGCAGCGAGCGGGGAGGCCGGGGCCGAATTTTCGGAGCCCATAGATTTCTGGCGACTCCACTGGGGAATGGTTTCTCTTTCCATCTTTTGCTAGTCATATAAATGTTATAGTAGCAGCCAAAATGCTATGCTCTATATGGTGAACATCAGGATGTGACATTTGGTCCTTATGTCCAAAGATTCATCATTGAAAGGTCCCGATAGAGCTAAAAGCCAACCATCTATTATGATGGTAAAGTAAAGAAAGAAACAAGATATGTACGGTGAGCATCGGGGTGTGACACTTGGATGCATATCCAAGAATCCACTGTCGAAAGGTCCCGGCGTAAAGAAAATAAATATAGAGACTCACATCTCTAGAAAAAAAATATATTCAAATAATGGTGTGACATCTAGTGTGTACTCCTAGAGATCCACTATTAAAGAAATTCGTCAAAAGTGGGTTCCGAAGATGGCCCCTACAGACAATATTTTCGATGGTCGACACCTTGAAGAATCCTTCAAGAAATCCCATCGCTTTTCAACTACATCTTCTCGGACTGAAGAAGATCCTTGCCTGATCTTCATCGGTGTCGTTCTACTAGAAGATCAAATAGAAGAAGTAAAGGGACTCCTCTGTGAATTCAGGGACTGTTTTGCTTGGACGTATGCTGAGATGCCTGGCTTATCTCATGATGTGGCAGTTCACAAATTGGCCATCAAGCCTGATGCAGCACCCGTCAAGCAAGCTCCAAGGAGAATGAGATTGGAGATTGAAGAGCAGGTGATTGCAGAAACGAAGAAGCTCATAGAAGTAGGCTTCATTCGAGAAGAAAAATATGCCGACTGGATTGCCAATATCGTCCCTGTAAAGAAGAAGAATGGTCAGATTCGTATCTGCATCGACTTCAGGGACCTCAATAAGGCATGCCCGAAAGATGACTTTCCGCTCCCAGTATCAGAGCTTCTAGTTGACAATACATCCAATTACGATATGTTCTCCTTTATGGACGGATCGTCAGGCTACAATCAGATTAAAATGGCGCATGAAGATGAAAGACATACATCATTCAGAACGCCTATAGGCATATTCTGCTACACAGTCATGCCCTTCGGTCTGAAGAACGTTGGTGCCACCTACCAGCGGGCGATGACTCGTATATTTGATGATTTGATTCATCAGAAGGTCGAATGCTATGTAGATGACTTGGTCATTAAAAGCATAGGCCGAAAAGACCACATTGATGATTTGAGAATTGTGTTCGAAAGGATCAGAAAGTACGATCTGAAGATGAACCCTCTCAAGTGTGCATTTGGGGTATCCTCAGGAAAATTTCTGGGATATGTTGTTCGACATCGAGGAATCGAAGTCGACCCCAACAAGATCAAGGCGATCGTGGAGATGCCACCTCCAAAGAACCTTCGGCAACTCCGCTCCTTACAAGGGCAGTTGGCTTTCATTCGGCGATTTATATCGAATATGTCAGGTAGGTGCCAGCCATTTTCAAAACTAATGAAGAAAGATGTCCGATTCAAATGGGACATAGAGTGCCAAGAAGTATTTGACAGCATCAAAAGATATCTGTTGAATCCTCCTATTCTCGCGGCGCCAATCCCGAGGAAGCCTCTTATACTGTATACGGCAGCACTAGAAGAGTCCCTCGGAGCATTACTGGCCCAGCATAATGAAGAAGGCAAGGAGAATGCACTCTACTACATCAGTCGAAGGTTGATAGGAGCAGAAATCCGCTACTTTCCAATTGAGAAGCATTGCTTGGCCCTGATCTTCGCAGTTTAGAAGCTCCGCCATTATATGTTGTCTCACAAAATCACCTTGATATCAAAGATCGATCCGCTGAAGTTCTTGATGACAAGACCAGCGTTGACAGGTCGTTTGGCAAGGTGGGCAGTGATATTGTTGCAATTTGATATCACATATGTCCCTCAAAAGGCAGAAAAAGGGCAGGTGTTGGCAGACTTTCTTGCAGCACATCCTATACCTGCGGATTCATCTCTCAACGACGATCTACCTGACGAGCAGATCATGAATGTCAAAGAGGAGGAGATGCTACGAGTATGGGAAATGTACTTTGATGGAGCATCGTCAATCAAGCGTGCTCGGCCTCCAAATCTAGAGAAAGCTCAAGTCGGAATTGGACTCATTTTTGTGGCGCCCGAGGGAGGCATAATGAGATTCTCATTCAGTCTGACTGAACCTCGGACAAACAATGAGGCTGAATATGAAGCCCTAATAGCTGGATTGGAGATTGCAATCGATGTCCGAATTCAAAATCTCCAAATTTTCGGTGATTCTCAACTTGTTGTAAATCAAGTGCTGGGAGTTTACAAAATCACAAAGTTTGAGTTGGCCTGTTATCATCGGCGAGTTCTTGAGCTTATGAAGCAAATTCCAATTGTCAAGTAAACTCAAGTTCCCCGAGGTCAAAATGGCAAAGCTGATTCTCTTGCTAAATTGGCTAAAGAAATGGCGAATATGGACGACGAATGGCCTATAATAATTATGGTGCACAATTGTCGGATCCTAGAGCCAGCATTATTACGATTCCCGCAGGCAGAGGGAATACCAAATTCAAGCCAGCAGGATACAACTCCAGTTGATCCTCAACCTCCCCAACCAGTTGATCTCGAAGATCAACTTGAAGAACATAAAGTTCCTAAGAAAAGACGAAAGGCCAGTCAAGCTTCAGAATCATGGTGGCATTGTCTAGATGTCGAGGAAGAAGATGACTGGAGACTGTCTTTCATTGATTACTTTAAAGAAAGTAAATTGCCAACAGACAAATCACTAGCTGCTCAAATCAAGAAGAGAGCGCTACGATATGCATTTGTCAACAACACATTGTATCGACGTGCTTTCGATCAAATGTGGCTAAGATGCCTAGGGACTCGAGAAGCTAATAAGGTGGTAGCAGAAGTTCACGAAGGACTTTGTGGAGCTCACCAATCAGGTCCCAAGATGGCAATCAAAATTAAAAGAATGGGCTACTATTGGCCGACCATGGTCAGAGATTGTATCAATCATGCTAAGAGGTGCCATGAGTGCCAGATCCACGGTGATGTTATACATCAACCGCCAAATCCGCTGCACCTTACAATAGCATCATGGCCATTTGAATGTTGGGGTACTAATATTATTGGGCCGATAGATCCGCCGTCATCAGCAGGACACCGCTTCATCTTGACAGCAACCGACTACTTCTCCAAGTGGGCAGAAGCAGCTCCATTCAAAGAAGTTACGTCTGAGCATGTGATCAACTTCTTCACCCACAATGTTGTCTACAGATTCGGTGTGCCACGCCGCATAATCTCAGACAACGGAACTGCTTTCAAAAGTACAAAAATCTATAAGTTCGTTGATCGGCACAAAATCGATTGGCGATATTCTTCCATTTACTATCCAAGAGCAAATAGTCTAGCGGAAGCGTTCAACAAAACACTGGTGAAATTGCTAAATAAGATTCTCTCTAAGAACAAAAGAGAATGGCATACGAAAATGGCAGAAGCGCTATGGGCGTATCGTACAATTTACAAAACGCCGACCAAAGTCACTCCTTACTCTCTAGTATTTGGAGTTGAGGCCGTACTGCCACTAGAAGTTGAACTTCCATCTCTTCGAGTTGCTGTCCAGAATGAGCTAACCCAAGAACAAAATGCTCGATTAAGAATGGAAGAGCTCGATGCACTCGATGAAATCAGGTTACAAGCTCAGCAGAACCTGGAGATCTATCGAGCAAGAATGACAAAATCCTTTGATCGAATGGTGCGTCCTCGATCATTTCAAGAAGGGGAATTGGTCCTGGTGCAGAGAAGGCCAATCATCCCGCACAGAAAAATTGGTGGCAAATTTGTTTCCAACTGGGAAGGACCTTTCGTCATCGAGAAAGTATTTCAAGGAGGAGCTTATCAACTCATTGATCTGAATGGTCAGAGGCCCATGTCGCCGATCAATGGCAGATACCTGAAGAAATACTATGCATGAATTGCTCAAGCAGATGTCATGTTTAATACGCTATATTTTCATACATGTTTATTAGCGTATATATTCTATATTTTGAAATTCTCCTATGTTGTGAGAACATATTTCAAAATCCCCCTGTTAGATTGGGGGCATTTTAAATATTTGTTCGGGTCGACATCGCGCTGCATGCCGAGATCCCCGAATAAATATTTAAAATATCAAGATTCCAATTCTATTCTGTCCTAAAATGTCCCTACGAGACAGGGGGCATTTTAAATATTTATTCGGGTCGACATCGCGCTGCATGCCGAGATCCCCGAATAAATATTTAAAATTATCAATTCAAAAGTTACTTTGTGCTAAAGAACACAGATGTTTCTCTTTTAAAGCCTATGCAGGTGATCTCTCAAAGATCGAGACAACACCTTCTCCAACAAAACCAAGACTCAAAGGTCAAGAAAGAGACTTTTGTGGCTACACACTCCTACAAATTGAGCCGAAAAAGCTTGAAGTCTTTCAACAGTCTGAAGCTTAAGGTTTGAATGGGTGTAAAAGGTCGGATCCAACAAGCCCAAATATGGCCGGATCGCTAGCAGCTCCGTCTACTCAACAAGCCATAAGAACGGCCGTAGTAGCGGAACCTCCACTTCGTCAACCCGTCAGTAGAGACTGTAGGAAGAACGAAGGCCAATTTGACTCGACAAGTCCAAGTGATCGTAGTCTACAAAGTTCTCCAAAATGACCGGAGAATCAAAGTTCTAAAAGAAAATGAGTCTCGAGCAACTACTGAATGTTCGTAGGCTCCAAAATCTGAAACCACGAAGGATGACTCCAAATATGTCAACTTCAGCAAAATCGGCATTAGGGGAGTGCAATTCCCATAGCTCAAGTCTGAAGCCTGAATGGGTGTATGAGGTCGGATCCAACAAGCCCAAATATGGCCGGATCGCTGGCAGCTCCATCTACTCAACAAGCCATAAGAAAGGCCGCAGTAGAGGAATCCCCATCTCAGTAACCAGAGGACGAAGAGCTGTCAAATCCCAGCTCTACCGATCTGATGAACTCAAGTGATGCAGATTAAGTCTTTTCAAGTGGTTAAGGATCAAGATACTACCTACGTTCGGTACTATCAACTGAATCCAAAACCTGCAAATCCTTCAACAAATCTATAAAGCACAAAGCGAGGATCGAAGGAATTTTTTTTTTCTTCAACAAGTCCGTCAAAGCACAAAGCAAAGGACCGAAGAAAATTATCCCAAAGTTCACAAAAGCTCAAGGCTGAACTAAGTGGATTTCTGTCATCAACAAGTCCGCTATGCACAAAGCTCTGGACCGATGACTTTTTGCCATCGACCTAATACAAACCCAAATGGTTTAGGTCACCGGCATCTACTCCTTCATCAAGCCCACCAAAGCTTGAAGCATAGGGCAGAAGGCGTACAAAAATTCTGACAAGTCATCAAAGATAAATCAGACAATCCTTCACCAAGTCCGCAGCACAAAGCACAGGACAGAAGGAATCGAAATTTCAGGGCTTTAGCTAAAGTTGCTGAATGAGAACCCTGATGACATATACAAATATCCCTAGACTGGGGGCATTTTAAATATTTATTTGGGTCGACACCGCGCTGCGTGCCGAGATCCCCAAATAAATATTTAAAATTTCAACAAGATATCAACCATCTATGGATACATCTAGAAGCGCAGTGGAGAAAGAATCTTAGTGTGACATCCAAATAAACTTTTGGAGATCCACTAAAGGAGAGTAGTGTGACATCCAAACAAATCTTTGGAGATCCACTAAATGAAAACCCTAGTGTGACATCTAGAACATATACCTAGAGATCCACAGGGTCAATCAACATGCAACAAACGTGACCCGCTCCAGACGCCTACCACATTTGTTGGGGGGCATTTTGTTGACCTGTGAAGTTTAAACAAAAAAAAAATCAATCAACTCCAATGAACTATGGACTTGTGGACCGTCAAACTTGATTGGTCATAGCAGAGGACCTAAACAAAATTAAAAATAATTAATTGAAGGTCAAATTCAAATCAAACATGAACCCAAATCCAAATGAAATTGAGCATGAGCTTGAACTTTGCAATAAGCAATAATGAAATTTGGACTCAAATTTGGGTTAAATTGAATATGATTCAGTCATTTGAACTCAAGCAAAGGTTTGAATTGAACAACAAGAAACTTGAACTTGCACGACGAGCAAGGACATGGACTGAACATTTGAACTTGAAGATAAGGACTGCATAAGGCTTTGAACTAAGTGTGGACATGCAATCAAACTCAAATCAGACTTGATTTGCACATCAGATATGATTCACATATTTGAACTCCAGCAAAAACAATATATGAAGAGCAAAGCACTCAAATTGAACTCAAGTTAGATCCAAACTTGTCATGAGCAATAAAAGAACTTGAACTTTCAAGAACAATATACAAGATCCCAATGCTTACAAGTAAAGAATGTAGTAGACTCTTACAATGGTCTCTACGAAATCGGGTGCATCGTATCTGCAAGAATGAAATGCACGAGTATCCATGCACTATTGAAATCTCCTACAACAATCCCTACAAATGCCTGTTGATTGAGATGGTGATACGGGAAAACTAATGACGGAGAATCCGCCTTCCTACAAACAAGTACAATCATCAAACCCACCCGAGATTGATGAAAGGGTGGATATGATGCACAGACAATGGGTCTTCTACAAATACTTTCAGAAGATTGTAGTTGATACAGCGGTCCCCTGCAAATGCACATGAATACTTGTGGATAACAATAGTGGGCATATCATAAGCACATCAAGCCACTGTGGGCACAAGTATAAATATCTCCTACGACGATCTCTACGATCGTCTATTGATTGAGAAGGCAATAGTGGAGACCAATAATCAAAGATCCATCTTCTACAAACAAATTCAACTATCAACCACCTGAGATTGGTGAAAGGTGGTTTCAATGCAAAAGTAAGGGTCCTCCTACGAATACTCCTAGGGGTTCGTAGCTGATACAACGATCCTCTGCCAGCAAACACAAGCCATTTGTGCATAACAATCGTGGGTACTTCGTAAGAACATCGAACCACGGCGGACACAAGTATAAGTATCACCTACGACAACGGTGATCAAGATCTTCTCGATCCTGTATTCAGGAAGGGGAACAACTCTGGCATCCATAAATATCAGAAATATCAAGTCTACTACGTTAAAGATCTTAAAAAGATTCCATTTCAAAATAATGTTCATAGACTTCAAGAAATCCTTCCCCGGTGATTGAGAAAGGGGGAGGGGGTCAACATCAAGATCAAATCGCCACCGGATCTGCAACACTGATACAAACAGACAGAAGGCGTCTACAACCTACAACTCAACGCCACCGGATCTGCAACACTGATACAAGCAGACAGAAGGCGTCTACGATCTACAACTCAACGCCACCGGATCTGCAACACATATACAAGCAGATAGAAGGCGTCTACGATCTACAACTCAACGCCACCGGATATGCAACACTGATACAAGCAGACAGAAGGCGTCTACGATCTACAACTCAACGCCACCGGATCTGCAATACATATACAAGTAGATAGATGGCGTCTACGATCTACAACTCAACGCCACCGGATCTGCAACACTGATACAAGCAGACAGAAGGCGTCTACGATCTACAGCTCAACGCCACCGGATCTGCAACACTGATATAAGCAGACAGAAGGCGTCTATTCCAAAAATACCCCCAATGTGCACCATAAATTGTATACACATAGGTACACTAAAAGGGGTAAAAGAAATTATAAAACCCGCATGGGCCCCGGCGAGCGTGTTATTGGTACACACGTGACGTCTAGGGATGCTGCGCGGGCTATTAAATTTAAACATGATCCTCCTTAGCATGTAAAAAAGAGTCGACAAGGTTTAGTTATAAAATACAATCCAAACCCGCATGGGCCCCGGCGAGCGTGTTATTGGTACACACGTGACGTCTAGGGATGCTGCGCGGGGAAATAAGTGAATTCAAATTCGAATCCGATCCTTCTATACGGATCAATAGAAGTCGACAAGATTCGAACTACCTAATAAAATACACGGTTGTAGCGACCGGTGTATTTGTCTAAATACATTCTTTTTAGGTCTTCAAAGCCTAAAATCAAGAGAATTCACTAAACGAAAGGCACAAAGCCTACGAGAAACCCGATCCCCTATCGATAAGTTGATAGGGTCGACAAGGTTCAATCAAATGGAAATGACCCCAAACACCCCGATGATGGCCGCGTTGATTGAAGATCTCAACCGGAGGGGTTCACAAACATTTTCAAATGCCTCCCAAATATCCACAAAAAAACCAAAAATCCCCAAAATTCAAAGCTCCACAAATTCCAAAATCCCAAAAATATTTAAATATGAAATCAATCCATCAAAAAACTTAAAGCAAATTCCATCCGCCCTCCGCAACAGTTTGCCGAGGCGGACAAATTCAAATAAACTCTAGCTCACAAAGAGCCAAATGCCTAGTCGAAAATATCACTATGATTCATTCTCAAACAATCTCCTGCCAGTAAGGACGTGGTACGTGTCATCTAACCGGCGGTCTGCCGCTAAATGGCCACCGCAGGACAAACGGTTACGACGACCCGGGGCCCTCTGAACCGCGTGGTTTCGTCGCCAAATGGCACCACGATATATCGGTTATGGCCAGAGCCAATACGCTCCTTATTGGCATCAAATCCTTGAGATATGAATCAATAGGATATGATCGATAGGGCACAAAGCCCTCTGTAAGCTAAGGTGGATTCAAATTTGTCCCCTTAGACAAACATTCAACCCAGGTCTACAAGGTTCCCTTGGACGAAGCAACCCATGGCTGCTGACAAGGATCCTTCTGTCAGGTTGGGTCGACTACCTCCTCTGACTAAGTAGACCAGGGACCACGATGGCCCGGGACGACGGAACCATGGGATCTTGATCGGGCCTATCATCCATTCCCCCACCATCCGCTTTAAGTGCACGATGGTGAAATTTCTATTTTAAATATCAAATCTTCCAAACTTTTCAAACCTTGCCAAATACTCAAATCCAAATCCAATTTCTACCAATATCAAAATTCATTGCTGCTACTATATGCCAGATAACACGTATTTCTATACGTATCTGATTGACGACTAGCCTTAATCGAAAGTTCTCTCTCGTGATCGAGAGGGGTAATTAACTATAGGGGCTTGCGCCTATAGGAAACCAGAACTCGGATCATAAAGTCCTCACAAAATGAGGGCGAAATCTCTGGGTAGTGTCTTATCTACAAACACATCTGCCTTCCAAAATTTACCCCGGAACTTAGTTCGTTAAAACTCCCTCGCCGAATATAAAATAAGCGCAGCGAGCGGGGAGGCCGGGGCCGAATTTTCGGAGCCCACATGGATGCACATCAAAGTCAACAATTTAAATCAAACTTGTCACAAAGTGTCTCACCACTTTGATTCAGATCATCAAGATCAACTCATTTTATGCATTCAATTGAATATTAATATTTTTTTCTTATGCTTAGAGTCTATCATCATCTGATAAGAAAGTTAGATGTTTGAGAAAATCTCCTAGAAGTGTGGAGATTTCATTTGCATTCTTTTTTTTGTGAACCGTAGCATTATTGTTTCATGAAATTTGCACCATTTGCTGCTCTTCACTCTAGATGTGCTTGAATTATCTTATAGAAATTTACTTGTCGTCTTGTCCTACTACTTATTATTTGGATTATCTTCTCAAGAGTTATTGTAAATTTGTTTTGTTATGATCATTTTTCGTTCATGGTCTCAAGAAGAAAAGATACGACTGTCAAATCAAATAGCCTCTATAGCTTTTTTGGCCGCCATGTTTAGTTATTCACTTGGTTGTGATAATATAGCTAATATGATTTATTGAGAGCCAAGATTACCCTTGTTTGATATAATTATAAGAATCAATATTTGTTGTCCTATGATCTTGCACTATAGCTAATGACAAAAGATTACTATTTTGGGCTAACCTGGAGTAGAAATTTACTATTTTGTTGAAATGGACATAAACTTGTTCTTGCAAGAATTCAAGTCAATAGAATTGAAACTTGAAATTTGAGGCAAAATCCACAAGGAATTTTGAGCAGTTGCCGATTTTGATCTTTGAGGATTATAAATAAAAACCCACGTAATTTTCATTGAATCATTACATAAAAGTTCTACTTAACTCTCAATTCCTATATATACTGATGTATTAATATTTTTCTGAGTGCTTGCAAGTCTTAACAACAACTTCTTTAAGGAGATGATTCTCCTTATACTAACATGTGGCTTGGATCTTTAAATTGATGATTTCTCCCATTTAACTTCCATCTAAGTTGTTTAGTGATTGGTTTGTGTACATGATTGGAATATTGATGAAAACATCCGACGGTGGACGTTAAGCAAAGGAAGAGACGAAGATAGACGACCGAGATCCCTCCATTTTATCTTAGTTTATTAATTATATTTTTGAGTTAATTATGCATTTTCCGTTTTTACCCTTACTTAAGAGTCTTGTCTTATGTCAAAGTTGTCTTTTAGTTTCTTTAAAGGCCTGTATATAGAGGTCATTGCTCTTGTATTAGACAATGATGGATTAATAAAAAAATTGTTTATACACTTTATTCTTGAGAGCTATGAGAGTTCTTAAGAGAGTGGAAATCCCTATGTGAGGGCAATTAAATACCCACCAGCCGCAGGATACCAAATGATTCAGGACTAAATGATCAAGTCCTCAATAATAATGTAGTTGGGCTCCTTGATGGCTATATTCATAAACTTGCTTCTCTTGCAAAAATGCTCTCAGATTTCTATGAGATTCCTCCTTGATGTTGACTAAATTTAAATGTGAATGCTCACTGTTTTCTCCTTTGAGTGTGGCTGATATGGGAGAGAAAAGTAGTCACTTGGAGAAGAAATGAAGTGTAAGAGGAAAGGGGGTCGGCCAGCTTGGGCAAGGGGAAGGTAGTCAAGGTGACATTAAGTTGAGCTTAGGGAATTGCTTGAGAATTAATGGAAGCACATAGGAAAAGAAGTGGGTAGGCTAGGGATTAGGGAAAAGAAATTAAGGGAAGTTTGACCAATTAATTACAGCTTTGAATTGTAATTAAGTGTGTATGGGTAAGTGGGGGAATTAATGTTTGGCTTTGGAAGGGAAAAAGTTGAAACTTAATGAGGGTTGCTTGGGAAGATGGAAAGGTGGTTTGAAAATCCCACAAATTAAATGAAAATCTGAATTGATTTTCACATTAATTATGCTTGGGAATACCAAGGGTTCAAATGCATTTAATGTTGGAATATTAAGGGTCACAAGAAAATATGAAAGGGCATTTGCTATTGATGGTGAGGGGCTTGGAGTCGACGGTAGAGAGAAGGGGAAGGTGGTGGCCGAGAGTTGGAATAAGGGGAGAAAAGAGAGAGGGAAGGAGATAGGGAAAGAAGAAAAATCGTGAGCCCGGACACACCCTGCGGCTGACGGGTGATGCGATGCCCTCACCTAGGGACTTTAACCACGAGCCCGAATACATCCTGCGACTGGTGGGTATTTCATTGCCCTCACATAGGGACTTCCACTCTTCTAAAAACTCCTATAGCTCTCAAGAACAAAGTGTATAAATAATTTTTTTATTAATCCTTCCCATCAGTGGAGATATAGAAGCCCTCAACTTTGCGTGCACCATCGTTTGCCACAGCTTTGATGGATTAATAAAAAAATTGTTTCTACACGTTGTTCTTGAAAGCTATGGGAGTTATTAAGAGAGTTGAAGTCCTTATGTGAGGGCAATGATGTCACGACCCGACCCGAGACGAGACGGATCCCGTTCGCACCGGGCCGCGACAGAAAATCTAACCAGGATCTGGCTATGGAATTTGCTTCAGAACTGAATCTTCCAAACATTTGAAACAAAACAGACAAACACAGAGCTACTAAAAACATCAAATGCAGCGGAACAAAAGATTTATCTTTTTCTTTTCTTTTCCTCAAAACAATCATCTACAAATACAGTACATGGCTTTTAAACAGAAAGAAAGACAGAACAGAAAGGCCATGTCTGTACAAAAATCAAAAGGTACAAAACAATACCTATACTGATCAGACTCTGAAATCTATTCCTGGACTTTCTTCCCTTTCCCAGAACCTGAAAACCACCAGAAAACAAGAGTGAGCTCAACAGTTCAGCAAAGCAACAAACCTCCAATCAAAATTCTCAGAATCTCAAAACCAACACATCAGACAAATCCGTACAGAAATCAGAACAGAATCGGACAGATCAGATCGGACAGATCAGAACGGAACAGATCAAATCAAACAGAACTGTACGGAAATAGAAGTCATTTTAAATCAGAAACAGAATAGATCAGACAGATCAAATCAGAAACGGAATCGTACAGAGATCAGAAGTTTAGATCATATCAGAACAGAACAAAACTGTATCAGAATCATATCAGAATCAAATATCAGATATTTACTTAATAGTTAAATGCCCTGACACTGACGGAATCTCTACGGATTCCGGCCCCTTATGCCTCCCTTCCCAGACACTGACTGAATCTCATAGGATCCAGGCCCCTTATGCCTCCCTTTGTGCTCACGGCACCAGAACAGATGTGCTTATAGCACCAGAACAGAATTCATCGGATCCGGAATAAAACAGATATCAGATTTCATATTGAGCTCATTTCAGATTTCCCAGACACTAACTGAATCTCATAGGATCCAGGCCCCTTATAACTCCCTTTTTATAGCATATACAGATAGCTTATCAATTCAGAAGAAATCCGGACAAATCAGAAATCAGACAAAAATCGGGCAGCACAACGACAGTATACAGAATTTACACAATTTTTTCCTGAAAATAACAATTTACCAAATTTGCATATAATATAGATAACAACATTTCAGAACATTTATTCTACTACACAGATAATTTTCAATTTCACAGAAAAATCCAGCCGATTAAAAACACAGTCGAATCAAAAATACCCGGACAAAAATCTTCAGAAAATAATCAAAATGTGCACACTCGGCACGTCAATAATATACAGAAAGTTACACGGTAAAAACTGAACCAATCAAAAGATACGGACGAAAATCACTAACGGAAATAAAATCCGGACAGAAAACACCGCCAAACACGACGGTTCTGAAAATTGAGAAAGGCGGAATGTGCCTTACCTTGCGTACAGCAATATCTTCAACTGTCACAACGGACGAAAACAGACCGACGTCGCCCAAAAATCACTTTTCCTTCTTTTTCCTTCGTTTTTCTCTCTCCTGGGCTTTTCTCTCTCTTCAAAATATCTCATTTCTATATATATCCAGACTGATCGTCCCGGACGATCGCACTTCGTCCCGGACGATCCATGCTCAGGAAAATTTCGTCCAGACGAAAATTAATTATCGTCCTCAGACGAAAGGGCTCTGAAAATTTTTCGTCCAGACGATCCCAATTTCGTCCAGACGAACCATTCAGCCAAACATGTTTTTTTGCACAACCTGTACCGATCGTCCCGGACGATCCAATTTCGTCCCGGACGAACCTGGGAGAAAAATGATCTTTACAATCTCCCCAACTTCTGAAAAATGTCGTCCTCGACATTATCCAATCCAAACTCAGTCAAAATAAGTACGGGTACAACTGTCTCATGTCAGACTCCTTCTCCCAAGTGGCTTCCCGTGCAGTACGGTGCTTCCACTGGACTTTAACCATCGGAATCTGTTTACTTCGTAGCTTTCGGACGTCGTATGCCAAAATCAACTCTGGCTCTTCCTTGTATGCCAGATTCACCTGAATCTCAACCTCGTCAGCTGACAGCCTCTTCCCAGAATCAGATACCCACTTCCTCAAAGTGGATACGTGAAACACGTTATGCACATCAGGCATCGAAGCAGAAAGCAACAATCTGTAAGCAGATTTTCTAACCCTTTCCAGGATTTCAAAAGGTCCAACATACATCGGACTAAGCTTGCTCACCTGACCAAATCTGCTCACACCCTTCATCGGGCTGACTTTAACATACACAAAGTCACCAACCTGAAACTCTATAAACCTATGCTTCTGATTGTAATACTTCTGCTGACGGTCTAGAGCCGCTTTCAACCTTTTTTTAATCAAACTAATCTTCTGAACAGTTTCATCAGCAAAAGTTGCCCCCAAAGCCTGTCTATCTCCGACCTCCGTCAGAGTCAAAGGAGTACGGCACTTCCTGCCATACAGAGCCTCGTACGGTGCCATACCGATACTGGACTGGAAACTGTTGTTATAGGCAAACTCAATCAAAGGAATGTGATCTTCCCAGCTTCCGCCAAAGTCCAGAACACAAAGCCTCAACAGATCTTCCAGCACCTGAATAGTCCTCTCAGACTGTCCATCTGTCTGAGGATGAAAGGCTGTACTGAAATGCAGTTTCGTACCCAAGCTTTGCTGAATGCCTTTCCAAAGTCTGGAAGTAAAGCGTCCATCTCGATCAGATACGATCACGCGAGGCACACCGTGCAATCTGACTATCTCCTTCACATATATCTGTGTCAAGCGATCAACTGAATCCGTCTGTCTGATCGGAAGAAAATGGGCGGACTTCGTCAATCGATCTACAACCACCCAAATAGTGTCGTGCCCTTGTCTAGATCGAGGAAAACCCATCGCAAAATCCATCGTCACCTCCTCTCATTTCCACTCAGGGATAGGCAACGACTGCAACAGTCCACCTGGTCGCTAATGCTCTGCCTTCACCAACTGACAGGCTTCGCATCTCGACACAAACTCTGTCACATCTTTCTTCATTCCAGGCCACCAGAACAAAAGTTTCATATCAGCATACATCTTACCACTGCCTGGATGTACAGTGTAGCCTGAATGATGAGATTCGTACAGAATCACCTGCCTCAAATCTCCAAACACAGGTACCCACAACCTGTTCTTACAGAAAATAGCACCAGAATCAGAAATTCGAAGTTCAGGAGTCTTACCAGACCCAATCTGAGCAATCAACTTCGAATAATCAGAATCTGACTTCTGGGCTTCTTGAATCCTTGTCTCCAAAGAAGACTGAATGCTCATCTAAGCCAACTCCAAACCACTGGAGGAAATCACCTCCAACTGCAATCGCTCCATATCACGTATCAAAAAATCATCAAAAGTAAGCTGAATTCCTGATAATCCAGAAGACTTCCTGCTCAGAGCGTCCGCTACCACATTCGCCTTCCCAGGCTGGTACTGAATAGTCAAATCATAGTCCTTGATCAACTCGAGCCACCTTTTCTACCTCAAATTCAGATCCTTCTGAGTGAAAATGTATTTCAGGCTCTTATGATCAGTAAAGATCTCACATCTAACGCCATACAGGTAATGACGCCAAATCTTCAAAGCAAATACCACTGCAGCTAACTCCAAATCATGTGTCGGGTAATTCTTCTCATGTGGTTTCAACTGTCTAGATGTATAAGCAAGTATAAGCAATTACCTGACCATGCTGCATCAGGACACATCCCAGTCCTTTCAGTGAAGCATCACTGAACACTTGAAATCCTTCCGTACCTGACGGAAGTGCTAGTACTGGAGCTGAAGTAAGACAATCATTCAATCTCTGAAAACTTGCCTCACACTCCGATGTCCAAACAAAAGGAACTGACTTCTGCTTCAGTCTCGTCAGAGGCGTCGAAATCTGTGAAAATCCTTTCACAAATTTCCTGTAATACCCGGCCATGCCCAAGAAACTATGTACCTCAAATACCGTAGTCGGTCTTGGCCAATCGGCAACTGCCTGAATCTTCTGGGGATCTACAGAGATGCCTTCTCCGCTAATCACATGCCCCATAAATGAAATGCTCTTCAACCAGAATTCACACTTGGAGAACTTGGCATACAACTGATGCTGTCTCAGAGTCTCCAACACAATACTCAAATGTCTGGCATGATCATCCTCAGATGCAGAATATACCAGAATATCGTCGATGAAGACGATCACAAACTAATTCAAATACTCCCTGAATACTCGGTTCATCAGATCCATGAAAACCGCAGGCGCATTGGTTACCCCAAAAGGCATAACCAAGAACTCATAGTGCCCGTACCGAGTATTGAAAGCTGTCTTCACCACATCAGCTTCCTTCACCTTCACCTGATAATATCCGGATCTCAAATCAATCTTCGAAAATACTGAAGATCCGAAAAGTTGATCAAACAAGTCGTCAATCCGAGGCAAAGGATACTTGTTCTTGATCGTGATCTTGTTCAAGTCTCTGTAATCAATACACATACGGAGTGTCCCGTCCTTCTTCTTCACAAACAAAACAGGTGCTCCCCATGGCGAAACACTAGGACGGACAAAACCTCTGTCAACCAACTCCTGAAGCTGAACTTTCAACTCAGAAAGTTCTCTCGGTGCCATCCTGTACGGAGCTTTTGATATAGGAGCGGTACCCGGAAAAACATCGATAGAGAACTCCACATCTCTATCCGGAGGTAAATCAACCAACTCCTCAGGAAAAACATCAGCAAATTCCCGTACCACTGGGATCTCAGAAACAGAACCAACCTCCAGGTTCAGATCCCGCACCGAAGCCAAAAAGACTGGACATCCCTTCTTCCACATTCTGTTCACCTCCAATACAGAAACCAGACTGGAGAGAACACCTCGTAATCCCTGAAATACAACTCTCTCTCCAGCCACAAACAAACTCACTTGCTTCTTCAGACAGTCAATCTGAGCCTCATACAGACTCACTCAATCCATGCCCAGAATCACATCATATGAAGAAATCGACAACAGAATCAAACTTGATTTCCACTTCTTGCCAGAAAGCTCAATCTCACAAAAACAAAACTTCCGAGCAATCAAATTACTTCCAGCCGGCAAAAGCACGAAAAGAGAAACCGGAAGTAAAATGGAATCCAAACGTAAAGCCGCAAAACACTGCTCGGACAAAAAAGAGTGACTCGCTCCAGAGTCAAACAAAACACGAAAGGGCTGATCAGAAATGTAAATCGTACCTGTCACAACATCTGGAGCATCACGAGCCTCCTGTTGACTCAGGCTGTAAACTCGTGGCTGAACTGGAGCAGGAGCTGAAGCAATAGAACTACTCTGCTCCCTCTGAACCGTAGGTGATCTCCGTGGTCCAGAACTAGAACTACCACCTCTACCAGCAAATCCCTCAGGGCGAGGAGGAACAGTCTTCGGTCTTCCTGCTGAACTGACAGGTCTAACAGAACCCCTCTGATCGGAACTCAGAACGCCGATCAAATCTAGCCTGTGGACACTCTGCAATCCGATGTCCTGGCTGACCACATCGGAAGCACAGACCAGCCATCCTGTAGCACTGGTCAAAGTGTCGTCGTCCACAGTTCTGGCACACAGGTGCCATACTGACTGATCCAGAACTCGTCGTACTGGTAGCAGTACCAGACGACCCTCCGCTCCTCCTGGAGTCTCCAGATCCTGAGCTAGAAACAAATCTCCTCTTCCCAGAGGAACCACTGCTAGAAGCCTCACCCCCAAATCTCTTCCTACTCGCAGTCCACCGCTGCTGAGTAGCCATCAGGTCATTCTCTATCAGTCGAGCTCGCTCCACAAGCTCAGAGAAATCAGTGATCCGAAACGGTATCAGGGGCTGCCTCAAAGTATCTCGTAATCCTCTCAGAAATCTGTAACACCTCTCAGTAGAAGTGCTAACCAGCTGCGGAGCGTACCTGGCTAATGCAGTAAACTCAGCCTCGTACTGCATCACTGTCTTGCTCCCCTGAACAAGTCTCAGAAAACTCTCCTGCATCTGCTGTCGTGCAGAAGAGGGAACAAACCAATCCCGAAACACCTCAGTGAACTCTTCCCAAGTGATCAAAGAGTTCAGTCTGCCCTGAAATCTGGCCTCCTGCTGGCCAACCCACCAGTGCTCAGCCTCTCCGTCCAACAGAAAAACAGCCAATGAAACCTTCCTATCCGCAGGACACTGCATCCTGTCAAAGGTCTTCTCCAATCTCCTCAGCCACTCCTCGGCTGCTCTGGGCTCAACAGCGCCCTCAAACCTCGGAGGTTTCAACCTCAGAAACAACTGCAAATGTCTATCAATGTCATCAGATCTGACAGTAGAAGCTCTGCTCTGAGTCTCACTCATCATCTGAGCAACAAGCGTAGCAAACTGTGAAAGCGTGTCAGCACCGACCACTGGGGCTGTACTCCCCACTAGTGCTGCCTGACTAGAACTCTGCCCGTCTGTCATGTCTGGGTCTGGCTGATCCATACAAAAAAATCCAAAAAATCCGAAAAACTATCACAAAAATAACACAATAAAAAGCCAAACAAACCAAAACTACCCCAGACAGACTCACTACAGATCACTTCCTATAGCTCTGTCGTACACAATCCAAATTCCAAAACCATTGCTCTGATACCACTAAAGTTTGTCACGACCCGACCCGAGACGAGACGGATCCCGTTCGCACCGGGCCGCGACAGAAAATCTAACCAGGATCTGGCTTTGAAATTTGCTTCAGAACTGAATCTTCCAAACATTTGAAACAAAACAGACAAACACAGAGCTACTAAAAACATCAAATGCAGCGGAACAAAAAATTTATCTTTTTCTTTTCTTTTCCTCAAAACAATCATCTACAAATACAGTACATGGCTTTTAAACAGAAAGAAAGACAGAACAGAAAGGTCATGTCTGTACAAAAATCAAAAGGTACAAAACAATACCTATACTGATCAGACTCTGAAATCTATTTCTGGACTTCCTTCCCTTTCCCAGAACCTGAAAATCACCATAAAACAAGAGTGAGCTCAACAGCTCAGCAAAGCAACAAACCTCCAATCAAAATTCTCAGAATCTCAAAACCAACACATCAGACAAATCCGTACAGAAATCAGAACAGAATCGGACAGATCAGATCGGACAGATCAGAACGGAACAGATCAAATCAAACAGAACTTTACGGAAACAGAAGTCATTTTAAATCAGAAACAGAACAGATCAGACAGATCAAATCAGAAACGGAATCGTACAGAGATCAGAAGTTCAGATCATATCGGAACAGAACAAAATTGTATCAGAATCATATCAGAATCAGATATCAGATATTTACTAAATAGCTAAATGCCCTGACACTGACGAAATCTCTACGGATTCCGGCCCCTTATGCCTCCCTTCCCAGACACTGACTGAATCTCATAGGATCCAGGCCCCTTATGCCTCCCTTTGTGCTCACGGCACCAGAACAGATGTGCTTATAGCACCAGAACAGAATTCATCGGATCCGGAATAAAACAGATATCAGATTTCATATTGAGCTCATTTCAGATTTCTCAGACACTAACTGAATCTTATAGGATCCAGGCCCCTTATAACTCCCTTTTTATACCATATACAGATAGCTTATCAATTCAGAAGAAATTCGGACAAATCAGAAATCAGACAAAAATCGGGCAGCACAACGGCAGTATACAGAATTTACACAATTTTTTCCTTAAAATAACAATTTACCAAATTTGCATAGAATATAGATAACAACATTTCAGAACATTTATTCTACTGCACAGATAATTTTTAATTTCACAGAAAAATTCAGTCGACTAAAAACACAGTCGAATCAAAAATACCCGGACAAAAATCTTCAGAAAATAACCAAAATGTGCACACTCGGCACGTCAACAATATATAGAAAGTTATACGGTAAAAACTGAACCAATCAAAAGATACGGACGAAAATCACTAACGGAAATAAAATCCGGACAGAAAACACCGCCAAACACGACGGTTCTGAAAATTGAGAAAGGCGGAATGTGCCTTACCTTGCGTACAGCAATATCTTCAACTGTCACAACGGACGAAAACAGACCGACGTCGCCCAAAAATCACTTTTCCTTCTTTTTCCTTCGTTTTTCTCTCTCATGGGCTTTTCTCTCTCTTCAAAATATCTCATTTCTATATATATCCAGACTGATCGTCCCGGACGATCGCACTTCGTCCCGGACGATCCATGCTCAGGAAAATTTCGTCCAGACGAAAATTAATTATCGTCCTCAGACGAAAGGGCTCTGAAAATTTTTCGTTCAGACGATCCCAATTTCGTCCAGACGAACCATTCAGCCAAACATGTTTTTCTGCACAACCTGTACCGATCGTCCGGGACGATCCAATTTCGTCCCGGACGAACCTGGGAGAAAAATGATCTTTACAAATGAAATATCCACCAGCCGCGGGATGTGTCCGGACTCGTGGTTGAAGTCTCATAGGTTAGGGCATCGCATCACCCGTTAGTCGCAGGATGTGTCCGGGCTCACGGTTTATTTTCATTCCCTATCTCCTTCCCTCTCTCTTTTCTCCCCTTATTCTAACTCTCGGCTACCACCTTTCCCTTCTCTCTACTGCCGGCTCCAATCCCCTCACCACCAACTGCAAATGCCCTTTCATCTTCTCTTGTGACCCTTATTATCCAACATTAAATGCACTTGACCCCTTGATATTCCCAAGCATAATTAATGTGGAAATCAATTCAGATTTTCATTTAATTTGTGGGATTTTCCAACCACTTTTCCATCTTCCCAAGCAACCCTTATTAAATTTCAATTTTTCCCCTTCCAAAGTCAAACATTAATTCCCCCACTTACCCATGCACAATTAATTACAATTCAAAGCTTGTAATTAATTGGTCAAACTTCCCTTAATTACTTTTCCCTAATTCCTAGCCTACCCACTCATTTTCTCATGTGCTACCATTAATTACCAAGCAATTCCCTAAGCTCCACTTAATGTCACATTGACTACCTTTCCCTTTTCGAAGCTGGCCGACCCCCTTCACCTTCCTCTTCCCTCTTCCACTTCATTTCTTCTCCAAGTGACTATTTTTCTCTCCCATATCAGCCACACTCAAAGGAGAAAACAGTGAGCATTCGCATTTAAATTCAATCAACATCAAGAAGGAATCCCATAGAAATCTAAGAGCATTTTTGCATGAGAAGCAAGTATATGAAGATGGTCATCAAGGAGCACAACTACATTATTATTGAGGACTTGTTCATTCAGTCCTGCATCAAATATTGTCAAGTTTAAATACATCTTGATTTCTATTTTTGTAGTGCAAATCTTAATCATAATAAAACTTAATATTTATTCTCAGATTTCTTGCGTAATTTTAAATTTTAACTTTTTTATATTATTGTTTGAATGAACATATTGAATTTTCTCATTTTTCATCAAAAGGGGATTAAACTTTGCTAAAATGAAAAGTTGGAAAACAATGAATTGAGATTATTGTGTATTTCTTAGCATATCTCATCCTAAGTTTTTATAAGAAAGCCACAAGACTACCCACATCACCTTCCATATTCATAATTATCATTATTAGCTAAATCCCACCTACAATTCCTTGCTATTGAATAGGTTAATAAAATGGCAGAACATCGCAGTACTGGATACGCAATGAAAACACTTCATATAAATGCAAATAGAAACATGCTGATAATGAAAAATAAAGCCTCCAGAAATTAAGTATTACCCGTTCATTAAAAATGATAGTATTGAAGGCCTTCCAGTTTGGTGGAAGGTTAGCATCCTGCATTAGTGAAAGATGCACGTACATAATTTAAACAAATTAAAACCCACAAAAGAAGTGACACAATGAAGTTTGGACTGCAAAAAGAACTCAGGATAAGTTAAGGAAAAAAGAGATCACCTTGTACTTATTCTTGACATCAGAAAGAGAAAATTTAACCTCCAGATATTTCTTATTTTCAGCTCCCAATAGCTGAGAGCATGATCAAGCACAATTATCCATACAGCTTAGGTGAAGAAATCAAGGAAATATGCACAAAATATCAAGAAAGAAATGACAAGTGGAAAAAAAAAGGCTATCAGATATTAAATAATGTTACTGTTAATGTATGAAGAAGGAAAATTAACAAATAAGTGGATCTAATATTTTAAAGAGCTGAATGCCTAATCTCAATAACGATAAGATTTTTGAGAAAATATCTAACCTTAATGGAAGGTAAAAGTGGATGGCCCATGGTCTATGACATGTTATGTATTCATTATGTGAAATATATGTGATTTCGGGATTCAAACTATGGAAGTGGGGTGCTTTTAAATGCAGTAACATATTGATTATGTTTATTAAGATAGAAAAGATGTGAAATGATCTTATCTACATGCTGCGGACAATCAAATACAGCACAATTGCCAAACTAGTTAACTCATTGAATATCTTCAGCTACAAACTAGTTGAACTGATTGAATATCTTCAGCTACAAAATCTCCCTCAATAAGTTCCAGATGTTATGGGAAGAAATTTGATGAGAATGGTGATGATGATAATAAAATGGTTTCAAATAATTAAATAAACTTACAAGATTAAAGCTACCTTTCTTTTTTTCACTTCCATCTCATGTGATTCTTCAATCTCCTTCATGTTATCCTATAAGGTTAATGCAATAGAAAGACTGTCATATAACAGATGAGGATTAACTTGAAATTAAATTTGATAACTTGCAGATTGTGATGGCTAATATTAAATAGTTTAGGCAACTGCAATAGGAAAGAAAAATTAAGATAGACTAAGCACATGCACAACAACTAGAAGGCCATGAAGCATCAAAATAGAAGAACATAAAACTAATGTAAAGGCTGAAAGTGCACATGTTTTGGTAGACATCCTCGTTGCATAAGATGAAAGCTGTACCATCATGCTAGAACATATTTCGAAGTGAAAAAAACAGCACTTATGCATGAAAGAAAAGTATGACTGCATACCCACACACCAACCACAACAGGAATGAGGTAAGAGAAAGATGCAAGATTAAAAGTGTAGGAAAAAGAAATCAATCTTTTTAATAAAAGTTTTGACTACGTCATAGGATATAATGATAAAAAATAACACTTAAACTAAGTCAACTGTCAAAGACTTGCCAAGCCTCAAATCACTAGACAAGAAGAAGCATAATCAATAATAGCACCAATTCATTGAAATATTATAACAATTGATCCCATTTGTAATTCCTAGTAGTATTTCTCCATCAAATATAGCTGTTAACAAGTTGATTCGGATCGATTTCTCTGGTAATCTTCTAGTACCCTGATTATAAAGAGATTCTAGACAATAGGGGTGTCAATATTTGACCCGACCCGAAAAATTCTGGGTTTGGGTCAACTTGTTTGCCATACGGGTTAGGTTCAGGTTCAAGATCCCGATCCGTTTACAAAATTGGGTCGAGTTCGGGCTAACCTAATAACCCTAAACTTACCCGGAATGAACCCGTCCCTGCCCCCCAAGTCCGTGTCCCGCGCTTGCGTGAGTCGCATTCGAGCGTCCCGCACCTGCTGTCGTGCAGCCTCGCTTGTAATGCGATTGGTCACCACCACCTAGCCCATTTCTCGGTCAGTCCTGAACCCGCATGGCCACATATAGGCATCTTGCATCAACGTGAGTCGCTGGCCTTGCCTGCAGCTCGAGCTCAGTCGTCGTACTAGCCCTACAGCGGCCAAGCCCGCATCCAAAGGATCCCACAGCGGTCACGGGTTCGGAGTTCAGACTCAGGGTGACAATGCTCACACGTTCGGGTTCGCGATCCTCGTCTGGATCAAAGGTTGGGTCAGATCGGGTTCAACCCGGTAACCGGCACGGGTTGGGTCCGGATTGTAAATACTGACCTGTTTATAAAATTGGGTCGGGTTTGGGTTGACCCGTTTAGACCCGCGTCAACTCAAGTTTGACCCAAACCCATCGACCCGTTTTGACACCCCTACTAAACAATGCACAAATGGCACACAAATCAACAATTGAAGAACACATCACATTATGTTAAAAAGACATAGACTAGAAACAATAAAATTGTTATAATTGTTAATATGCTTCATGGCTAATTTCAATAATTGGTGAAGACTTTAATCACTCAATCATTTGTTTTTAACGTGTATCACCTCAAATGGAAGTGTAGGGTTTTAACCCAACAATGTGGATTTTTATGTTCCTTTTGCATAAAGAGGAAAAAAATAACCATTTATCTAGAGGGTGGTGGAAGAAAGAGAAAATATGAAAAGAAAAAAAAAATGAATTTCCTTGTTGAAGTAAATAAGAAATAGCTCCTCTAATCCTTCCTGGTTGAGTTCTTGCAGAGAAGAACAAGAAGGCTCCCTCCGGATCCACTGCCTCTAAAAGCCTATATCACACCTCTAGCATGGTGTGGCAGTTCTATGTTGCGATTTTTGAAGGTATCATGACCTACTAGGTTTTTTCTCTCCCTATGTTCTTGAAATCTAGCCCTTCCTTGCTATGAGATCCACTATCCGTGGATGATGGAGTGTTTCTAATTGCTCATATATGGTTAGCTTCTAATGGGGCAATGATTGATAATGCATCTTTGATGTGAAATATGCAAGGAGTTCACAAGAAATTAATAAGAGCAATTGTTAAAAGCTTTCCAATTATCAAGTTATCGTAACACCAAACAAAAATTTTAGGGATTCGTAGTTTTCCACTTGCTTAGGCAAAGAAGTACGTGTAGATTAACCAAGACGTCTTAATCAAATACAAAGGCAAGAGTAACGTTCATAGCTTATAACAAAATCCGTAATTTAATAATGAGAGGTTTACCTTGAGGGATTTCTCACTCAACTACTCAAGGGTTTAGCGGATGAAGGTACTCCACGCTAGACTTGAGATCACCACTAGGAAAAGGAAGCCGAGAAACTTAGTTGTTGGAAAGGTAGCCGGCGGTGGAAGAAGCGTGGGCTGTACGATGAGGATCCACGGTGCTCTGGGTTGTTGAAGCTCGATCGTCTCAGCGAGGCAGTAGATGATGCGGTTGACGTAGCTTTCCACCGAATCGTCGTACTCCCAGTCCAGTTCATAGAAAGGAGATCGGAGGATGTCGATCTCTCCTTGTGCGTTGTAAGCAAAGTCGTGGTCGATCTCAGGATCGGCCATACACTATTGGGGGGAAGGAGGGAGGATGTCGTCTTCTCCTTTGGCTTCCAAAAACATAAGTGTTGGGTTTCCAAGAGGAAAGAGGCACGTGGGAGGGGTTGCTTGGGCTAGGTGAGGTGGAGGTGATGTGAGTTGGTTGAGAGGTGGAGAAATATTTTAGAAAAAAAAAATCTGATTTTTAATTTCAGATTTTCGAAATAGAGAGGGAAGGAAAATTAATGCGAATTCAAAATACCCAAATTAGAGCTAGGGGGGCTGGCGGTTTTAGGAGAAGATTATGGGAGCATTAATTGAGGTTTAAATGGCATTGGAGAGAGAAAAGCATGGAGAAGGGGGATTGGTCATGCAGAGAGGGGAGAGGGGGTTTTATGTTTAGTATGTGGGTCCCAAAGAAATAAATAGGGAATTTAATCAAATCTGAATTTAATCTAAGATTTAATTAAATTCGGAGGTTTCCTATCTTAGATTTAAGCAATAGAAAAGTATTTGAAAATTCAATTAATTAATTGAATTCCCATTAGGAAACTTTCCTAATTATCAAAATCTATTTTAGGAAATAGAGTAATGTGCTTTTGAAATTTGAATTTCAAATTTATGAATCAATGGAAGGGGTCAGCGGCTTGGTTTGTGGAAAGGGATGGGTGGAGGCCGGCGGATGGGGGTAGTGGTCGGCAGCTTGGTGATGCATGCAAATTTTATTTTATTTTCGTTTTTATTGTAATTTGAATATTATAGTTTTTTTTTTATGTTATCCTATGATGGAAAACATCCAATGATCATGAGTTGGTAGTTTTTGGGCATGGCAAACCTTAGGTGCGCTAGCCACTTGGGTTCTTTGATCTTTTGAGCTGATGGGTACTTCTCGGGTTGAGCTGGGTTGCTTGGTTTTGGGCTGTGTTTTTTGGGAATTACTTGGTTCTAGCTCATTTTGTTTGAGCTGATGCTTTAGCTCATTATTGTGAAAAGTTTTCACAGGTTAGCTCATTAAGTGGAGTGGAATTATTCCCCCTTTTCTTCTTTGTGTCTCTTCGTTTTTTCCTCTTGGTTCTCTTTCCCGTTGGTTGTTCCGATCCCCCTGGCTCTGTCCCGATTCACTGGACGTCCGCTCCTTTCCCGTGGCTGCCTTTCTCGGGTCTCCTGTGACTGTTCGGGTGTTGTTTCTGGATTAACTGCAGGCCTTCTAGTCCCCTTACTTGATTGGTTCGGTTGGAGGTGGAAATGGCTTTTTGGCTGCCCCTTTTCTCTTATAAATTGGAGGAGTTTTGAAGCATAAAAGGTTGTTGAATATTTGAGCAAAGTCTCTATAAAACCTAAGGGTTTCTTCTACCTTGGAAAAGCTTGAGAGCTTGTTCCATTTCTCTCTTCCTCCACTCAATTTCATCTTGGGCTTCTAACCTCTTCTTCTCTCCACAAGTTCCACTCCACTTGTATCCTTCTTTTTGAGCTATTGGAGGTGTTTGTTGGAAGAACTTGGTGACAATTGCTGGAGGAGTTTTATTGGACGTTGGACCATGTTGCTGTGGTGAACCCTTAGTTTGCAAGTCCTTAAGCACTTATCTTATTTTATTATATTTTTCGTTGCATGTGAGGAAACCGCTTGCCGGTTGTTCTGAGGATAGTGTTTTCATTTTTTAACTTTGTTTCGTTTGTTCGACTTTGGTTTGTTTTTGTGTTTTGTTTGGATGTCAGCTTTCTAGTTTGAATCGAGTTTTGTTCTTCTAGTCCTAGTGTTCTCCTCTATTGACTCTTTCTTTCTAGTTTGCCTGCATCACTTGGGTGGCCACTGGAGGCCGGCGGGTTGGGGGGAGGGGCTCAATTTTAGGAGGGGAAGGGGATGGGGTTTGGGGAGGCTGGCGGATAGATGGCTAGGGGAGGAGGTGGATGTAGGGGAAGAAGAAAAGATTGGGGCTGCGAACCTTGGAATCCTCCGAAGGTTGACGGTATTGCTCTCACCCTCACCTAGGGTTTTTTCTCTCAAGAACTCACTAAGAGAACAAGCCAAAAAATCTGAAATTTTCATTCATAATTCATCATCCAATACAATAGAGGATGCCACAATATATAAGCCTAAAGAAATAAAAAGATAATAAGTCATATGCTCCTGGGGCTACAACTCAAGCAGACTCAAAAGAAAGGATACAGCCGTAAATAGCAATTAATACATAAAAGCATCAAAATAAAAACTATGCATCAAAAATAAAGATTGTGGATCGTAGCCATCGATCTATGACTCTTGCGTTGATATACTCGTCGATAACGTTTGTCGATGTCCTCATCAATCTTTCCCTCCTCTACTGCAAAAAGGCCTAATTGGCACCATGTAAATTTGGAGTCTCATTGCCTTGTTGTGTCTTCTTAATCTCTTCATCTATATGCTACTAGTTTTCTCTATGCTATAACCGCTTGTGTGGCATTCAAAGTCCACATAAACCATTATCAAAATCAATGATTTGACTAGGATTGAGTGCTTCAACTTCCATGATCACATGAAAGACATAAATGTGTCAATCACACAAGACAGTTTATGAGATACTTAGCCCGACACTCTCCAGCCTTAGTCACACTATTACATTTGGGATGCCCTGATTCTACTCTAGATGAGTCAACTTCTCTTAGAAACCGTTGAAAGCTCTTGGCAAAGCAAGAATATACTTGAATACATCCTTAATGCAATGATTCCATCAGCAAAAAACTTAGCCACTATGCATTTATTTTCTCAAGCAATGATAATAGCATATCATGATATATACAAGTAGCATAACCTGCAAGACACTTCTTAGCCTTTGTTTGCCACATTATGGTCACTCACCGACACCTAATGCTCGAACCACAATGCCTACCATTTAGTACCTACTATGGGTCACTTGTTGTACAATTGCATGTATGTATAAATTTTTACACTCCGATTATCTAAAGATCATTTTTGAACTCCCTGACTTGCAAAATTCCTTTGAGCAATAAGAAACAAATTAATTGAGACCTACACAGTGAATGTAGGTCTTAGGACCAAATCATTTTAACCGTGCCTATGATTTCTTTCTTTTCTTTTTAGTTTTCTCTTACTTTTACTCGACATCATTCCCCAAAAAGCTTAAACTACATAGTTTCCTTTTTATCATTTTGAACTTATGAACATTTGTCACCATCTAATGCTAATCCAAATAGTCAAGAACTTTTGATGTTTACAACCATGGTTGGAAAAGGTTCAAAAACAAGCTTATGGTGTCATGCTCTCCAAACAAATGGTGTTGCAGCTGCTTTTGATCCCATGAAAACAAGGAAAAGACTAAAAGAAATTTGATATATCTAACAATTTTAGTTTGCAATAGCCCAAGATGAGAGACATGCTTTTATAGGCCTAGTAAATTCTCTCTACCATGAATGAGAATGAGAAAGGTGAGTAAATACGATAGCTCCCTAAAATTCCAACTATCATTGTCAAGGTGCCAACCAAGATCTTGGGAGTACAAAACTATGGTCAGGTTATAGCTCAAGATGAAGTCAACAAGCATCAATAAAAGCTTTGCAATTGTCTGGTCCAATGGTCATACATGCTGCAAATACAAGAATTTGCTCCCATTAAACGTAAATTGAATTATAGCCCTTCTATTACAGTAGACTTATACAAGCACAATGTCTTGGAACCAGAAGAAAGTCCATTTCAACACTACAATCCATCATACCAAGAGTGCTTTATGTTAGAATAAAAAATATCAACTTAGGATTAAGTGTAGTCCAATCATCTGATAATACTTATTCCTCTATTAAATAAAGGGATTCTCTAGTGAATAGTATAGAAGCACGAGATTTATCCTATACCATGGTATCAAAATAATATTAGCCCAACTCTAATAGTCCTATTGATGAGGACATCGGAAGCATTTTTCGACGCCGGAGATCGACGGCTACGATCATGAGTTTATTTTGAGTCATTTTATGTAGTTGTTTATTTGATTTTGTGTTTTTTCCGTTTTTACCCTTATGGGTGGTTAGTTGCTATTGTAGCCCAAGGGGCATTTTGGTCTTTCATTTTCTTTGTCATTGGGAGGCCTATTTATATGGCCATTCTCTTGTAATAATTTAGTTTTTTGAATGAATGAAAATTTGCCTCTAATGTTCTCTTTGTGAGTGCAAAAACCTCCACGATCTCTTAGTGAGTTCGTGGGAGAATCTAGATCTCTTTGTGAGTTCTAGGTTTTCCGTGTCCTACAAATCTTCTTTTCTTTATTTCTCAAGATTTCATCGTTGTCACGAAGGTTCGGGTGAAAACATTGGTGGAAGATTAGAGTTCACTTTTTGGATTCCTAGTTTTCTCTACATCTTCCCCTCTCCTGCTCTTTTGCCGCCGCCCCCTCCCTGGACTGCTCCAGCCCCCGGCCTGCAGCCCTAAAACCACCGGCCAGCAGCCACCGGCCAGATTCCAGCCGCCGGCAGTCCTCCCCTTTGCCGCCGCCCCTTCACTTCTTTCAAATGCCGGATTTTGAATTTCAGCCGTGCTGCAATACTAGCTCCCAAAGGGTTTTCATTAATGCAATCAATGCAATTAATGGGAATTGATTTTATTCTCAGATTTGAAGCTAGTGAAATTCTGAACTTCAGTTTCAAGTCTGAAATTTTGAATTTCAGTTTTTCCTGCAGCCTCCTTGCCGTGGATCTCTATGCTTGGCTCAAGCCGTGAATTCCAATCCCTGTGTGTTAATTAATTGCCCAATTAAATCCCTTTAAGGCAAGGCAGTTAATGACACTTAGAGCTATTTGAAATTTGAATTCATTTTCCTCTCATATTAAATCTATTTGGGAGAGTTACTTAAGATTTAATTGAATCTGAAATAATAATTCAGATTTAATTAATTTATTTACTCCCCATGGGACCCACTTAATTAACCTTACTCCACCCTTCCCCTCCATGCTTGGTCGAAACCCCCTCCTTTGGAAGTTGTTTTGAATTTTCTTTAAACCTGTTTCCCCTCTCCACGTTTTCTCATTAATGCAATTTCAGAAAACTGAAATTGTTTGTCTCAGGAGATTTTTCTCTCCTACCTGAGCTCTTCTTGGGCCTTAATTGTTTTCCCTACCCAAACTTTTCAAAGTGCCCAAGCCAAACCCACTTTCCTCCACCAACCCGTGACTCCCCACGGCTAGTCCTAGCCGATCTCCCCCATCCCTCACGCCGGCCAACCTTCTCCACTCCAAGCCGCCACCCTCCACCACTCCGGCCACCATCCCAGAACGACGATCTTAGGTTCCTTCTTCCTCGGAGTGACCTCGGTTCTAATGTGGAGACGCTTCTTCCGCTGAAGCCTAGATTAGTTGAGCGCATGGGCTCTAAAGGTGAAAGTTCTCTTTATTAAATCATGGATTATTGTTTATTGTCGTAGCCTACAATTATTTTGGTGTTTTCTTGAATTGTTTGGTTAATCGATGTCACTATTCGTTGCCTAAACGAGTTAAAAACTAAGAGTTCAAAGGATCACTCTTTTATTATAAATGATAATTTTATTTTGGGTTATTAAGTTCCAATTGATCTCTTTAATTTTCTAAAGTAACTCCTCCATCGCATATACGTTTCACATCATCTTGGTATCAGAGCATGGTAGGCATGCATGACATGTTAGAAAAAAACATCATAGGGTCTAGCTTTTCATTATATAGTTAAATTGGCATGCATATCATCGCTTAGTTTCAATTTACTCACTGTTTTTACTGCTGTCCCTGCATTTCCTGCACACTTTCATTAGCATTTAAGCCATTCTAACTAGTGTCTTAGTGCTGCCATTGATTTTGTTGCATTTGTAAGTGCATAGGACAACTACCCCTGAATTTAACTTGCTGTCCTCACTGTTCCAGCAGCTTTTAGCCATCGTTTAGTGAACTTTTAGTCGTTGTTTGGGTGTTGTCCACTCCCTCAACACTTTCCAACACCTAGGCAACTTAGGCTACGACTGAATTTTGCTGTCCAGAAATTTGCTGCACCTTTTAGTAACTGTTTCGGCGAGATTTAGGTAGTATGCACCTGCTGTCCACACTCTGGTTTGCTGTTCCGTTCTCCCAACTGCTGTAGTTTGCTGTCCACACAAAATTCTGCACTGTTGGTGGCCTTTAAGTGAACCTAACTTAGTGTCTAAATGACGTACCTTGCACCCAATCTTAATTAGGTTTCACTTGACACCTACCCATGGACCCGATTAGGCTCCAAAAGAGTTTAGATGACATCGTTAACCTAGTGGGCAATATGACTAGAACTATGACGGAGAAGCCCGTTGACTATCCCCACTCTAAATACAGGCCCCACTCAACTTATCACCCGAGACCTGAGCCTAAGCCTCCACGACCTCACTTAGAGTCACCCTATCGTCTACCAACCTTTGATGGTTCCTCGGATCCTTACAACTTTAGGGAATGGGCTAGACAACTAGATGACTATTTTGAATCATGTCATACCCCTGAATCCCACCAGGTTAGCATCGCTAAGTCTCACCTTAAAGGTCGAGCTCTTCAATTTTGGATGAAATTGGAAGATCATAGAGAGTTTCGCGGTGAGTATCTTACTTGGAGAGACATGAGACGAGAACTTAAGTTGAAATACCAATCCTCTACTAGTGACCACCATCTAGAGCATCACCAGACCTCGTTTGTTGGGACAACCCGTAAACCTTACTGTGGTCGAGACCACCCACCCTTTAGTAACGACAGGGTTGCTGCCCCACCCTGTAGGTCTTCATTCAATCTAGGTGACCGACCCTTTAGCGGGTCTTCTGTTGATTCGAGCCCATATGACTCACCACTTGGATCGACTTCTAACATGCTCAGTCAACCTTTAGCCTCCCCAATCCTTGACACTGCAAGTGTACTTTTGATAGAGAAATGCATTAACAAGAAAACGTCCTCTGAACCCAAAACGGAGTGCATCCATTTCGTGGATGCTAATGATATTAATGATAACGAGGGCTACTTTGAGGATGAAACTAAAGTGATTGAATTAGACCCCCTGCCGGACTTAAACCCTGATTTAGGAGGTCTAGAACCTTTTAACCTCGAGACCTTAGCCCCTCTTGAGACTAATATCATTAACGATATCCCTTTGGATAAGGTCTGTCTGGACAATATTGATTTGATTCCGAAAGAGATTGATCTGACCTTGAACACAATGAAATTAAAATTGGAAGATTCTAATTTAATTACTGAGATGAATTCGGATAACTCTGATTTAATTTTGGATAGTTCTGATGGCGACTTAGCTAACCTCAAGTTGAATGTAAGTCAATCGGATTTGTCACATGATTCAAGTGAAACGGAACCTACGGATCTTAGGATTGAAACCAAACCTGATTTTACTTTGGAAGACAATCCTTTGAAAGTTTTCGAGCCTAATTTGTACCAGAAGTCATCTTTTGACTTGTTAGAGCCTATTTTTGGAGTTGCCCCTATGGATTTACCTTTGAAAGAGTTTGTCCTTCCTGATTGGGCTTACCACATCACTCCGCCTGCCGACTGGAATGAGAATATTAACCCACACTTTCATGTTGAACCCACATCTACTCTGGACACGATACCCCGACTTTTGAGTCCCATACCTGCTGGTGACTCTTTGGGCTATGTTATTATGGTAGAGAGTGATGACCCCTCGTCCTATCATACTCCTGATTCTTACATTGTGCCCGCTACATCCTTGTCTTTCCCTGTTAAGAACCTTCCCTCTCCTAGTTGGCCGACCTTACTAAATCACCTTACTACCCCTGGGAGACTGTCTGTGACCCGAGCTAAGATGCCCTATGGAGATGCCCTTTTAGCTAAGGATGTCTTCATTGCTCCCCTTACACCCGTTCCATTAGATCGAACACTTTAAAACCACTCTTTTGTGACTTGTCCCCTTCTCTAGCTGTGTTCGTGTGAGTTAGTATGTTGTGTGAGTGTTGTAGTATGTTATCTTCCTTTTTGTCTGTTGTTTTAAACTTTTGTAAGCTCATGAGTCTTGTCATTCATCATGCACACCCGATCTCTTGCATTTGCATCTGCATTTCACCTTCAGGAGTTACTCATCGAAATTAAAGGGAAAATTGAACAAAATAACATCCATCTTAAAATTATTGTTGATAACAAAAGATGATCCAAAGAATTCAAAGCTGGAGACTCTGTGATGGTACGGGAAGCTGCATGCTCGAAACACCGAACATTTTAAGGAAATTTCAAAGGTTAATAGTAATGCCTACGTACTGGACCTCTCTTGAGGCTTTAACATGAATCCTACATTTAATATAGAAGACCTGTTAGCCTTTGAAGGACCCAAATCTTAACCCCAATATCCACTCTTTAAATTAGCCTTGTGTGACCCCACCTGGTGAAATCCCCCAGCCTAGCTCCACTCCCCAATTTACCCTACTCACCTGTAGCGGAAAAGGTCGAAGCAATACTAGATGATGAGGTCATTTCCCCAAAGGAAAGTGGGCGCCGAAGATACCGAGTTCATTGGATAGGGCCACCGGAGATAGAGGATACTTGGATTGACAGGGACGAACTACAGAGCCTAGACCCAGATCTTTTAGAGTTGTACGAGGGCCCCATAGATATCTACTCGACGGGGTCGAGTTTTCTCCTACCTGGGGAGAATGATGAGGACATCGGAAGCATTTTTCGACGCCGGAGATCGACGGCTACGATCATGAGTTTATTTTGAGTCATTTTATGTAGTTGTTTATTTGATTTTGTGTTTTTTCCGTTTTTACCCTTATGGGTGGTTAGTTGCTATTGTAGCCCAAGGGGCATTTTGGTCTTTCATTTTCTTTGTCATTGGGAGGCCTATTTATATGGTCATTCTCTTGTAATAATTTAGTTTTTTGAATGAATGAAAATTTGCCTCTAATGTTCTCTTTGTGAGTGCAAAAACCTCCACGATCTCTTAGTGAGTTCGTGGGAGAATCTAGATCTCTTTGTGAGTTCTAGGTTTTCCGTGTCCTACAAATCTTCTTTTCTTTATTTCTCAAGATTTCATCGTTGTCACGAAGGTTCGGGTGAAAATATTGGTGGAAGATTAGAGTTCACTTTTTGGATTCCTAGTTTTCTCTACATCTTCCCCTCTCCTGCTCTTTTGCCGCCGCCCCCTCCCTGGACTGCTCCAGCCCCCGGCCTGCAGCCCTAAAACCACCGGCCAGCAGCCACCGGCCAGATTCCAGCCGCCGGCAGTCCTCCCCTTTACCGCCGCCCCTTCACTTCTTTCAAATGCCGGATTTTGAATTTCAGCCGTGCTGCAATACTAGCTCCCAAAGGGTTTTCATTAATGCAATCAATGCAATTAATGGGAATTGATTTTATTCTCAGATTTGAAGCTAGTGAAATTCTGAACTTCAGTTTCAAGTCTGAAATTTTGAATTTCAGTTTTTCCTGCAGCCTCCTTGCCGTGGATCTCTATGCTTGGCTCAAGCCGTGAATTCCAATCCCTGTGTGTTAATTAATTGCCCAATTAAATCCCTTTAAGGCAAGGCAGTTAATGACACTTAGAGCTATTTGAAATTTGAATTCATTTTCCTCTCATATTAAATCTATTTGGGAGAGTTACTTAAGATTTAATTGAATCTGAAATAATAATTCAGATTTAATTAATTTATTTACTCCCCATGGGACCCACTTAATTAACCTTACTCCACCCTTCCCCTCCATGCTTGGTCGAAACCCCCTCCTTTGGAAGTTGTTTTGAATTTTCTTTAAACCTGTTTCCCCTCTCCACGTTTTCTCATTAATGCAATTTCAGAAAACTGAAATTGTTTGTCTCAGGAGATTTTTCTCTCCTACCTGAGCTCTTCTTGGGCCTTAATTGTTTTCCCTACCCAAACTTTTCAAAGTGCCCAAGCCAAACCCACTTTCCTCCACCAACCTGTGACTCCCCACGGCTAGTCCTAGCCGATCTCCCCCATCCCTCACGCCGGCCAACCTTCTCCACTCCAAGCCGCCACCCTCCACCACTCCGGCCACCATCCCAGAACGACGATCTTAGGTTCCTTCTTCCTCGGAGTGACCTCGGTTCTAATGTGGAGACGCTTCTTCCGCTGAAGCCTAGATTAGTTGAGCGCATGGGCTCTAAAGGTGAAAGTTCTCTTTATTAAATCATGGATTATTGTTTATTGTCGTAGCCTACAATTGTTTTGGTGTTTTCTTGAATTGTTTGGTTAATCGATGTCACTATTCGTTGCCTAAACGAGTTAAAAACTAAGAGTTCAAAGGATCACTCTTTTATTATAAATGATAATTTTATTTTGGGTTATTAAGTTCCAATTGATCTCTTTAATTTTCTAAAGTAACTCCTCCATCGCATATACGTTTCACATCACCTATGTGCATGAGCCCTACTCTGTAAGCCCTTGCATATGTATAAAACCTTCCCCTTCCCTCCTCTAATTATCCTACACCCAAAGCATTGTGAACCAAACCCACCCCACAATCGCACCTACACCCAAACCTAAGCCCTCCCCCCAATGCCCACTCATGAATTATGCATCCTCATCCACTCTTAAGCCCATACATCATCCCACATGATGATGCTACCATACACATGCTTAGTCATCATGAACCACATCTCTCATTACCACTAATGCACTCACCATCTCTTGTCTAAACCATAGGCACAGTGTTTCCTACATCAACAATTCATCATTTTTTTACCTAAGATCTATGATTGCTTAAACTCTTCCTTGTCCCCTAATGAAACTATTTGCCATAATTGGTACATTTATTAAACTCAATGGATCCAACCATCTTTTGTGATCAAGGGCCTTTCATTTTCTCATGGGATTTCAAGAGAAACTCAATCATCTCAATGTTACACCTCTTAAACAGATGAAACTATCAAATCCATCAAATGGAAATCTTCTGATTATGTTTTTCTCACATCGATCCCGAATAAACTATTCCATCTACTATCATGTTTCAAAAGATTGCCAAAGGAACGTGAGACTTTCTCCATTCCACTTACTTTCAAGATAACATCTCTCAAATATAAATGCTCAAATGATAAATCTAAGTAGGAGTATTATGACACCTTAAAAAGAAAATGGGATGAACTTATTCAATATGACTGATTTATGACTAATCCAACTACTTGGCTAAACCAAAAAAGATGTTTCATATTTTCAGGTGCCTCTTTGAACTTCATCCATCCCTACAATCTATTCAAGCTCAATTGATGGCAGACTTTATTCTCTTGAATATCTCCATTATCCTCTCTCAAGTTCTCTAAGCCACTGAGTTATATGCACCATCTTTAGATCATAATCATAATGCTATTGCTGCTGTAAAAAAAAGGGCAATCATAGTCATTGCAAACAAGATGGTTGTGTACGTGATTGTGGACATGGCCATGGTAGTGGTTGCATTTGTGGTCGCAAATTTTTCTCAACTTGTTAATATTTTTGAAGGACAAATCACTCGTTTCACTACTGTTAGAGAAAAATTGTTATCCTTCAACAACTCTGCATATATCAAATATTAGCCCTATTCCAACTAACTCCATGCATTCTCTTTCAGTTTAAATTACCATTTCCTAGGAAGGCTATAACATCCTTCTACAACACTCCTAATTGACTATTTCAACCTCACAAGTTGTTTGCTCCTCTAACTTAGCTAAAGTTGATCATTACAATATGTCTGAGATTTTAGATTTTAAAGCTTATTCTAATATGATAAGTAGCCAAAAATTATTTTCATTACTTACCATCTATGATGCACGGACACGGACACGGCGAATCGGACACGACACGACACTGGTTCAATATTTTTGCCTTTAATATCATCTTCATTGAATATCAATGCTTTCAACTCTGGTTCAACAAGAGAAAGAGTTACAATATTTCATTGGATATCATATAATGAAAGTTGATTCTTCTTTATATCTTTTTACTTCTCTAGTTCGCTAGTTCTCTCCCATAATATTTCTTTTATCTTCTAATCTAAATCACAAAAAATATATTTATTTACTTCTATACTTCTCTAATTCTCTAGTTCTCTCTCATAATAGTTCATTGGATATCATATATTTACAATTAAAATAATTTTTACATAAAAAAATTAGGTCACACGTGTCTCAGCCGTGTCCGACACATGTCCCAGCCGTGTCTGAAACATGTTCTCAGCCGTGTCGGTTTAAATTTAAACATTATTTTAATCGGACACGTGTATACCGTGTTCGACACGTGTCCCAGCCGTGTCGGGCACGTGTCCGTGTCCGACACGTGTCCGAAACTGCATTCTCTCTTCAAGAGGTGTGTCGGTGCATCATAGCTTACCATATTTATTCCCCCTATTATTATTGTTGATGGCTCTCTTCATTACTTACCATATTTATTCCCCCTATTATTATTGTTGATGGCTCTCTTCTCTAATCTCAAGAAAAGGATATATCTATCCCTCCTCTTTAACATTAAATAATATTTTATGTACTCTCCTTCCTTTAAATTTTTGTCTATGTAGTACCTCACCAAATTCCACACAGCTGTTTGATGAACTTTAATCCATCTTAAAATCATTGGTGGAGGAATTGAAGATGGATGCATTTACTCTCTCATCGATGTTGCTTCAAATACCTTATCCTCCTATATTTCCCATTAATAGTGGCACTATTGATGGGATCGCGCACTACCTGACCATGTTGACCTCGATATTTACTCCATAATTTATCCTAATCAAATGTGACATAAACAACAAACAACAGAACTTCTACATAAACAACAAATCCATTGTACTATTGCCACAAGTGTGGCATTGAAAATCCTAATAAGATGCACCTAACATACAAAATCATGCGGGATATGAGGAAAACGACATCACATCTACATAATAAGACCTTTAGTTTTTTGCATACAACAGAACTTCCTAATTACATATTTATATGGTAGTAATAAACACCGACTTTCCCTTTTCTGTGTTCCACTTAGCAAATAAGTGCAAGATTAATCAAAGGCATAAATAAGCACACAGAAAACTGACACCATCCAGGGACTGAGATGAAGTTGGTTCGGCCACCAGTTTCCTCAGAGACTCCTGATCAGAGCCCTAAGCATGTCAACAAAAACGTTATCTTAGGAAAATCCAGTTAAATTTCTAACTAGATAAAATCTAAAAGCAACGAAATAGGATTTCTAGGGACCTTCAATGAAAAGAAACCCTTAATTTCCTCCGCTGTGCCGAGTGGGTGGGAGTTAGCATAGCAGTTCAAATGATGCCATCTCACCGAGTCAAATCCTCTAGGGTCCTTGGTCGAGAATCCCATCCTAAGGGAACCAGCAGCTATGTTCTTGCTGCAGATTTTGCACGAGGATCGGCTGGATTTCGCGTACTCCACCAATACCTTCGACGCTGCCATCGAAGCAGGAATGTGGAGGAGCACAAGTTCCAGATGTTGGGATTTGGAAGAGTGGTAAGACGAGGAGCTAAGTACGAGAGGGATATCTAGGCGAAGTAAGAACTCGCCATTCCCTAGAAAACGGGAGTGCATACAAGGCGACTTTCGGGAGCATACGGGCAAAATTTGTAAGGAGCGAATAAATTTAAAATTAATTTAAATATTTTGAAATGTATTTCAATTCAATAACATTTATTCATTAAAAAAATTGATAACTTATATAACAGCAATAATATGAAATATCTATTAATTCATTCATCAAAATGTGAATAAAATATATTATTATAGTAATTATTTATTAAAGAATAAAATACTATTGAATCAATTAAATAACTTTCAACATTAATTAATTTTCAATAATATATTTAGAACAATAATTTAAAAATATTTTTATAAATTATGCAAAACTAATAAATTAAAAAAATATATATGTAATAATATGTATAAGTTCTTAAGAAACAAATTTAGCATGTGAATAAGAAACATAAGTATAAAATAATAATATATATGTATAAGAATTTTTTATTGTGTATGACTTATAATAATTGTACACTATATGAAAAATATTGATTTTTTGCAGTCATATCTATCGAAAAATTAGTAAAATCTACTAAAAATAATAATTTTTAGGTAGATTTCCAATGAAAATAATTTCAATTGTAAAACACGCGTTGGAAATATGCCTACTGCAGAAAATTCCTACCATAATCATTTTCGATGCATTTAAGGCATATTTCTTAAAAAAAACAACATACTTCGAGTCGAATTACAGACAAATTCTTTCGTCCGAATTTTTAACAGAATTTTCCATTGGAAAATTATATGGTTAATCCACTAGTCATTCTTCCGATAATAGTGGTGGCTTAACTCCCAAAATTTTTGGCATACAGCTCCGTTGGAAATTCTGTCTGTAAGTGCGATGGATATAGCTATCAAAAATGACTTTATAATTAACTACTCGCATCATAATTTATGACAATTTTTCATCAAAAATTTATCATAAACCTGTAGCACAGCCAAAAAATTTACTACATCACCTCAATTATTATACAACGCAATAATTATGTGCTTGCACAGACAGTCAAAACAGTTAAAGTAACCTCACATTTTAATATTGCATAGAAATATTGATTCAAGTAATTACTCATTTAATAAAAAAACAAATGTTATATAATTACCAAATAATTCTATAATAAATGTCTAGTTCTTATACAATAAAAACTCAACATAAAATTTACAAACACACATAGCCTAGTTAGAATCTATTTCGTCATTCTCCTTGTCACAACCCAACCCGATATGACCTAAAATCACATAGCTCATACTGTGTCAGATTGCGGCAAGACTGGCGCCAAAATCTGGTTGGAGAAGTATTTAAATAAAGACTTTAGTTTATATACTACATAAAACCGTTATTGAATATAATATAAAGTAAAAGACTAATTAATCTCAACATGATTTTCTATGTATCATCCAAATATATATAATCTAAATGTTATCTATAATAGCGCTTAGCAATAGAGAGAATAATAAAATAAAAGTCAAGCCTGTAAAAATTAAAACTAACCAAAGTATACATAAACACATATGTGAGTTTGCTATCAAAATTACTCAGCTCACTCCTTAGCCTTCTTCGGGTCTGAAAATAAAAGCAAAAATATGAATAAGCTAACACGGCTTCGTAAGCTATCGCGGTTTAAAACAGAAATCAATAACTGAAACTAAAAGAATTGAAAACTAAACTAAATCATATAATGAAATTAAATATAATTAAATAAATATAAAAATTAACTGAATTATAAACAAACACTTTATAATACTTATCAGAATAGCTCTTAGGCTCAAATTTTCATAGGTCTTTATTATTAAAATTTCACCTCAATTGCCTACTAGTGCCGACATCACAACACTTTGATAATATAATCTCTCTTCAGTTGCCACTGACGTCTGCATTACATCACATCACATTCTTTCATATGTTTAATGCATTTAATTAATTAAAGCATAAACAAATTGAATTCAGAAATTATCAAAATATCATAACGATACACAACAAAAATACTACTTAGCAAAAAATTCAAATTCAAAATATAACCAAATTATCAGAGATTGTATAAAATATCATTCTAAAGCTTTAATTGAACTAATGCATCATTTTTTATAAGAAAATAATTTTTTTAGCATGCAAAATTGTTACTTTTTAAAATCACCTAGCAAAAAATGTTTATAATATGCTTAAAATGTTTATAATCTCATTTTCTATAACATATAAAAAGTTACACGGTAAAAGTTTCATCAAAATAAAGATATCCTTGTTTTTCGATAATAAAAATAAAAACTTAATCAGAAAAATACCAAAAACATCAAATTACTTAAAACTGAAACAAGCAAAATGTAAACTACCACAATACGAACAAATTTCTCTACTGGGCCGACAGACAAAAATTGCTCTACATCTGTCAAAACTAAGTTTTCTTCCTTCGATCTTCCTCCTCTCTTCTCAATTTTCCCAAACCCTTCTCTATTGCACGAAAATGAAAGGAAAAAATGGGATTAAAGCCATTTAATTAATTTATTATGCTTCAAAATTGTTTTATATAATAATAATATTCTAATCAATTTCTAGTATAAATTTATAAAAATTCTTTTACGAATTCCAAAATTTATAAAAAAAATCATAAAATAGCTTTTTTATTTAGAAAATGTTGGTTAAATTTATTTACAAAACAAACACCTAACGGTCTCGAAACCCCCGCTTGTACTGACAGGTGCAAATTTCTTAAAAAATTTCACCTATGCCCAATAATTATGAAAAAACTAGTGACACTAAAATAGCTTAATAGATATGTTATGGCGAAGACAATTTATGATTTGGACATATAATGACTCATGAATAATTTTTTCATTGTTGTAGGTAAAAATATTTTTTTCTACTTTTTGAATTATAACACTCATCCTTTGCTGATGCTAATTGCTTTCCACTTAATTGCTCTCTCATTCTCTATAGCTCCTCCAATATTTGACTTTATTTCATCTGCATATATATTTCAGCTTGCAATTTTCAGGCATGCTTTGGCTCAATTGTGAGGGCAGCCACATGTTGGCTATACAAACTCTTCTAGTTGCTTCCTGAGAAGTTGGAGCCACCAGAGAGCCATCCCTCATATGCGTAGGCTTGAAAGTCTAATCCATAAACTCGTCTCTTCTACTTTCCACCTATCGTCTGCGATCAATGTGATAGTTAATATAATCTCCAGATTCCTCAGAGGATCCCTCACTTGCTTCATAGTAGCTCTCTCAAAAGTTAAAATAAGACTAATCAATTTATAATCAACACTTAAAATATTTCTCTTAAAATTATAAACTTATATACTCACATTGGTCTTCCTCGCTTGCTTGTCCACCTAGCAGTTGTGGGTATGACTTGCAACTTAACAGCGACCAGTCATCTCTCTCCTCAATATACATTCGCAACTAAATAAATTATTAAATTTTGTTAAAATTCTTACCAAACATCACATGCGCTCATTGTATCAAAACTAAGCCCCTGGTATGGAGGATGCAACCCATGCTTTGACGTTAGAAGCTTGTATATATTTATTCTAGTCCCTCCTATTAGTATTATCAGGGTTACCCCAAGCATTAGTCAGGTTGGCCCATACACTCTCACCAATCCAGAGTAGTCGTTTTCCTAAATTCCTAATATCCATAAACATGTCTCGCAAGTGAGCGATCTGTGCTTCTTAAAATTTTTTTTGATCTTGCCATTGTGTTGGGGCAACCAATAGAAATCTCTCTCTACATATAAAAAGTAAAACATATAACTTTTGATTAGCTTAATTAAAATGCATGTTATTACTGATATTATTAATAATTAACCTCAAATTCTCTAAATCATATGTTGTGCACTTCCCTAGAGCTTTTCTTATAAAAAAACAAAAGGAGCATCAAACTTGCTCCATATGATATTCCTTGAAAATTGTGTGGGTTGCTTTGAAAAATGAAACTTTCACAAAACATGCTAGGTGAAAAAAAAATATTTCTCAAATTATCTTAGTAATGTTAAGAATGCATGCAGTGCATATGTGTTACCCTTAGGCTTAATCAACATGCGCCCATTTAACATCTATTTAGTTACAACAAGGGTGGAAAGTCCACCTATAGAGGGGTGAGGGGTAGTGGGCAGTAGAATGGTAGGGCATATGATGGATATGGATAAGTTGAAGAGACTCTTTGAGAAGATAGAGGGGGTAATAGGAGTACAAAGGAGTATTGTGTGTGGGGTTTGGTGAAGAAAAGCGCATGTATGGTGAACGAAATCAGGGTTTGGAAAGTAAAACTAAGGATTCTCAACTGGAGGAGTAGGTAAAGCCAGGCTTGTCTTGATTTTGAGTGGCAGGCGGAGAAGAAGAGGTCCCTTCAATATTTTTGGACATACCGAATGAGCTAGTAGTCACTTACTTGCTCCTACCAAAGATGTTCATAATCAACATTGTCTACCGAGGGGGTCATCACTAAAATCCATATGCTAAAAATTAAAAATAAAAAGATTAGCTCTAAAAACTTATACGAAGAAATTACTGTTATATTGTTAAAAAGAAATAATGCACTTAATATGAATAGTAACTATTGGTAAATTGTAAAAACAAAGTAAAGCCGCTATAAATAACCTAAAGTAATTACTACGATGCTGTTAAAAAAAATCATGCACTTAATATAAATTGTAACTACTTGTATGCTATAAAATTAAAGTTATGAACTATAAACAAAATGAAGTGACTTATGTTATGTTGTTAAAAAGAAATCATGCACTAAATATAAAATATAATTGTTGTTATGCTGTAAAAACAAAGTAAAACAACTACAAATAAAATGAACTATTGCTATGTTGTTAAAAAGAAATCACGCACTTAATATAAATTGTAACTATTGGTATTCTATAAAAGCAAATTAAACCAATTATAAATAAAATGAAGTAACTACTACATGCATTTCTACATTTACCTTTTATTTACTAGTCATTATTGATTCATTTACATCCGATGAGAGTACATCCTCATCACTATTTTCCTCAACGTCTAAGTCTATCTCCTCTAACTACAAGTCTCTCTCTTGTTAGTTACAATTTGATCATCGACATCGTATGCAAGATCTTTTAAGAAATTCCAAGCACCAATCGATTATACATCAAACATCTTTAATTCCTAATATCCATATTACACTTGAACAATGAAGACCTGCACATAAATAAATCAAATCTTTTTCTCCATTTAATCATAAAAATATTACTTAATAGCATAGGGGGGGGTTCTTATAAGATAAATCAATTTTGTAATTTCTCCTATTATCAAATATTATCATCATTGGCTTTCAATGTGGATGAGATCCAAGAAGTTTTTGCTTATGTGTATAATAAAACATGTTTGAGCTTATCAATAATCTTTATCTTTAATATCCAGATTATAAAAGTATTCAAATACATGGCTCTAAACATCGAATATACTTGATTGTCGTGATGCAACATTAGAGAAATTATGTTATGTCAAAATGCAATATGAAGTGGCAGCATATACATATAAATAACAAAATAATTATGAAATAATTTATCCTACATATAATATGAAGTTATTAGAGATTATTTTTGCATTAATGATTTGGAGACACTATCTAAATATAGTTAGATATGAAGTTTTAAAACTCACTATGTTAAATGACCTTAAACATAAGGTCTTTACAATCACTTTACAATATTCTATCATAAACAATTAATCTAGGGTGTCGCTATCCATCAGTGATAATTATGTTATAGAACACATAACAAATGATGAAACTTGTGAAATAGTTTTAGCAGAGGCTGGTCATTAAACATTGATTTTGAATACTGAAATAGATGTTATTCACAATAATGATCACAATATGGAATGTGTTGCCTCTAAGCCAATACACATAAGTAACATTGACTCTATGGGTGAGGTTGTAACAATCCAAACTCTTAATGATCAAGATATTGTTTGCTCTAACCTTAGGTCCTCATAGTTTTATCTTATTAGTGTAACTTCCCATGAGGCCATCCATCCCAGGATTTTTCCAGGAAATGTATGCTTAATTATGGAGTTTCTAAATGAAATTCCAATCATTACACCAAAAAGAACCTCGATGTTTAAGAGCTTAACTTATTTTACTCAAAGAATTTTGCATAACTTTTTGTTTATGATAGATGTCGTTATATGAATATTTTGACAGGAATACATTAAATTTTCAACCGTTAAATTTGAAAGTTATGGATTCTTTTAAAGTAAATGCATAGTACATAAATTTGATAGATTTTCTTATATTCTATGAATTACTGCATTTCATGCATAACATTGACAAAAATATAGCATTTACATGTAAGTGAGGCTAGATGGAAGGCTAGTTGTTTACATGAAAGATGAAGATTAATACTGATTGGTTGATTACTTCATCGCTATTTTTCTCTCCCGAGCTGGTGCCCTAGCCGCTCTGGCGATTTAGCTTCTCCCCTCTTCTCTTCGTCTCCGATCTTCACTTCATCGCTATTTTTCTTCGTTTGTCTGTTCTGCTTTGGCTCTCTGTGCTGAGCCGTGCCCCTTCTGGGCCTTTTCGATGGCTGCTGCGGCTCATTCCTCCTCCTGGGGAAAAGCTTCAGAGCCGACGATGCATATTAACAAAGGCTTTTTCAACCTAGAAGATGATACTCCGAAATCTCCTTCTAGATCTAGATCCTTTAAAGAGGTACTCTCTGGAAAAGTCGCATCAGGTGATGAACTTCCATCTCTCTCGCAATCTACTTTTAACGGGGTTCCTGCTGTTTTACTTTCTGATGAAGAAGTTCTCAAACTTGCTTCTCCCTTCAGATTTACTCTTGTTGGTAAATTTGGGTTACGTAGACCCAATCTTGATGTTATTCGTCAATTTTTCGCTTCCTTAAAACTGTCTGGTTTTTATTCTGTTGGCTTGCTCGACTCTAGGCATGTTGCGATTCAATTATCGAACGATCTTGATTACAGCCGAATCTTTGCCAGACGATCGTACTTTATTTTCAACTGTCAAATGCGTATTTTGAAATGGACTCCGTTTTTTGATATCAAAGAAGAATCGCCTATAGTTCCTGTGTGGATTTCATTTCCTAATCTTCGTCTTCACTTTTTCAACCAGCAAGTGTTGCATGCATTAGGTTCTATTTTTGGAAGACCTTTGCAAACGGATCAAGCCACTGCATCACGCACTAGACCTTCTGTAGCTCGCATTCTTGTTGAAGTTGATATTTCTAAAAAACATCATAAAGAAATTTGGGTTGGCTCCAAAACATTAGGTTATTTCCAAAAAGTTGAATTTGATAATGTTCCGGATTTTTGTTCCCATTGCAAGATTCACGGGCACGCTCAAAGTGAATGTTTTAATTTACATCCTGAACTTAAAAAATCTAAAATTATGTCTACTGGGAAGCTTGGCTCCGCCGATTCTCTTAAAACGTATGTGCCAATTAGTGAAAATCCGACCGAGACAGTTGAAAATGTGGAGAAAATGGTGGAACCGCATCCTGCTATTCATAATTTGGATGATACTATTTTAAATGCTTCTGTTGATATTGTTGTTAATGATAATGCTGAGAACGATGCTTTACAGGTTACATCTAATATTCCCCTAGATGATAATATGATTGTTAATCCTTTGCAGGATAATGTTGGCACTGTAAATGATCCTTCTCTATTTCTTTCTATTGCTTCCATGTTTAATGAAGTTAACAATGGTGATTTTACAGAGAATTGTTCTCAACCTGCTTCGTTAGATAAACAAGTTTCTTTTTTAAGTAATGATGTTAGTGAGGAGTGTGAAGATGGGGAATTTATTCCTCCTTCTAAGTGCAATGAACCTTCAAGCTCTCATGCTAATCATGAAATTTTTGTGCACAGTAAAGAGAAATCTAAAGGTCCTCAAGAGGAAATTTTTCAAGTTGTCTCAAGGAAAAAAAATAAGCAATCTAAGCATGTTGATCATGTTACTTCTAGATCAACAAAAACAAAAGCTTCCTCAAAAAATTTGTTATGATTAAAGCAATCATATGGAATGTTAGAGGCATTGGTGGTATGGATTCTAAACTGAGAGTTCGTAATTTATGTAGAATTCATAACACTCAAATCCTTGTTTTGATTGAACCTTTAATTAATAGTTCCAAAATTACTTCTACTGCTAAGTTCTTAGGTTTTCCTCATTTTCATGCTAATTGTTCCAACAAAATTTGGATTTTTTGGAAACCTGCTTTATCTGTTGACATCATTGAGGATTTACCTCAAGTTTGCCATTGCTATATTTCTCTCTTCAATATTAATTGTTATGTTTCATTTGTTTATGCTGCTTGCACTAAAATGAATCGTATCCCTTTATGGAATCAATTGAAACAATTCGCGTCTATTATCAATGGTCCTTGGTGTATTGGTGGTGATTTCAATATTATTTCTAATGCTTCTGAACGGATTGGTGGTAACCGTCCCAATGCCAGTGCTATGGATGATTTTAATTCTATGATAAGTGATTGTAAGTTAAATGATATTGGTTATTTTGGCAGTTCCTTTACTTGGCATAGAGCTAATTTATGGCAAAGACTTGATAGATGTCTTTTTAATGATGAATGGATTGCTGATTTTCCTTTATCTAACATTGAGCATCTTAGTAGAACCCTTTCAGATCACTCTCCTCTTCTTATTAGTTTTAATAAATGCCTTAATCACAATGCTAAATCTTTCAGATTTCAAAATATGTGGATGCTTCATGCTGAATTTACTACTCTTTTATCTTCTAATTGGAATGCTCCTGTTTATCCTAATAACAATATTACTGGTATGTTAAGATTATGGTCTAAACTTTCTAGACTTAAACAATGCTTAAATTGGTGGAACAAAAACATCTTCAAAAATTTATTCTCTAACATTAAAGAAGCTGAAGCTAATGTTTCCTCTCTTGATAACATTTATCAGCAAAATCCTACTACTGTCAATTTGCTGTCCATTAATCAAGCTAAGAAATCTCTGCTTCTCCTCCAATGTCAAGAAGAGTGTTATTGGAGTCAAAAATCAAATACTAAATTTCTTTTAGAAGGTGATAGAAACACTAATTTCTTCCATGCTTTAGCTAACAAAAATAAAACTAGAAGTCATATTCATAAGATCATTGATATGAATGGTAACGTTATTACCAATGATGATTCCATTTGTAATTCTGGTGTGATTTATTTCCAGTCTATATTTAACTCTTCTACTGATTGTATGCCTATTACCAACCCTCACTTAATTCCTAAGCTTATTACTGAGTCTGACAATGCTATGCTTTGCCTTAAGCCTTCTGAGGAGGAAATTTACAATGTTATTAAAGATCTGAACAGCAATGCTGTTGCGGGCCCTGATGGTTTTACGACTAAGTTCTTCCAAAACAACTGGGAAATTATTAAAGAGGATGTCATTAATGCTGTGGAGGACTTTTTTGCTGGTAATTCTTACCCTAAATTTTTCTCCTCAACTTATATTGTTCTCATTCCTAAAAAAGATGGTCCTAGTCATTGGCAAGATTTTAGACCTATTAGTTTATGTACGTTTCTCAACAAGTTGAATTCTAAAATTATTGCTAAGAGATTAATTAACATTCTGCCTAATATTATTTCTCTGAACCAAACTGGTTATGTGAAAGGCAGAAGTATTTTTGATAACGTTTTATTAGCTCAGGAAATTACTCATGATATTAATGTTAAAGTTAAAGGTGGTAATATGATTTTCAAACTTGATGTTTCCAAAGCATATGATAATATTAACTGGGATTTCCTCTACAAAGTTTTGTATCTTTTTGGCTTTAACAATTTTTTCATTTCTCTTATCAAGAATAGCATTGATAACTGTTATTTTTCTGTTATCATCAATGGCAAGCATAATGGTTTCTTCAAATCGTCCAAAGGTTTACGACAAGGTGATACTATGTCCCCTGCCCTCTTCATTATTGCCATGGAATATCTTTCTAGAGGTCTAAATGATCTTTATCTGAGAAATCCGAAGTTAAATTTTCGTACTATTAGAGGATTGCCCATTTCTCATCTTAGTTTTGCTGATGATTTTATTTTATTTACTAATGGTTCTATAAACAATGTTTCTTTATTACTGAATTTCTTAATTAGCTTTTATAATCAAAGTGGTTTATCTATTAACAAAGAGAAAAGCACTTTCATTGTCGGTAAGTCTATTAACAACATTAGAACTAATGCTATTCAGAGAATTTGTGGTTTTCAACAGAAAGATCTGCCTATTACTTATCTTGGCACTCCCATTTACAAAGGCAGAAAAAGAATTTTCCTTTTTGATAATATCTTTTTGAAAATTGAAAAAAAACTTCATAATTGGTCTTCTAATTTCTTGTCTTATGGTGGTAGGCTTATTTTAATCAAGTCTGTTTTAAACTCCATGCCTATTTACCTTTTTCATACTTTGCTTCCTTCTATTTCTACTTGCTCTAAGCTTGAAAGAATCCTTAACAAATTCTTTTGGGGATCTACGTTTAACAATAAAGGCATTCATTGGTCGAGGTGGGACAAAAATTGTGGTACTTTAGATGAAGGTGGTCTTGGTTGCAAATCATTAACTGATTCTGCCAAGGCTTTCTCCTTTAAATTATGGTTTTCTTTTAGAGCGAATCAAAGCTTATGGGCTCGCTACATGAATATGAAATACTGCTCTAATATTCATCCTACTTTATGCGTTCATAAAAATACTGACTCTTCTGTTTGGAAGAGACTGTGCAACATTAAATTATGGAATGCTGAGAGGCATATTCAGTGGGGTCTTGGAAAAGGTAACATTTTTTTCTGGCAAGACAATTGGCTTGGTTGTTCTTCTATTGATAATATGCTCAACACCAGTTCCTTAAGTAATATTAAAGTTGCTCATTTTATCTATAATGGTGTTTGGGATATCACTAAACTTTTGGAGACTGTTCCTAATTGGATTGTTGACATAATTTTAGATATCCCTCTTCAATTAAATGAAAATGATGTTATCCTTTTCTCTCTTTCTTCTTCTGGCAAATTTGTTTTGCATAATGCATGGGATGCATTCAGAAATAAAAAGGAGAGTTCTATTTTATATTCAGCTATTTGGAATACTAATTTTCCTCTATCCTACTCTGTGTTTAGTTGGAGATGCATCAAAGGTTACATTCCTGTTGATGTGAGGCTTCAATCCAAAGGTTTTCAACTGTCTTCTAAATGTTTATGCTGCTCGAATATTGAAAGCATTGATCATTTATTTGTTTCTGGTGCCATTGCTGATAAAATTTGGAGTCTTTTTAATTGCATTGCCAAGAAACCGTCTACTCCTATTGATGCCAACCTTATTTCTGTTCTCAACAACTGGTTTCTGAACTATAAAGGTCATATTTTTAACCTGATTCCTATTCTTATTGTGTGGTATATTTGGCAAGCTCGTAATAATGCCAAGCATAATGGTATTAAAATGAATGCTGATGTTATTATTTCGAATATTAAAAACAAAATTTTTCAAATGCATGCTCACAAGCTCATAACCAGAAAAAATTTTAAAAATTGTTATCACTTAGCTGATATTTTGGGGCTGAACTTATCTACTTTTCATGTTAATTCTGCTGACAAAGTTGTTAAATGGATTAAACCCAAGCCCCCTTTCATTAAGCTTAATACTGATGGTTCTTTTAGTAATCTCATTGCTGGGGCTGGTGGTATCATCCGGGATGCGTTTGGTATTGTTCTGGCTGCCTATGCTGAACCAATTTGTTGTAATTCAGCTATTCATGCTGAGCTATATGCTCTGTTTGTTGGCCTTAATTTGTGTTCTAAGCTAGGCTTTACTTACATCTGGATTGAAGTTGATTCTATGCTTCTTATTCAGATTATTAATAACATGGTGCCGGGTAATCCTAATTGGTTTTATCTTATTCGGAAAATCAAAGCTTTTCTTAATACTGTGAATTATTCTATATCTCATATCTTACGGGAAGCTAATTCGTGTGCTGATTGGTTAGCGAATTATGGTTGCAATATTGATCAATATGTCGAATTGAATCCTACCGAGCTAAATCCTTCTTTACAAGCTCTGATAAAATTAGATAACACTGGATTGCCGTATATTAGACATGAGTAATTCGTTTGCCTGTGCTTCTCTTCCCAGTTATCTGGTTTTTTCTTTCAACTACAGCTGGTTCTTTATTGTCTGGGTTATTTATCTGTTTAACCTGTTCGTGTTGTACTGCTACTTGCAGTGGTTGGAATCAAAAATGTATTCTCATTGTGGTGATATTTGGCACATATTTGGCCCTGTTATCCATAAAAAATTCTGTAGATTACATTGCAGGAAGCCTATGTCCAACGACTATCCTTTTTGGCTGGACTTCATTAAACCTGGGCTCTTATATATTCTTCTTATTCTCTATTGGAATATGCTTTCTATTCATAATATCTGGGATACTATTTCTTGGGTTTGTTCTGTTTTTCAATGCTTTAAGGGCTGGAGATTAATTTTTCTCTGTTGGAACTGGAATTGGTTTAACTGGAATATTGTGTGCTGGGATTTAAAACGGATTTGGTATTCCAGTTGCAGCTTCATGGTTTCATACAGCATTTTTTATGGTAATTTATCCCAGCTGAACAATTGCGGGGTTTATACTAATTGTGAGATGTGGACTTTACATGGTAATTATTCTAGAAATTGCTGGTTGGATTATTGGTATGGGATTAATCAATGCCGGCTGCTTATGAATAGTGATTGTTATTCTATAAAAACTAAAGAATGGGTTTTTAATGGGATGAACCAGGTTATTAAAGTTTTTTTTTTCTACTATTTATTGTGCTAATTATCTTGTTTGGAGTGTTTGCTGCAGGTGTCCTGAGCTGTATTTAATGAGAAATTATGGGATTAAAGGTTACCTGGGAAGCAATAAGGCTTTTAAGAGAAACAGAACTGTAAGGAAGGTTTGGTTCTTAATTATTTGGTCTTTCTTTTTGCTTTTTAGTTCGTTTTTTTGCAGGAGAGTTGAGCTGAATGATATCAAGATTAATTGGACTCTCGCTTTTTGGGTGCTATTCCTGTATAGCCCGTCTAATTTAGATTGTTTTTGTAATCATAGTGCAAGGAACCGTTGGCTCTTAGGATTTTTATTTTCTTTTTGTTTTGTAGCTCTTTTGAGCGATAGTGAGCTGGCGGATCCTTTTAAGGATCTGTAACCGATTTTTTGCATGAACGCGTAGGCCCCATGAGTGGGTTTTAACCAAAAAAAAAAAAAAAAAAAAAAAAAAAATACTGATTGGTTGACAGTTTGGTCTAATTAAATGGTATTAGAGTAATACACCAGTCGGAAGATGGGAACTAAGTGTCATGCAAGATAAAGTGTCATGTCATGGGAGTCACCTCTTGAACCCTATATGGGATAAAGTGCTACGTGACGAGAATCACAACTCGAACTTATTCGGCAGCGTCCCGGCGTTCCCTCCCCGGTGCTGGGAGGAGGTAAGGAGTGGCTGGACTCGACCGGAGCGAATCAATGGCGAGGAGATTTGGTCTTCAGAAGCTTCGATTGGCGAAGATTGGTTGCCGGAGGGATAAGGATACTGATAAGGACGTCAGTTACTTGAGTGGAGGAGATTGTGAACCCCCTTAAGTAAAAAAAAAAACTAAACTAAACTAAACTCTTAAACATCGATGCACATTTTTATATAATGATTAGAATTTTATTTAAGAAACTTTGTAGTTAAGAATGCTCATCCCAGATAAATTATGGGATGGGTGACCTCCTGAGAAGTTATAAGAATAAGAGAAAACCGCGAAGCCCTTATGACAAAGCAGACAATATCTCGACAATTAAAAGTTTGGGCTGTTATAGAGGTAACATAAGGCCTTTCAAACTAACTTGATGATAAAGAACATATAAATCAATCGGTTGTCATCCTAAACTAGATAACAATTTTTTGTACGCACAAAATCTTATAATTACTATATGCATTCACTCAACAAACCCACACTATCACATTTTAGCATTTTTCAATAAAAAAATTTGCAACGGATTTAAGACGTGCACAATTTATGGAGATATCCCATGAACAGTGGCCAAAACAGAAACTAGAGAGTAGATCAACATAGAAAACTTACAGAACAACGGTGAAGTGTGAGTAGAGAGGATGAACGATCATGGAGATGAAGTTGAAAGAAGTAAAGTCAACTGGAATAACTGATTGGAAGTAGTTGGACCGAGTGGCAAACATGTGAGGGCTTTTGCATGAGAATTTTAATTTTTGTATTAAAAAATTACTTTAAGAAGCAGTAAAAAAGCCGTCTCAAACAAAATCTTAATAAGTTTATAAAATGTATTATAAATACTTAAAAAATCAAAACAGTGTTTCATAGAATAAACCCAATAATAACTAATATAATCATCTCCCCTCCCCAGACATGAAAGTTCAGAATGAACCAAGTGAAATTATGCCACAAAAGAAATACTTTTGTAGAATGGAAATGCAAAAAAAAAAAACTAATTTACAACCACTATAACAAAAAAATATTGAACTTATTATTTTCCCAATGCTTATGTATAAACTAAATATTTTAAATGAAATACTGAAACATGACCCAAATGAGAATGCCATAAATAAAGAATTAGATAAATAAGACTTAAATAAACAGAAGACAAATTAGAATTAGAAGTTGCAATATTTGTTTTTTTTTTTTTTTTTTTTGTTTATCCAAAATAAATAACCTCTCTTGCCAATAACTTGTCCCCATCAACCTCTAGAAGTGTGAATCCTTCATATAATAATTAGTGGATGAAATTGAAATAATTAAAAGCTCAGAATTGACCATTATAGACACTTCAAAAACAAGAAGAGAAACTTCTCCTGCCAAATGAATGAGTTTAATGTCCTTAGCACCGCCAAGCTGTCCCTCCCCTCCAACTAACAATCAACTTATCGCAAAGTTAAATCTGGTGACTTAGGTTTGATTTGACATCGAACTTTTTTTTTTTTTTGGGGTGCATGAACCTCATTCAAATTTGATTTGAACTTTAAACAGTATTGCTGAAGTCTTAGGCATCATTTGGGACAGCTTTCTTAATATTTTTAAGACAAATTTTTAGTACAAAATTTCTTAGAAGCAGCAGAAAAATAAGTCATCAAAAGCTGTCCCAAACGAAGCTTAAGAAAAATCATCAGTTATGCATGAATGCTCAGCAAAATGGAAGCTTAAAATTAAAACAGGTTCAGAGGGAGGGAAACTTAATTATTGTCCACTCAATAGTAGGAAGTTAAACCTGGTAGAAATCATAGAATTACTTTACAGATGACGAAGCTATTGTAACAAGCAATTCATATATGTATAATCATAAATATAATATATGCAAAAAATAATCTCCCCAAATATGCTCTTATAGTATTTTGATTCAACAACAATGATAAATTCTTTGGCACTAAGCATGTGGCATATATAGAATTAAAAGACCAACAAAACATTAAGGAAAAAATAGTTCCTCCTTACAGAACTAAGGAAGGTTTTAAAATGAATGAGAATACAAGACAAGGCTAGCTTCTCAAGCAATCTGTAAATTCCATGGCTTATGTCAGCCATGGGTGTTGAGCGCCTCCCACACCAAATTCCTTGCAGCCAAATTCTCAAGATTACGTGCTTGCAGTGCTGCATTCCTCAGAGTTGCCACAGTCATCCTGTTTGCTTCCATGAAACTGACGCTCGAGTACTGTAACTTATGCTTCTTACAAAGCTCCTTCACAAGAGGAACAATTCTCCGAAGATGGCACCTTGGCAAGCGAGGAAACAAATGGTGCTCCACCTGAAACTGTAATCCGCCATGAAACCAATCCATCCAAGGAGAACAAGAAATGTCAAGGGTTCCCATTGTCTGCTTCTCGAACCAGTCATTCCCCTGTGGCTGACCAACATAAACACTGGAAGAGAAATGACTGAGACAGAACTGAACATGCTGAAGACCTGTAACTACAAAGCTGGCAACGACAAACATAGCCCTTTCGCCCCAATTCGGAAGGAATGAAATAAGGTAAGGGTACCAAATCCAGAACACGATCACGCCAACAATCTCCTGCCATCGTGAGGGGATCTTCTTCTTTGAGAGGAGGAGGACTATGGATTGAGCAAAAAGATTTAATCTTGCGAAGCACATTACAGGGTAGAAGGTTAAATGCTGGTAGCTGACCATGAACCTTGCAATGGAATCAAAGGTCATCGTTCTTTCGTAGAAGTAGGAAGTGAGGGAGTTGAATAACTTAGAGGAGACGGCGAAGAGGGGAATATGTTGCAAATCTGGATCAAAATCGAGACTATTGCAGGCTATATGATGGGCATTGTGTGTTCTCTTCCACCATGCAATACTTATTCCGGTGAGGCAATTTCCTGTGACGATTTGGGCCAATCGATTCAAGTTCGGGTTGAGCATGACGTTGTAATGTCCGGAATCATGCCCTATCCATCCAGATTGGATCCATAGAAAACCCATAATCCCGCCGGCGGCAAGGTGGGCCCAGAGGTTGGTTGCGCCGACTACCAAGTAGACAGAGGTGAAGAAGAGGGCAAACATAAAACAGAAAGAGAATAAAACCCCATGCCCCTTTTCTTCGAAGAAACCGAGCTTTGTGAACTCGGCGACAAGGCGGCGGTAATCCTTAGATACTTCGGAAGTTTGGTAGTCGGATAAGTAATATCCGACGAAGAATCGATCAAGAAGCTTCCAGGCCGGGGCTGGATGGTGAGCGACGAAGGCGTCGGTGACATCCTGGCCGGCGAGATCGAGGAGCGGGATTTCGCCGCCGGGATGGTCTTTGACCCAAGTGGTTACATCGTACACCTTGCCCTGGATCGATATCCAAAGATCCGACGGGTCTTTGTGCTTCTTGAGCTCCTCCGACGAAAGGTACTTCCTTTGCTCCGTTTCCATAACCATTGCGCCGGAAGAAACGGCTTGGCAGCCCTGCTTCCTTCGGCCAAAGATGCAGAAAAGAAAACCCTAGATCTCCTTCCCTCCTCTCTAGACGAGAAAAGAGGGTACGAAATGGAAAAGTAAAAAAAGACAGCGCTTTTTCTCTTCTCTCCGATCTTCTCTAAATAACTCGTTTTTTCTATCTTTAGGCAAGCATTCAGTTTCGTTACAGCCAAGCCGATTTAAACTTTAAAATCCTTCGCTCCTCTAATTATGGAAGAACGCAGCTTGTGGTGATTGCGCGAACATGCCGAATGTTCAAATTTGGAGGGAAAGCTAACGGCTTTTTCAAGCAAAAGGCCAGAAGGACGGTGGGCCCCAAACTAACAGTCCCTGATATGCCGTACAGCATTGCCGGAATAGGATTACTAGTAGAACTTTTATTTTGTTCGGTCGACCGGATGCAAGAAACATCCGGTCCTAGACAAAAAAAAAGGCGGTACCGAGGTGTACCGAGTTTTTCAAAAAACTCGGTACACCGCGGTACCGAGTTTTTTTGCCTACGACCGAATGCTCCTCTGCATTCGGTCGGAGGACGTAATAATTGTTCTTACTAGTGTTAGGTTTCGCCGGAAATACTTATTAATTTTTTTAATAGTTTTTTTAGTTTAAAAAAATTATATTAAAAAATTATTTTTAAAAATATTAAAAAATTTATTCCAAAACCACTGGGTGAATTTTAAAAACGATCATCATGTTATCTAAGTAAAGATAAAAGATATAATTAAATAAAATTTTATACAATATTAAAAATATAAATTGAAATCAAAATTTTTACAAGAAATATAAGATCAAAGGAAAACTCATTTAAAAAAAAAATTTGTTAAAATTGAAAATTAAATTATGTTTTCTTTAGTAAACACAATTTAAATTTTGGTTTTCTGACAACAACAATATAAACAACATCATTTTTATCTCACTATATGGGGTCGACAATATGACTCCTCAAATTTTCTCATTTAAATCTTATAAAAAAAAGCTCATTTCTAATACTGACTAATAGAGTCTTTTTAGGTCTACATCTACATTTCTTAACAAAAGCTACATCTACTCTTCTAACTGGATCATCATCACACCGATATTTTATGCGAGCAAACAATCTAAGTTGACTTTCTCTAATATTATCTGTCACTAGAGCGACTCTAACATTTTCATGTATATGATCATTTCTCATTTTGTGTCTAAGAGTAAAGTCACTCATCTACCTGAGCATCCTCATATCTGCAACACTTAATTTTATGCTTCTCTTTTAATGACCAGCATTCTATGTTGTAAAGTATTGCAGCCTTGCAGGTCTCACAACCATTTTATAAAAATTCTTCTTAAGTTTAAGGTGTACTTTTCTATCACAAAAAAGGCTTGATATATTTTTGAGATTCCTATAGAAAATGCAAATTGAATTTTGAATTTCTTAAAAATCATATTTAAATTTGCATTTTCTATATAAAACATAATTTAATATAATATTTAAATTTTATTATAATTAATGTTTAGTATAATATTCAAAAATTAAATATAATATAGTTTAATATTTAAAGAATAATTTAATATAATGTTTAGATAGTATAAATTTTATAGAGTAAATAGTTAATGAATTTACTGAAAAATAAAATTAGAATATTTTAGCATTTTTTAATAAAATATAATATATATTTATAATTGTTGCGGACGGGAATATTCAGGGTGGTAGAGAGATATAGAGTTTAGTATTCAAGCTTTGTACGAAGATCTAGTACACAAACATATAAAGAGAGAGAAGTACAAAAGTCATTAATGATCAAGATTTTTACGCAAAAATCCCTGAAAAGTGAAAAAATATTGGGATTGATAAAATTAAAATGATTCTACTAGTATTTAATGTTGATTACAAGTGATGCCCTTCCTTGGGATGAAGTCATTTGCTCGGTGTAGTAAATACACATCATATAGAGTACATTTACATGGTAGGAGTTGGAATAATTCAATAATAGAGAGTTGTTCTCAAAAAAGTGTTGGCTTATTTGTTTGGTTGGTAAGATTGTAGTCGGGCAATAGTCGTCGGAGGAATTGAAGATGATCGGAGGAACTGTAGTCGGTGGGCGACAAAGATCGAACGGACCATAGTTAGTAGGAGATGACAGTTAGAGGACCTTAGTCAGCGGGCGACAATGATCTGAAGGATTGTAGTCGGCAAGCCAGGGTGGTCGCGCGGAGGGACATAGTAGGCGGGTGATGGTGGTCTGAGCGACTGTAGTCAATGGACGCGGTCGAAGGTATTGTAGTTGATGGGCGACGGTGGTCGATGAGACCGTAGTTGGTGGAGCAACGGTGGACGGAGGGATTATAATTTGTGGGCGATAGTGGTCGGAGGGAGCGTAGTCAGTGGATAACAAAGGTTAGAGGTGTAAAACCCCTTAAGTAAAAGAAAGCTAACTCTTAAATATCGAGGCGCCTTTTGGTGTAATGACTGGATTTTTCGTAAGAAACTCCGCAGCTAAGTGTGCTCATCCCAGAGCAATTCTGGGATTGGTGACCTACTGGAAAGTTACACCAACAAGATAAAATCATGAGGCTCTTAGGCCAAAGTAGACAATATCTCGATAGTTAAGAGTTTGAATTGTTATAAATTATATCAGAGTAATATACCAAACGGAAGATAGGAATTAAGTGCCATACAAGATAAAATGTTACTCCATGGGAGCCACCTCTTGAACTCTGTATGGGACAAAGTGCTACATGACAGGAGTCACCACTTGAATTTGTAGGGGCCGTCTCTAAAGTTTTATTTGCATAATGAATGATTCTAGGATACATATGCTGATGATGATGTCGGTTACTTAAGTGGGGGAAATTGTGAAACCCCTTAAGTAAAAGAAAGCTAAGTCTTAAACAACGAGGCACCTTTTGGTGTAATTATTGAAATTTCTTTAAGAAACTTAGCAGTTAAGCATGCTCATCTCAGAGCAATTCTACGATGGGTGAGCTACTGGGAAATTAGACCAACAGGAAAAAATTATGAGATTCTTTGATCAAAATGGATAATATCTCGATAGTTAAGGTCACTTAAGAGTTTGCGTGTAACAAATGATATTAGAGTAATATACCCGCTGGAAGATGGGAGCTAAGTTTCATAAATGACAAAGTGCTACCTCATAGGAGCCACCTCTTGAATCTTGTATGGGACAAAGTGCTACATGCCGGGAGCCACCACTTGAACTTGTAGGGACCACCTTTAGAGTCCTAACTACCTTGTGGATGATTCTAGGATACAGATGCTGGCGAGGATGTCAGTTACTTAAATGGGGGAGATTGTGAAACCCCTTAAGTAAAAGAAAGCTAACTCTTAAACATCAAGATGCCTTTGGGTTTAATAGCTAAAATTTTTGTAAGAGACTCTGCAGTTAAGCGTGCTCATCCCATAGCAATTCTAGGATGGGTGACATACTGGGAAGTTACACCAACAGGATAAATCCGTGAGGCTCTTAGGCTAAAGAGGACAATATATCGATAATTAAGAGTTTAGGTTGTTATAGGAGGGACCGTAGTTTGTTGGTGACGGTGGTCAGAGGTCCACCGGTGATCTGCAAACTAGCCGTGCTCCGTTGATTTGCAATCGAATGGTGGTCCGATCACGATCCGTGACTGGGCAGTGGTTCGATGGAAGTTCGCTGGTGGTGAAATTTGGTTAGAACTTTATGATCCTTATAGTCTTAGAGCTCTCTCCAAAGCCAAATGCCCCCTTCATGAAGAGAGTATGGGCTTGTTTATAAATTTTTTGAGTGACATGCTATATAAATATGGAGAAGATCCAGGCCAAATTCAGAATGCTACATCAAACGACTCACATCGATTCCCCTTATCTTAGAGCGTTCATTTAGAATTTAAGTGCCACAATGACATCAGAAGTAATCTATCTTAAGCTCGTTGTATTCTTCTCATCGAGCTGCTCAATTCAACTATAAGCATGCTATATTTGGGACTTATTTGCTCTTCCAATTTATGATTTAAACCTTCCAAATGTGCGACCCCCGATTTGGACCCATTTTGGCTCGGATTGGACAGATTTTGATGTCATTGGGTTCTTCTTACTAAGACTTTCAATTTGATCATGAGTTTGCTAAAATTGGAGTTTGGATGGTCCCTCATTTAATTTTAGAAGTTTCCAAGTTGAATACGCCTCAAGATTCATGCTCGATAAAGGCAATTTTTTGTGACGTATCAATAATAATAATAATATTTTATTACTTTTTAATATGTAATATAATATAAAATATATGTATAATCATCTTATTGAATTTAATATATGGGAATATTATTAACAGAATTCCGAATTCGAGTTGGATGATTGAGGCGAATGAATGCTTCAGGTCTTTTATGTACTAGAACCCGTCAAACCTAATTCAAAACAATAATTAGAAAATTTTAAACAAATTATTATTTCAACGATGAAACACGTCATTGAGAATTGAGACCCCATTTCTTGGGAAAATTATTACGACCAGTGTCCGGATTCGTCCGGACACCAATCCAGACGCGCCACATCACCAAAATAAATCAGGACCCAGTGTATTCGAGTGACGTGGCGCGTCTGTATTGAGTGACCGGACGTAATGATTCGCCCATTTCTTGACACCTAATGACCCTTCATCGATGTGAAAGTTGGAGTGTAAGAGGAATTTAATGCAAGTTTCTATCACGAAAAAAATTTTAAGGACAGTCCACCATAATAGAAATACTGTTTTAATTCAAAATCAATAATATCTATCAAAATAACATTTTGATTTCTTTTTAAGCATATAACATAATATTATTATTTATATTTGTTATTTTTTATGAAGGTGTCTTTCTTTACATTATCTTTCAAATACATTGTATTGAGTTATCTGTATTCAAAAGATAACGCAATGATAACTCTAACGTTTTTTTGCTCGACTCGAGCTCATTTGATCAGCTCGAGCATGTTGACTAAAATTTACAATGTTGAAGCTCGGCTCCGATGCTTGGTTGTTTATTTTGAATCCTAGATCTCCAACCAAACATCACCGACATAAAAAAATGACGAAAATAATGATTGCCCTTGAGGCCAACACCATGAAAGAGAAGGCAAAGATTGTGAAGCGAAAGCTTGAGGCTTTGTTTGTTTGATCCTTTTTTTCTTTTTCGTTTGGAAACGGAGGATTTTTTTTGTGTTATTTGGTTCGTCAAATCATATTCTTAAAAACTCTTTTTTTTTCTACAGTTTTGAGAAAACTTTTTATATATGCTTCTTCGTTATAAAACTACATTTTCTGAACTAATATTTTTTAAAATTGTCTTTTACAAAAGCATCAAAAAAATAAATGAAGCTTGAATTCAAAGCCTCTAAGGAAGTCAAGAGTTTGCAACTTATGGAGATCACCTTCCAAAGTTGCCCAAAAGATTCACGTAAAATTTTGCTAAGAGGTCAAAGAGCTGAAGATGGAGAGCTTCATGAGTAACTTAGGTAATAGTTCAAAAAAGTGACACTTGAATGCATAGTGTATTAGTTGGAAAAAAAATTTAGAACATGATGAGAGTAAACTTGAAGGCTTAGAAAATAATTAAATGATTCGAAAATCAAAAACTTTTTCGTAAAGTCAACCAATGATAGGGATATTAAGGGTATGTTTGGGACAACTTTCACATTGTTTCGCTTTTTAGATTATGACTGCAGTTTCGTTTTGGATGACTTTTTTATTGCTTATTAAACCAATTTTTAGTACAAATATTACATTTTTTGTACTAAAAAGTTATTTTAAGAAGCAGTAAAAAAATCGTCCCAAACGAAGCCTATAATTCTATTTAGCTACTACTTTCTAGTTGCTTTCAAAAAAATGTTGTATTATGAAGTTGTTTTTTACAACAGCTTTTATTTTCCCAATAATAACTTCACGACTAATTTTATAAAACACTGCAGCCATCCCTAAGATGATGTTGATTTGCATTCCAAAGTGTAAGGCTTCGTTTGAGAATGTTTTTTTATTGTTTCTTAAAGCAACTTCCTGCTTTAAGAAGCATAAAGAAAGCGGCCCCAAATGGAGCATAAGTTGTTCCGGCATCACCTCTGCACACACAAATATACATTGATGGAGGATTACATTTTGGATTATAAGCCTTCTACAACTAAAGAGATGATTGAAGCCCCACTTCAACTAACTCCTTAAAACTTCTTTTATCTTATAGTCTACAAGAACCCTAGAGAAGTCCACACCAACGCCAGCTTGGGCATGTGGTCAGAACCTTCCATGAATACCTTCCTCGATGACATCAAAAACTAAAGGAACATCATGGAGTATGTTAGGAAGGAGATTAGTTTACTTTGCTGACTTCTTTGTCTTATAGAAGTCGATTCTCAAGGAGCATCAATACCCACTCTATCAGCTCTGGAGATGTCCACTTCTACTCTCTCTCCATAACGACAAATTGAACACAAGGGAAGAGCAGTGACAGTGTCATGTTGTCCCATTGAATTCGGCTTTTTTGGGACGACTTTCTTATTATTTTTCAAAATAGTTGTTTAGTACATAAATTTTAATTTTTATATTACAAAGCGGATTAAAAAAACAGTAAAAAAGTCTTTTCAAACGAAACCTTCAATAGATAGAGGGGACGGATTGGTATCAAATGAGGATTACAGGTCAAGGCTTTGTAAAATGCGTCATCTCTTCTAACATCAACCAAGGAGGGTGAGAAACGAGTTAAACTCTAATGAATATGAAATTGAGTCTTTGATTTTTTAAAAATAGAAGTCTAATATTAAGTGTTGCAGAGATGAGGATGCACAGGTGGATGAGTGGCTTTATTCTTAGAGACATGATATAAAATAAGCATATATGCGAAACGATTGGAGTAACTCCACTAGCATATAAGATTAGCTAGAGAGAGTCGCCATAGATGGTTTGGTCCCATAAAACACCAGCCTTCCGATGACCCAATTAGGAGAGTAGATGCATTAGATTTAACATATGTTAAAAAAGGATGAGATAGATGTAAAAAGACTTTGTTAGAATATAATATTAGAAATAACATTATTTTATTAGATCTAAATGAGAATTTGACTCTTGACCGAACACAATGGAGAAAAAAGATTCACGCAACTGACCCATATAGTAAAATAAAAGCTTGATGTTATTGTTGTTGTTCCATTATAAGTTGAGCCAGATTCCATAAAATATATTGCACATAGTGATCATGGACCAGTGGATTTGAAGAAGATTATTCATAAATATTTGTGATGAACTTGAGTTTTTTTTTTAATGAATACTTCAAAAGTCAACCCTTTAAAACATAGAAAAGATCATTAATATTTTCCTCGGTCATAGGTACGGTGGACAAAATTTTAATTAATTAGACGACAACAATAATAATAAAAAATATAGTAATAATAATAATAACATCAAATAATAATAAAGTTTTTTTTTTCAGTTATTGTAAAAAGTTGCTTCTTAGTACAATATTTTTCTTAAAAGCGATGAAAAATAATGAAAAAAAAAAATCCAAAAAAAATTATGATTGAAGCAAAGAAACTGTCTCAAATGAAGCCTAAAGCACATTGGCAAAATCTTTTGCTTCCAGAAGTAATCAAATTGGCATTTTTTTGGCATAATATTTCTGCAGGATTCAAAGTAAGCCACATGGTTTCTACAAAGATAATAACACAGCTTTCAAGCAAACAAAAAGGTCATCAATGGCTTCCACCAGAACCACAAAAGCCGACAAGATCCATGAGAGTAGAATACAATGCCTCCAGAGACAAGTGTCCCAGAAATCTACGGTTTCTAAACTCGACATCCTCTGCTGCTAACTTTCCCTCTTCCATGGAACCATCATCAAAAACCAACCACCACGATATACAGCCATGGATGTCCTCGGCATCCACATTAGCCACAAGCCCAAGAGTCTCCCCCTGCTCCAGATCAAAGTACAAGCACAGGAAGTCCCTGCTCACCTTCATACCAACAATCAGAGCTTCTTCATGAAGCCAGTCAATGACCTGGTTGGCAACCTGAAAAAAGAGAAATTTGGAGAAGGAAGAGGGAAGCTGGGCTGTTTTGTATGGGAAAAGATACACGCAATTGGATAAAATTATATAATTTCATTGTTGAGTTAAGGCTTCGTTTGGACGGCTTTCTTTCTGCCAGTTTTTTAGTAGAAAAAAATTTTAGGAAGCAGTAAGAAAGCTGTCCCAAACAAAGTTTAAATTAGATGTCAAAAGCTTATAATATTTGGTTAGCAAGCAGAAGGGATGATTATTCATTTATTCAGGTAGATTCAAAAACACTTAGGCTTTGTTTGGGACGGCTTTCTTACAGCTTCTTAAAACAGACTTTTAGTAAAAAAAAATAAAATTTTTGTAATAAAAATTTGCTTTAAGCAGCAGTAAAAAAGCGCCCCAAACAAAACCTTAATATCAAAAAACTATTTCTTTATATGATGTCCTGAAAGATGTTGAAATTGAAGATGCAAAGGATGAACAAGGTCAGCCATGCATTCCGACGTTTGAGATACTATTAAGGTTTCGTTCGGGACAGCTTTTTTACTGTTTCTTAAAGCAGCTTTCGAGTACAAAAATTTTAACATTTGTACAAGAAAGTTGTTTTAAGAAACAGTAAGAAAGCCGTCCCAAACAAATCCTAAGTCATTTCTTTTTCGCTGCATCAACAATGATGCTTTGAGGCCAAACACAAGTATTATCTAGCAAGACAAGAAAGAAGAACCATAAGCTACTTTTCAATTTCAGAAATTAAGGTGATAGGTGACAAGACCTAATCATGAAAGAACTATAAAATGAAAATCAGGCAGAAGTCTTAGCATCGTATTCCAGAACCATAAACATACCTGATGCAAAATAGCCACAGGAAGATCAACCAAATCACAACCATAACTGTTTATTGAGCAACTGTCACTGTAATCACCTCTTAATGAACCAACAAGCCCAGGAGTTCCTTCTCCACTCACATTAATCTGATCATCATTCACCACTACCTTAGAGTTAAACTGGGACCTAATCCCACTCTTCAAATCATTACTGCCTGATGGCTTAATCCTTCTGCTGGAGCGGAGAATTGATTGAGGAACCTTCAATGATAATGACCATGAAGATATCCGAGAATGCCAAGTAGGATGAGATAGCAAATGGAGATAAGGAATTCCTTCTACCTATGCGTTAGCAGAAAACAACACTGTGCGGTTCAGTTTCTTCCAAATGAAATGCAAAGAGTCAATGAGGTAAGGAGGACATACCAGACCTTCAAGCAAAGACAATACTTTCCTGGAAAAGATTCTGTGGGCAATTGTCATACAAAAATGACCTAAGAAATTACACCCATCATTACGTCTGTCTTTGGATTTTAAAAATACATCGTCATGAAAAAGATACTGCAAGAAAATTTCTAAACTGACTGGGTCCGGAAAATTGAGATAATTCCTGGTATAAGAATCAAAATTTTCATCCACTGCTGATAAACCTAATGAATCGGTACTGGAAATCCTATTTTCCCTAATCTGAGCCTGATTATTTGATTCAACCCTTCCAGTGGACTCTTCTTCAATGGATGGTAAGAGGCATAAGGACACAGAAGTTTCTTGACCAATTGATAAATGTAAGCGATCTTCTCGCATTGCTATCACATTAACTCCAGGTGAGGGATTATAGCTCTCATGATTTACCAGATCAAAAACCTGAAACCAAACATTGCTAATAAATATAAAGCATATCAACAACAACATCACAAATTACAAAAGAAAAGGGGAAAAAGGAAAAAGGAACAACAACAACAAGATCATCATCAAGCCTTAATCCCACAACGTGGAGTCGGTTACATGAATCCTTTTTCTCCATTGTATCCCATTAAAAGTCAAATTCTCGTTTAACACTAACAAAGAAAGGTCATTCCTAATATTTTCTAACCAAGTCTTTTTAGGTCTGCCTCTATCTTTCTTAACATAAGTCAAATCTAATACCTCAACTTTCCTAACCGAGTCATCGGAAGGCCGTCGTTTTATGTGACCAAACCATCTAAGGCGACTCTCTCTAATCTTATCTTCTACCGGAGCTATTCCAACCTTTTCACATATATGCTCATTTCGTATCATATCTCTAAGGGTAAAGTCACTCATCCACCTGAGCATCCTCATCTCTGCCACACTTAACTTAGTATTATGCTTCTCTTTTAATGGCCAACATTCCACACCAAAAGCAAGGAAAAAAAAAATAAATGAAGGAAAGGAAAAGGAAGGAAGGAGGAAGGAGGAAGGAAACCAGGAAGGAAGGAAGGAATGAAGGCAAGGAAGGAAAGGAAGGAAACCAGGAAGGAAGGAAGGAATGAAGGCAAGGAAGGAAAGGAAGGAAACCAAAAGGAAAAAAAAAGGAAAGGAAAGAAGGAAAGGAAACCAAATCTACCTTTTAAATATACATCTTTTTTAAGTTTAAAAAAAAAAAGTACAAAGGAAACCACCTGCTCTTGAAATATTGACTGATGTATTTCACGGAGAATTAGATGTGAATCTTTGACGCGTTCATTAACATTTTCATCTGTCAATGCCTCTTTCTTGTCTTCCTGGGGATAAAGACCTGACTCCAGCATTTTCCCTTTAACAAAGCCCTTTTGCTTGCGTCTTGAATGGGATCCTGGAAATTCAACGGATAAAGAGCGGCACAACTTTGAAGGCAATTGTACGGTCAGAATTCCAGCAGGATCACGATCAATACGAACTGTAGATAAAGTCAAGGACCTAGATGACAAAATCAAATCTGTCGTTGAGTTATCAAGAAGATCAATTGTGAAACTCTCGCTGCCTGGACCAGAAAGTCCTATACGCTGTCTTTTCACTTTCCAGTTCTGTTGCAATCTATTTGTTAATTAAGGGCAAGGTCAAATTTTGTTGATTAATAGTAAAACAAAATTAAAAAGGGTAAGAAAACTACCTTATTAATGATCCATAAAATCTTGCTTCTCTTGTCACCTGCTGCTCCAAAGATTTAGAAGATTGTTTAAAGTATCTCCCAAGATGCTGCATATCAAACAATTACAAAAAAGGAAACTGTTAGCAGATGCACTAGTTCAGCTATTTGGGGAAGAAAGGTGCTCAGGAAAAAAGAAAAACTATTATCCAGCTATGCGCCAATGAAGTTAAGAAAATCCAGAAATAGGGAACACTATCTGTGGAGATTTAGAGAATCACTATAAACCTCTAGCAAGAACTATATAAAAATTTAGAGCCTATTACAGAGTTTACTAGTTGAATATTCTTCAATTCCGGTATTCAGTTAACATGCCATTTCCTACTTCTTATTTCCAATTAATCAACTAGACTGTAGTTTTCCATCAATTCCTACTTCATTTTAATCTGTCTGTGGTCTGGGTTCGTCTTTTAAATAAACGGTATCGTTAAATAAAGGGATCTCACTAAGTCAAGACTGAAGTGACAAAGGTAATCTGATATGCTTCTGATGTGCCTGTTCAGGACCGGCCCAAGGGCCGGTTCGGCACTACTACAGGAGGCGGAATCCATCCACCTCCCTTGGCTTGGCCCGCCCATGGGGTGGGCCCCACTCCTCCATTGGATTTAAAAATTAAACAGAGGGGGCGGCTAGGGCTTGGGAGAGAAAATTGATTAGGAAAGATTTTGTACTAAAGAGGATGAGAGGGATTAGGGAGTTTTCATGCTTTGTTTGATTGCAAATTAGGGTTTCTTGACGTTTGGGCTCTAGACTCTCTTGTCTAGAGATTTGGGAGAGACGATCCTCCTCTCGAATTGAGGATCATTTGTATCTTGTTCACGTGTTTGTTTGGCTTTGTTTCTCTTATTGCAATCCATCGTTTTAGGGCTGGTTTTGCCCAGATTTTGCATTATTCTCACTGTTTTCTCCAATTAGTGATAGGTTTGCTTGCGAACTCAAGTATTTCCCTTAGGGTTACTTACAAAATCAAGTATTTCCTATCAGCTTCCTCTTTCTTTCAACTCACTTGTCTCTCTCTTCTCTTATTGGCTATCATATTATAAGAACTAAACAGAGCGGTCGGACCAAGTCATGAAGTCAATAGAACCCTATTATAGACTATGCATATGCTGGTATAAAAATTCCTTCTATTATTCATCTTCTGGGAAACTGAATTTGGAATATTGCCGCAAACCCTAAGTGAATAGGACAAAAATCACTAAACAATTGAACCACTGAATAATTTAAAAAACATATGAAATGTTTGAATAAAGTAAATTACTTGCATTATTAAGCATCAACATGATAGAAACTATAAAGAAAAAAAAAATCTTTTTTTTTCATGTTATAAAGCTGTCAAATACACTTTCTCTGTGCAGACTTAAGCACCTCCTAACAAAAGTTAAGCATTAGTAACGTTACAAGTTTAAAACCTATTGGACTGCTTAGACAAAAATTGTTAAGCAGGTATTCAAACAGAAGTTGTTGAAGCCTTCTACACAACAAAGGAAAATGAAGAAATTTATGTGGAAGAAAAATTACACGAAGGCGTTGTAACTTTGTTGCTGCAGATACTGCAATATCGGACAAAGATTCATGAGGTAATTGCTTTGGCCTTTGCATCCCAGCAACTGTAACAGCATCATTTGCTTCAACCTAAAAAAGTATCTTCAAATAGAAAGAAAATGAGTGCTGACAAAAACCATGAAGCCCAATCATGTGACATAATTACATGTTTTACCACTTAAATAACGTAAGGCAAAGAGATGGCATGTCTTTCAGCATATTGCAAAAAAACCTATATAAGAATTACTAGAGCTAGCATGGGCCTTACCAAACCAGTTTATATATCACTTGTAGGAAATAATTAATTGGCTTCCAGAAGAAAATGCAATGGATTTCAGGTTCATAGTATTCAAGATTAAAAACAATTTTTAACTTCCACAGGAATATGTTCGCATAAATAACTTTAAGCAGCTAAAGAAATAACATTGTAAAACACAACAACGTCTGACCTGGATAGATAACAAGACATTTTGTAACAAATTCCAGAAGGTAGATCGACATTTTCATACATAGAAATTTAGTACCAAATGTCAAAGGTATGAAAATAAATGACAGACTGACATTTTCTAGAAATTTACCAATGCCCAAATGGTGCTACACAACTTTATGAGTTTGGAAAATGGTTTTAAGTCTGCAGGTTTAGGATCAATTTTGGTGGAAATCAATCCTAATCCAGTTAATATTTTTCAATTTCAGATTGGTTTCAGTTTTAGGTTTGGGATTTCCGAGTGGAACTCAATAGTTTCAGTGAATTTTGGAATAAAACTCAAGGGTTTCTGATGCAAGACTAAGTATTGATTTAAATGAATGCGATAAAAAAATTGTAAGTTTTGAATAAGAGCAAATAACAATTAAGACTGCTAGCCACTAAATAATGATAGAAAACAAAAGAGGAGTAGCTATGCTTAGGCCAAATCACATGCTAAGAACTTGAATCATCAAAGCAATTTATAATTTTCAAAAAAATACGAATTAAGTAGTTATTCAATAAAATCTCTAAGTTAACATTGAGATTAGAACATAGAAAATCAAGAACTCAAATCCTACGTTTACTAAGCGAGGCAGAGAGCTTGGCACGACTCCTTGTGCTTGAATAACCACCTACAAGGTCAAATGATTTAGAAGATAAATGAATAGGGGAAGAAGTTCACCCTTGTCGAGGACTGGAAACAATTTTCCACTGAACGTTGGCAAACTGTTCTTCGACGGCTTCGGATAGTGTGAAGATGATGCAATCCAAATATTCTTCGACGGGGTTGTCGACTTCCGGGTTGACATCAAAGAATATTGACCAAAGAATGTCGACGTTCCCTTGCTCTTTGTGAACAAATCCGGAGTCAAGATCGAGATCGGCCATTCATCGGTTTCGAAGGATTGAAGTGTTGAAGACGATCGTCATTGCTTCCCTTGAGGACTCCTCTTGAGAGAAAGAAGTTTCTCTCACGGACCGAAGTGGAGATTAGGGAGGGAAGTGGCCGGCCTAGTGAAGGAGGCTTAGGGAAATAGTAAGTTCATATTTTGATGGAATTAGGGTTGAATTTGAGAGAGGATTTTGGAGGGAGAGGCTGTAATTAATTTCCAAATCAAAGTCCCTTGAGTTGGAAATAAATTAAGGGAGATACGAAAGAGCAGAGGGGGCAGTGGGGTTAGAGTAGGAGTTGGGATTTAATTCCAAAAGTAAGAGTGTGATTTTGGAAGGAATTAAAGGAGGTGGGGGCCTTGGGAATTTCGGCCAAGAGGGAGGGGGTGGCTTAAATTATTTCCAAGAGTGTAGATTGTCTTTTGAAAATAATTCCAAAGAGAAATTGTATGGGGCCAGCGTCATAGGCAGAGAGGGGAGAGAGTTATGGAAGCATCTAATGCTTTCTTGATTTAGGAAATTAAATTAGGGAAGAGAGATCTCATCCCCATTTAATTTAAAATTCAAATAGGATAGGATTTGGAAACTTTCCTAAAATAGGATTTATATTTTAGGTAATAATTTCAAATTCAAATATAATTGAATTTGCTAATTATTGAGTTACCTAAAATACAGAGAGCTAATTTAGGAAATGATAATGGCAAGTGATGATGGAGGGAAAATCAAAGGGAGGAGCCAGCGGTTTGGACTAGAAGTTTTGGGTGAGAGGGGCGGCGGCTAGGTGGGGAGAAGGGATTGATTGGGGTGGTGGTGGTGGGATGAAGCCAACAGGTGTGGAGGGGAAGGACATGGGGATCCGGCGGTGGGGTTTGGTGAACCGTGGATTACAAGAAGAACAAAGGAGAAAGATTAGAAACACAAAATGATAAACTAACCACGTACCCAGACTATCCAAGGTTGGTGGGTGATCTGATTACCTCTCCAAGGGGTCTCTATCTAATCTCTCTCAAGCTCTCACAAGAACTCAAAACACGGGAATATCCTTCATTCTTTCCTTCAAAAGAGAACATAAGGGCTATATATATAGCCTCATACAATGGACAAAAATAAAAGACGACATTACCCTTTGGCTTACACATGACCACTCTTATGTAAGGGGTAAAAAGGGAAAAACAACTAAAGCAAATACAAACATAAATAATGTTGACCTACGGATCAAAACAAAAAGAACAAAAAAATTCAGCTAACCTGTAGACCGACGGATCCACGAAATCAGCCGAAGCCCATCCCGATTTTCTGCTGAAATCCCGCTGAACTCAAACAGAAATCCCGTAACCTCGTACTGGTTCGGCGCCGTTCGCGTCGCTTCTCCGCGAATCCTGCGAAGACGGCTTCGATCGCCTCCCATTTGCGTCTATAAGAGGGAGACGAGCTCTCTGCTTCCAGGACCATTCCATTCGCTACCTTCTCCACTGTCGAAGCTCTCTACGACGAAATCCCTTGCCCTCCCTCTCTGCCCGACGCTCCCTCTGATCTCCTCCACTGCCTTGCTCCTCCCGATCCAGAGCAGAGAGAGAGAGAATGAGAGGGAGATAGAGAGAGTTCCACCTTGTCCGAACTCCTGGCCGACCGAATCCCATCCCGACGCCCCCTCTCCGTCTTCTCCGTCGTGGTTTCCCGACTCAGCTCCCTCGGCGACTTTCCCCTCTTGTAGAACCGAAAGTTACAACATTTCGATCGGAAGCAAGAACAGGGAGCTCGCCGGCTGTGGAGACAACTTCCTACCTTTCGTGCGCTTCTTCCCCTCTCTCTGACGCTGCTTCCTACCTTTAGGATCGGAAGTTTCAACATTTCGATCGGAAGCAAGACGGGAACTTGCGGGTAGTGGAGATAACTTTCTCCATTTCGTGTGCTTCTCCGGTTTCTTTGTTGTTGTTCGACTTCTCCGGCTCCTCCCTCTCCGATCGGAAGCAGAACAGGAGCTCGCGGGCGTGAAGTTAACTTTCTCCCGTTCGTGATCTTCTGCGGCCAAATCCCGAAAACAGAGAGTAAGGGCGGGAGAGAGGGATTATTTTTTTTATATATATGTAATTAAGAGAAACTTTAATTAAATGTTAATTATATTTATCTTAATTAATTATTACTTATTTATTATTAATTAAATTAATTAATATTAATTAATTTAAGATTAATTAATATAATATTAATTAATTTAAGATTAATTAATATTGATTAGTTCTAATTAATTTTAAATAAATATAATTATTTAAGTATAATTATAATTATCAATTAATTATTATTAAAAAAAAAAGAAGAGAGAAAGCATGCCTCTTACCTTCTCCCGCCTCGGTCCCCGAGCCTTCACCGACCACCGCCGGTCCACCGGCCTCGAAGGTATAACCCCCTAAACTCAAGCTTCCGTCCTTGACGTGTACGACGGACCGGAAAACCGCCTATACACGCCTTTATTGCGCGTGGTGGGATGGGACCCCGGTCCGACGCCTACGACGAGGCGGACAGTCGCCTCCACTCTCTCTCCCTCGATCCTCGGGCCGACACCGCCAAAACCCGCGAAGGTACGAATCCTCTAAACTCAGATTTCTCGCATCGTTGTTTTCAGCAGACCGGAAAAACTCCTATACACGCCTTTATTGCGCGTGGTGGGATGGGACGCCGGTCTGATGATTACGACGAAGCGAGCAATCGCCTAAACTCTACTTCGACGTTCGTGGCGCACCGGAAAACCGCCTATACATGTCTTTATTGCACATGGTGGGAAGGGACCCCGGTGCGGCGCCTACGACGAGGCAGGGTCACTCATAAGTACTCCCGAGCGGGGGGAAAGCAAATTGTGTCATTTAAACAGGTACCGTCAAAGACCCCATACACGCCTTTATTGCGCGTGGTGGGATAAACAAAAAAATCACGGCCGCGGTGTCCTCGTCAGAGGGCACCTACTATACACACCTTTATTGCGCGTGGTGGGAAAGACCCAGTTTTCTCGTAGTTTTCCCCTAAAAGGGGGAGACGCCGGGAGGCTGCCGAAATTTCGGGTGAAATCGTACCTGGATTTGATGGAACTCAAAGAACAATGGTGGACTTGTGAACTTGATTCAATATACTTAAATAAACTTGAATCAAAAAAAAAATGTGCAAATGAGATTGAACTTGAGCTTGTGCATCCGGACTTGAACCAAACAAGACTACAAGAACTTGGACATACAAAATTGACTATAAAGAACAAAGCATTGGGACTCAAATTTGAACTCAAATGACACTGAGCTTGATTGAACTCGGACTTGAACTCAACAAGACTACGAGGACTTAAATGTGAACTCAGACTCAGATTTGAACAGAAGATTTTGAACTCAAAGAATTGAACCATGACGAACTCAAATGAACTTGAACTTCAATTGAACTTGGTTGAACTCATTTTGAGCTCGGACATGAACTCAAAGGACAACAGGGGACATGCATTTGGACTTGAACTCAAGCTCGATCCGAACAATCATAAAAAGGTTCCAACTCAAACCAAAGTTCCAAGTACAACTTGCTTGATGATCAAGATGCAAGAACTATTAAGTGACGTAACCACAAGAAGCGACAGTTCAATGTCAAACAAATGCAAGGGACTTCTGCAAATCATAGCAGTCAATATGCAGCATGAAATGCTTACAAATAAAGGCGGACGACACAATCAATATCATTTGATTGAAAATGAGTGCCCCGCTCTCCTACAAGACCTACAACAATCAAAGTACAAGCAAGCATACTACGACCTCAAGGTGTATAAACAAAGATTGTAGTAGACTTTACAACAGTCCCTATGAGATTGGGAGCATCGTACCTGCGAGAATAGCGAATGGCTGCAGAATGCACGGGTGCCTCTCCTACATATACTATTGGAATCTCTTACAACAATCCCTACGAATGCCTGTTGATTGAGATGGCAATACTGGAGACCAGCAATCAAAGATCTGCCCCTACAGCTGTAATCGTCCAACCACCCGAGATTGGTGAAAGGGTGGATATGATGCAGAAGCAATGGGTCTTCTACAAATACTTCCAAAAGATCGTAATGAATGCAGCGATCCCCTGCGAATGAATATTTGTGGATAACAACAGTGGATATATCGTAGGCACGACGAACCACTGTGGGCACAAGTACAGATATCACCTACGATAGTAGTGATCAAAGTGTCGTCAGTACACCGGGTACAAAGGCAACCCGATGTACAAAAAAGGACACCCCCTGGCAGAAGAGAGGACATGTTTGAACAAATTAGAACCAAACTTCCTGGTGTTCCAAACTCTCTTTTAGTTCTATACTCAAGAAGAAAACGGCTCTGGTACCCACGAATACCGGAAATAACAAGTCTGCCACACTGAAGATCCTAAAAGGATTTCTCCCCAAATCAGCAGTCATTGACTCCAAAGTCCAGAAAGATCTTTCCCCGGTGATTGAGAAAGGGGGGAGTCAATATCAAGACTAGAACGCCACCGGATCTGCAACATTCGTACAAGCAGACAGAAGGCGTCCACAACTACAATACCACGCCACCGGATCTGCAACCTCCGTACAAGCAGACAGAAGGCGTTTATAAATATTCCAAAAATACCCCCTGCACGTGCATTATAAATTGTATACACATAGGTACACTAAAGGGGGAAAATATAATCCAAACTCGCATGGGCCCCGACGAGCGTGTTATTGGTACACACGTGGCGTCTAGGGATGCTGCGCGGGTTGACAAGTGAATTCTAGTTCGAACCCGATCTTCCTATATGGGTCAATAGGAGTCGACATGGTTCGAACTCTCAAACAAATATACGGTTGCTACGACCGGTATATTTGTCTTAATACATTCATATTAGGCTTTCAATGCCTAAAATCAAAAGAATTCACTTTCAAGGGTACAAAGCCTACGAAACCCGATCCTCTGTCGACAGCCCGACAGAGTTGACAAGGTTCAATCCATAAAAAAAAATGATCCCAAACACTCCGACGATGGCCGTGTTGAATGCAGATCTCAACCGGAGGGGTTCCCAAATAATTTCCAATGTCATTCCAAATATCCAAATGTCTTTCAAGCTCCATCCAAAAACTCCACAAAAATCTCAAAATCCCAAAAATCCAAAATATTTAAAAAATGAAATCAAACCATCAATCGCTTAAAGCAAATTCCATCCACCCTCCGCAACAGTCTGCCGGGGTGGACAAATTCAAATTTACCCTAGCTCACAAAGAGCGAAATGTCTAGTCGAAAATATCACTAGGATCCATTCTCAAACAATCTCTTGCTAGTAAGGACGTGGTACGTGTCCTCTAACCGGCAGTTTCGCCGCCAAATGGCACTGCAGGTAAACGGTTATGACCCGGGGCCCTCTGAACCGAGTGGTTTTGCCGCCAAATGGCACCACGGATAGCGGTTATGGCCATAGCCAATACGCTCCTTAATGGCGTTAAATCCTTGAGATATGAATCAATAGGATATGATCGATAGGGCACAAAGCCCTCTGTTAGCTAAGGTGGATTGAAATTTGTCCCCTTAGACAAACATTCAACCCCGGTCTACAAGGTCCCCTTGGACGAAGCAACCCATGGCTGCCGACAAGGATCCTTCTGTCAGGTTGGGTCGACTACCTCCTCTGACTAAGTAGACCAGGGACCACGATGGCCCGGGACGACGGAACCATGGGATCTTGATCGGGTCTATCATCCATTCCCCCACCATCCACTTTAAGTACAAGATGGTGCAATTTCTATTTTGAATATCAAAATCTCCGAATTCTCAAATATCAATCCTCCAAATTCTCAAATTCTCCAACTATTTTCAAACCCAATTCTCAAATTTCCAAATCCAAACTCATTGCTGCTACTATATGCCAGATACACGTATTTCTATACGTATCTGATCGACGACTAGCCTTAATCGAAAGTTCTCTCTCGTGATCGAGAGAGGTAATTAACTATAGGGGCTTGCGCCTATAGGAAACCAGAACTCAGATCATAAAGTCCTCACAAAATGAGGGCGAAATCTCTGGGTAGTGCCTTATCTACAAACCCATCTGCCTTCCAAAATTTACCCCGGAACTTAGTTCGTTAAAACTCCCTCGCCGAATAAGAAAAGCGAGCGCGGAGGCCGAGGATGAATTTTCGGAGCCTACAAATAAATAAAAATAAATACATATAACGACTTAAAAATATATCGGCATGATCGTGACCGTAGATCGGCAGCCACGCCTCTGATAGAATTTCCAAGCTTCGATGTCCCCATCAGTTTCACTCAAAACTCACAAAATTTTAAATGTAACTTTGGTGAAACTCTTAAGCAGTCATCAACTTTTAACTAAAATTCTATCATTAAGGGATTACAAAATTCCATTTGTATTGTAGCTTGAGCCCCAATTAGATAATCCTCTTTTTTTCATACCACACATATACTTTTTAAGTATTTAGTAAAAAACGTGGCCAAAAAATGAATCAAAATATTGAAAATGAAGAAATTAACTAATGAAGCCGAAACTTCTGCTATAGAGGCTACCAAAAATATGTTTTAAAACATTGGTTTGTAAGCCTTAAAAATGTCTCAAGTAAACAGTGATGATCAAAAAGGCACAAAAAAACTCAAGAATTTCCAAAAAAAAAAAAACAATGGCAGAAAATAGATAAAACCTATCTTTTCTCTTTAGCTCCAACATATAGTAAGTTATCATCCAATTATGAGATTAATACACAAAAGCAAATACCTTATACCCTGAATTGAACAGTAAACTGCACAATCCCTCCATGTTTCATCCAAAAATGATTTGCATTACATAAAGGTAATAATCAATGGTTACAAGAAGCTAAGGAATAGCAAGAACCCTAAATAGGCATCAAGCCTAAAAGGATCCATAAGCCAATTTTTCTCATGTACACCAACCAGACTAGATAACTCACAAGATCACTTAATTTATGGCATAACTACCTCCTACACGGGGTTCAATTATTTCTACCAGTCATCCATGCATATGTCACCATAATTTCCCTTTGAAAGCACAGTAATCAGAGAGTGAAAAAAAGTAACAGGCGACAGAATGAGGCTGAAAAGCTTATAATGACAGTGAAAATGCCTTAATCAACTCACTACAATCCCACTCCATCAAATGATATCAAGTTCTGAACCTTCAGGCGCTACTTTCTGATGCTCCGTATGCAGTTGCTAGAATTTTCCATGGTTTTAATACAAGAATGTATTCATTCTCTAAAACATCACATAAGCAGTTTTTCTCTTTGCCTGCTTCTCACTGCCTAGCGGCTCTTTCTTCCACCGGCTCTTTCTTCTTCCGTCAGCTGAACGCTTCTCAAGTGGTGTTCTAACAGCTTGAGTGATTTTTTTCCTCCAAATTTCTCATGGATAATACCGTTCTTAAGCTCAAAGATCTCTCACTTCCTACTTAGCTCAAATTTCTTATGTCTAATATCAAGAACATATTTGAACTTCTTGCTGATAACTATCCAACTTGACACTCTCAAATTATCAAATTGTTTACTGCTAACAGTTTCGATGGGTATCTCAATGGATTGAAATATTGCCCACCTAAATACTCTATTTCAGGAAAAAATATTCTATGCGGACGCCGAACGCAGTCCGAAGACCAACCAGAATGCGCCGCGCAACCCTACTCGGTACCGCGGCTCGGTACTGCTCCGTACTGTGCTTAGTATTGCTGACGAGGATTGCTCTACTTTCAATTGTTGTCACCAAGAAATGTGGTCACTCTACTTTCAATTGTTGTCACCAAGAAGATATATCATATGTTCCCACAACCTCCTCTCCTACCCATGCTCTACTTGCCAATATCGGTGGCTCTTCTGTCGTAGTTCTCACTGCCACTTCAACCTCCTCCCTATGGTATCACAGATTGGGCCACCCCAACTCCTCCACTCTAGCAGTCATAGCAAAACAATTTCCAAAATTATGTATTTCTTCTTCTACTACTACTACAACTTCTAACTCTTGCCAAGAGCCATCGTTTACCCTTTAATGAATCTTAAAGAAATTCCACTTCTCCTTTATAACTCATTCATGTTGATGTTTGAATACCCTCCCCCATTATTTCAAATATTGGTTTTCGTTTCTATTTATTGTTTGTTGATGATTTTACCCACTATACTTGGTTGTATCCTATAAAGCAAAATTTTGAAACTACAACTAAGGTCAATATGTTTAAAAATCTTGTGGAAAAACAATTTAACTCCTCCATTCATATATTACTAGCAGATGGAGGTGGTGAATTTCTCAATAATTCTTATTTAACATGGCATCCAACATCAATTTTTTTGCCCACACACTCCACAACAAAACAGCATTTCCGAGCGCAATTGTTCCAGCACTTCTCATCGAAGCTCAGCTGCCTCCTCATTTCTAGATTGAAGCTTACCTCATAGTCGTTTACTTAATAAACGGAATGCCATCGCCTAACACCTCTAACTTACCTCCCTATCAACTTTTAGTTTTACACAATCATTCTCCTGATTACAATTACCTGTGTGTTTGCTTGTCATTGATATCCCTGGCTTTGACCTTATTCCTCCCATAAACTTGCTCCTCACTTCACACCCTGCATTTTTCTTGACTAAGCCTCTTCTCAAAAAGTTCATTGTTATGACCCCAATACAGTCAACATTTTCATCTCTAGATATGTCTACTTCAATAAGCACTCCAACATCCCCTCCTCCACTCCTTCCAGCAACATCAACAATTCCTCCCACTCAAATTCTCTATATTCTACCTCCTCTAGCTCCCCCTACATTCCCCTCAACCCCACCACACCCCTCATTCTCAAATATCCAGTCCCTTCAACGTTCATCATTCTCCTCTCACTTCCTCATCTTTAACTGCCCCTTCCTCTTCCTCTTCCAATCAATCAACACTGCCAACTTCAAATACTCCTCTTTCCCCCTAGACATTCCATGCTCACTTAGTTTCAAATAGGTCACCTTAAGCCTCGCCAAATTCTCGATCTCCAGTTCTCCAACATACTATCTCCACCACTCCTACATGTTTCAGCACTTCCATCAAACACTCTGATGTAGGCAAAAGAGGCCTTTTGGTGTTCCCCATGCCGATTTTAATTCCCAAAAGATGCCTTTTCGGTTTCCCCTTTATGAGCCAATTAATGCTTTGATTTCCCCCACTTTTGGGACTGTTTTGATGCTTTGGTTTCCTCCCCAGGCGGCTGCCCCTTCGGTCCCTGCTTGCTTTGGTTTTCAAGAGTATTCTATTGGCTGATTTTGAGGTGCATTAAATACATGTATTAATTTTTTTTTACCTTTTCTTCCCCTATATAAGGGTTGTTTTGTGGCAGTTTTAGAAGGGTTTTAGAAATGAAAATTTGTGGAATGTAAAAACATGTGGGTTTACATAGCTTGCGAGTTATAGTCTTCTTTCCCCTTCTCCTCTTAAAATTCGTCTCGGTCTTCTAATCCCTTCTTCTCTATCCACGGTTTCCACTCCACATGTATCCTTCTTCTCTAAAATATATATGTTTTATGATTTATGTTTGTCATTTGTAGTTGAAGTTGTGTATCTTAATTTGCAATCTTAGTATTTATATTTATCTATATTGTAAGAAAGGAAAATTTGTGTCTTTGCAATATTTTCTTATTGCATCAATTTGGTATTAGAGATTTAGGTTGTGAGTCTTCCTTTCTTATAAAAAAAAAAGTCAAAACAGTCAACAAGCCAATGTTCACTTTAAAAAAAAGTTATGTCATCAGAAATAATGCATTTGGAACATCAAGGAAGCATTGTCATTCAACCTAAGTTTGCAACGTCGTCATCCTGATATTTTCTAACATGTACCAAGGAATTCTCATCAGAAGATGAGATTTCTCAACCGGAGGAGAATTGATGTAGGCAAAAGAGACCTTTTGGTATTCCCTATTCCGATTTTAATTCCCAAAAGATGCCTTTTCGGTTTTCCCTTTATGAGTCATTTAATGCTTCGATTTCCCCCACTTTTGGTGTTGTTTTGATGCTTCGGTTTCTTCCCCAGGCGGTTGCCCCTTCGGTCCTTGCTTGATGTGGTTTTCAAGTGTATTCTATTGGCTGATTTTGAGGTGCATTAAATACATGTATTAATTATCTTTTTTTTACCTTTTCTTCCCCTATATAAGGGTTGTTTTGTGGTTTTTTTAGGATGGTTTTAGAAATGAAAATTTGTGGAATGTAAAACCTATGAGTTTACATAGCTTGCGAGTTATGGTCTTCTTTCCCCTTCTCCTCTTAAAATTCATCTCGGTCTTCTAATTCTTTCTTCTCTATCCACAGTTTTCACTCCACATGTATCCTTCTTCTCTAAAATATATATATGCTTTATGGTTTAAGATTGTCATTTGTAGTTGAAGTTGTGTCTCTTAATTTGCAATCTTAGTGTTTATATTTATCTTTATTGTAAGAAAGAAAAATTTGTGTCTTTGCAATATTTTCTTGTTGCATCACACCCGCACTGGGGGAGCTTTATCAATCAAATTCATGCTCTACAATCACAAGGTACCGGACATTAGTGTCACATCATTATGATCAAAATGTAATTAGCTGCAAATGGATTTTTAAACATAAACGCCACTCTGACGGATCTATTGACGTACACAAAGCTAGAACTGTAACTCAAGGTTATAAATAAGAATATGGTATTGACTACCTTGAAATATTTAGTCCAATGGCCAAATCCCCCGCCATATGTTTATTTCTCATAATTGCTCTTCACTTCAGTTCGTCCATTTTAAAACTTGATGTTGCAAATACCCACTAGCGAAACCACCTCTTGCTTAGGGGGGAGCAATTGCCCCCCCTCAAAAAAAAAAAAAAAAAAAAATTGTAAGAGTAAAAAGAAAAAAAAAATTTATAGGAGTGTAAAAAAAAAATTTTACCCCCCCTAAAAAACTCCTTTTGCCCCCCCTAAAAACCTCTTTTGTCCTAACTTGCCCTAAAATATCTATATATTTCTTCACATTTAATTTTAATATTCTCTTTCATGTTTTTCATGACAGTTTAATTACACATTTTTTTATTATTTTTCTTGTTTAATTTTTTTTAAAGAACTTTTTGTAATATATAGATATATAATAATAATTTTTTAATATTTAATTATTTTTATATTGTATTTGCACCCCCCCTCAAAATTGAAGCTGGTTCCGCACCTGCAAATACCTTTCTTCATGGTCCCTTACATGAGACTATCTATATGTCACAACCAAAATGCTAAAGATCCTCAACATCCTAAATATGTTTACTTATTAAAAAAGGCACTTTACAGCCTTAAGCAAGCTCCACGTCAATGGTATTATACGTTATCCTCATACTTATAGCAATAAGGTTTACACAGCAGCTCCGTCGACACTTAATTCATGATATATAGCAATCACAATATCAACATTTACATTATGATCTATGTCTATCAGTCTATGACATATTAATTACTGAAATGATCAACAAACTATCTCTAGCTTTCTTTACAAACTAAATTTGCGATTTAATATAAGAAATTTGGGCTCACTTACTCAATTTCGTGGCATAGACGTCCACTTCTCTCCTGCACACCTTTGACCTTTCTAAGCATTCTTACAATCTTGAACTGCTCCATAAGGCTAGTATGTCAAAATGCAAATCACTGGCCAGTATTCTACCATCCAAATTGCATGATGTTGCACAAACTGCATTTGAGAATCCAACCTTGTTTATGAAACTAGCAGGTTCACAACAATACCTTACAGCCACTCACCCAAATTTTGCATTTGCCGTCAACAAAATCTGTCAAAACATGCATCATCCAATAGACTCTCATTTCCAAATGCTCAAGCACATCCTTCACTACCTCAAAGGTACTCCTAATCATCGACTTCTTATTCAAAAAGAGAACTAGTTGCCTGCCTTCTCTAATGCTGATTGGGTTGGTGATCATCATGATCGTAAGTCAACTACATGATTCTGCATTTTTCTTGGTCCCAATCTATGTGAATGTAATCATTCTCTGAAACATCACAAAAGCATTTCAGCTCTTTGCCAACTTCTCTGTTTTTTCTGCATATTAAGGTTTCTTCATATAATCGGACAGCATATTCAAAAGAGGTGCCATCCAAAAGCCATTAAAAACTATAAGTATCTTCAACAAGATTATCTACTACAAACTCCATAAAAGTTAACAATTATCATCAAATGCAATTAAGCAACACTAGGAAAAAAAGCTATAGGATTAGAACCCACGTTGCTCCAAAATCATCATATAGCTCTATAAATAGTGAATGCCTGAATGGTAAGTACATATAAAAAACAAACCGTGCTAATCAGATCAAGAATGATGGACAATTCCTGTTGGGCCAGCTGCAGATTCTCCACCAAGCTCTGCCACGGCCAAGCCTGGGTCCCCACTGCTTCCTTGGAGCTCTTCTGCTTCTTCGCGTCTCTCTCCATCACTTGAGAGAAATCAATACGGCGGATCATGTTGAGCCGCTTTTCCTCATAGCCGATGTCTCTGCGTTGCAGAATGAAAACAAATTATAAAACAAAGTTTTTTTAATAAGCCGAAAGGAAAAAGGAAGAAAATTCGATTCGCACGGAGGGAATTGTTCGTTTCCGGCCTCGTCTATGGCTTCCAGGCGCTTGATCGGGAGTTTGTCAAGATCGATCTTCATGTTCCCGTCCATGGCTCTGCGCTCGATCAGGGAGGCAATACCGTAACCCTAGAGCAGCTCTACAGCGCTCGAGTATCGCCTGGAAGCTGGAAGTACCACAATGCACAGTTATTTAGGTTGGGCTCAAGCATTGGAATTTTTATTGCGTCCTCCCACCTGACGTAGAGATATATCCTCCCATCCCTAAAAATTTCGATTTTTGCTAGCTATTATTTGGTATTAACGAAGAATATCATCATGTGAAGACAAATACCAAGTTATACCGAGCTATACCGAGCAATACCGAGCTATACCGAGCTATACCGAGCAATACCAAGCTTTTTCAAGCATTGAGCCAAGTAGCCCCAGCACATCAACTTCCCTATTTCAAAATAAATTTTAAATATATTTTTTAAAATAATTAGTGTAACTACCTTATAAAAATTAATAAAAAAATATGATAAAATTATATTTAATTTTACTTTTAAGATTCATTTCATATATGTTTATGTCTCCAAGTAAGGATTTGTTTGGAATAACTTTCTTATTGTTTCTTAAAATAACTTTTTAATAAAAAAATTTATTTTTACTAAAAAAAACTGCTTTAAAAAGTTGTAAGAAAGTTGTCCCAAACAAAATTAAGGCTTCGTTTGGGACTGTTTTTTCATTGCTTTTCAAAACGGAGTTTTAGTATAAAAATAAAAAAAATTGTACTAAAACTCCGTTTTAGAAAGCAATAAAAAAGCCGTCCCAAACGAAGCCTAAGTCAACAAAGATCCTATTATTAATGAAATTGTTAAAAACAATTTTAAAAATACATTATACAATTATATCAAAAATTAATATGCATGAGCAATATATAATTATAAAAGTGAGCTTGATAAAATTCATTTATAAATATTATGCTCGATTAATATGGCCTACGAGTTAGCTTGGGAAAAATTAATTTGAAGAGCTTTATAATATATACATAATAGATTGAATATTATTGCTATTTGTTTTCTTAGAACATAAAATTATTCCTCTTGCATTTATAGACTTCTCATGAAAGTCTATCGCATATGAAATTGATTCAAATAGGTTCGAATTTTGAACTTGATTCGAATGTTCATTTGAATATGGTTTAAACCACATTCTCGTCATTCTAAAACAAAATTTGTATTCTCTACAAACTATATTCCTTTGCATGTCATCAGTCTTGCGATGTCTTCCCTATAGCTTCCTCTTGTTTTTCAGACAATGACAATCCTATAATGTCTTTCTTATGAACTCTTCTTCTTTGCACGGTACCTGCCCATTGTGAGCTTTCTTGTCTATGGGCGTGCAGCAGAGATTGACAGGTGAAAGTAAAGAATTTATCATTACATTTTGAGATGTTATACTAGTATATATAAAGAGTTCGAAGTGCAAGTTGTTACAGAGATACAGGTTAAGTAAAATGGTCCGTATAATGTGATTGGCTTGACACCCCCTTGCAAACTGATGACGTGTGCGGCGAAATCAGTTTGTTAGCTAGATGCCGGAAGCGGACGATGGATAATGCTTTGGTGAAGATATCCGCTAATTGATCTTTTGTGGAGATGTGATGTACTATGATTGAATTGTTTTTGATGCATTCCCGAATGTAGTGACAGTCCACTTCGATGTGTTTGGTGCGAGCGTGGAAGACTGGGTTGTTTGCGAGAGCGATCGCCGACGTGTTGTCGCAAAAGAGCTTGGTAGGAGTAGTTTGTGGGCAACCGAGTTCTTGAAGTAGTTGGCGGGTCCATATAAGATCTGCTGCGGCGGCGGCTAGTGCTCGGTATTCTGCTTCGGTGGAGGATCGAGCTATAGTGCTTTGCTTCTTGACGCACCATGTCACAAGGGAGTTGCCGAGGAAAGTGCAATATCCCGTGGTGGATTTCCTATCATGATGGTCTCCGGCCCAGTCCGAATCTACAAAAGAGGTTAAAGTGAATGAGGTTCCGGAGAGAGGTAAGCCAATGTTTATGGTTCCTTTGATGTATCGGAGTATTCGTTTTAGAGCGTCGAAGTTGATATCAGTTGGTTGGTGCATGAATTGGCATGCTTTGTTGACGACGTAGGTGAGATCGGGACGAGTTAAGGTGAGGTATTGGAGAGACCCCACTAATTGTCTGTACAGCAATGGGTCAAAGAATAATTTTGAAGGCTGAGAAGAGAGGTGAGACTTAGCTGTTATGGGTGTGGCGGTGGGCTTGCAATTGAGCATTCCGGCGCGATGGAGGATGCTGGTTGAGTACCGACTTTGATGAAGTAGTAGGCCGTCCGGTGTAGGAAGAGCTGTGATGCCGAGGAATTGAGATAGATTACTGAGATGTCGCGTATTGAAGCGTTTGTGAAGGTTGTTGAGAAGAGTTTGCACGGCTGCCGCGTTGTTACCTGTAACTATGAGATCGTCAACATAAATTAGAAAGTAAATTTGAATGTTAGATTGTTGAAGGATCATAAGCGATGGGTCGGAGTTGCTAGTGCGAAAGCCTTGAGTGTGGAGAAAGCCGGTTAAGGTAGCGAACCATTGACGCGGTGATTGTTTGAGTCCGTACAAAGCCTTATTGAGTTTACAAACGTGGTGAGGATGAGTGGCGTCGGTGTAGCCGGGAGGTTGTTTCATGTAGACTAGTTCTTGAAGGGAACCGTGCAGAAAGGCATTAGAGATGTCGAGCTGATGTATGGGCCAGTGCTTGTGAAGGGCGAGAAGAATGAGAATGCGGAATGTGGGAATTTTAGCGACAGGGCTGAAGGTTTCAGTGTAATCTAGTCCGAATTCTTGCTTGTAACCGAGGGCGACGAGTCTGGCCTTGTATCGAGCGATTGAGCCATCGGAGTTGTACTTGGTTCGAAACGTCCATTTGCAGCCTAAGACGTTTTGGTGCGGAGATGAGGGAACGAGTTCCCAGGTACCTTGAGATTGGAGCGCTTGAAATTCTTGGGACATGGCGGAACGCCAGTGTTTGTGTTGAGCGGCTTGGGTGTAAGAGGTGGGGTCTGGAATAGATAATTGGTGTGTGAGGTTAAGAATTTGTTTGGGTTTTAGATGACCTGTTTTAGATCGGGTAGTCATGTGGTGAGTGTTGTGTAAGTTCTGTGAGTTGGACGGTGTGGGAGTTGGGTCCGTTCTGGGTGGAGCGAGAGTTTGTAAGTCCAGGATGTTTGTTGTGGTGGAGTTGGGACGGTCTGGTATGCGGATTGAGGAGTATGTGTAGGAGTTGGTGTAGTAATAGGATGTTGCTGCTGGACGTGTGGGGGTATAAGGGAGGAAGGGACCAAGAGCAAGGGCGGGATGGTGTTGGTGGTTTGCTGATTTTGGGCGTGAGATTGAGTTTGGTGATAGGGAAATATTTGTTCGTTGAAGACGACGTGGCGAGAAGTATAGATATGTTTAGTGTCGGGATCGAGACATAGGTAGCCTTTTTGATTAGAGGGGTATCCGATGAAGATGCATGGCTTGGAGAACGATTCGAGTTTGGATTTGGCATAAGGTCTTAACCACGGGTAACACAAGCATCCAAAGATTTTGAGATGATTGTGTGCGGGTGTGTTGCTGTAGAGGGATTCATGGGGTGTTTTGTTTTTCAGTTTTCGAGTGGGTAAGCGATTGATAATGTGGATTGCTGTGTGAAGAGCATGGGTCCATAAGAACTGCGGAGCCTTGGAGTGAATTAGTAGACTCCGAATGGTCTCAAGGATATGACGGTTTTTCCTTTCGGCGAGGCCATTTTGGGAGGGCATGTGTGGGCAAGAGTATTGATGTCGCATTCCGGATGTTTTGCAAAATTGTTGGAAAGAATTATTAATGTACTCTCCGCCTCCGTCGGTTCTTAAGGTTTTAATGCTTTTATTGAACTGGCAATGGATCATATTATAGAATTCTTTAAATTTAAAGAAGACGTCAGATTTGAGAGAGAGCGGGTAGACCCAACAGTACTTAGTATGCTCATCAATAAACGTAACAAAGTAGCGATATCCATTTAAAGAAATAGTGGGGGAGGGGCCCCAAACATCAGAATGGACAATTTCAAATGGTGCAGAAGTAAAAGAGGAAGAATTCGGGAAAGGTAGTCTATGGCTTTTTGCAAGATTACAAGTATTGCAATATTTAGAAGAAATAGTAGAACGAATATTAGAGTGTAGCTGAGCAAGACATTGCAGTTTGCGTGTGTCCGGGTGGCCGAGACGACCATGCCAGAGATCTGGAACCGTTTGGACGGATAGGAGGGCGAGATTTGCGGGCGAGGTGGATGTCGAGACGGAATAAAGACCGTTATGGCAGAGTCCCCGTAGAAGAACCCGTTTGGTCGTCGAATCCTGAATCACTTAACCGTGTGAGGAAAAAGAAACGATGCAAGAATTATCATGGGTTAGTTGATAAACGGATAGGAGATTAAAAGATAGATTAGGGACGTGATGAAGTTTATTGAGCTGGAGACTACCTGATGGGGTGGGGAGGATACCGGTACCCGTATGACGAATGGAAAGGTTTTGACCGTTGCCGAGAGTGACCTGTGAGTTGCCGCGATACGGTTCGGTGGTGGAGAATTGGGAAGCGTCGGAGGTCAAGTGCGTGGAAGCACCGCTGTCCAAGAACCATTCCGATTGACGAGAGACTTCGGTTGGGCTGAACAGAGCTGGACGTGTCACGACCCGACCCGACGGGGACGGATCCCGCCCGAGCCGGATCGCGACGAGAGACCTTCTTATCCAGGATCTGGCTTTGGATTAGGTTACTGAACTGATCTTCCAAATACTTAACTCAACAGACACACACAGAACCACAGAGCTACTAAAATCATCAAATGCAGCGGAACAAAACATCTATCTTTTCATTTCCTCAAAAATAATCATCTACAGAACAGTACATGGCTTTTAAACAGGAAGAAAGACAGATCAGAAAAGCCACGACTGTACAAAAATCAAAAGTACAAAAGTACCTATACTGATCCGACTCTGAACTAATCCTGGACTTCCTTGCCTTTCCCAGAACCTGAAAACCACCAAAAAGCAAGGGTGAGCTCAACAGCTCAGCAAAGCAACAAACCACCAATCTAAATTCTCAGAAACCAAAACCAAACTCATCAGACAGATATCAGATCAGAAATTGGAACATAATCGGAAATCAGAACTTATACGGACGGATATCAAATCAAAATCAGAATCGTACAGATCAGATCACAGAACAGAATAAATCAACAAAGTCAGAATTATACAGAAATCAGAAATCAGAATTTGCAGATCATATCACATCAGAATCACAATTGCGTACAGAACAGATACAGAAAACAGAACATATACATATAACTAAATGCCCTGACACTGACGGAATCTCTACGGATTTCGGCCCCTTATGCCTCCCTTCCCAGACACTGACTGAATCTCATAGGATCCAGGCCCCTTATGTCTCCCTTTTGTGCTCACGGCACCAGAACAGATGTGCTTATAGCACCAGAACAGAATTCATCGGATCCGGAACAGAACAGATATCAGATTTCAGATTTTAGCTCATTTCAGATTTCCCGTTTCATTAACTGAATCTCATAGGATTCAGGCCCCTTATAACTCCCTTTTTATAGCTTATACACATAGCATTTCAATTCAGAAGAAATCCGGACAATTCAGAAATTACCCAAAAATCGGGCAGCACAACGGCAGTATACAGAATTTACACAAAATTTCCTGCAAAGAAAATTTACTGAATTCGCACAGAATATAGATAATCATATTCCAGAACATTTATTCTACTGCACAGAGCATTTACAATTTCACAGAAAATTGTAGTCTACGAAAAACATTGCCGAATCAAAAATACCCGGACAAAAATCTTCGGAAAATAACCAAAATGTGCACACTCGGCACGTCAACAATATACAGAAACTTACGCGGTAAAAACTGAACCAATCAAAAGATACGGACGAAAAACCGTAACGAAAACGAAATCCGGACAGAAAATACCGCCGAACACAACGGAACTGAAAATTGAGAAAGACGGAATGTGCCTTACTTCGAGCACAGCAAATTCCTGAACAGTCTCGTCGGACGAAAACGGCTCCGCGTCGTCCGAAAATCAACTTTTCCAAAAATCTCTTTTTCTCTCTCCTCAGAACAGTAAATCAGATATTTTAATTTGATTTTCTCTCTCTTCCAAAACGACTGAAACCCTTAAGTAATACACAGATCGGCCCGGCCGATCGCAGCATCGTCCCGGGACGATCCGACCAAATGGATCGGCCTGGTCTCCACTCAGGGCTGTTGTCTGGACGATATTTTCTACAGTGCCGATCGGCCTGGCCGATGTCTCCAATCGGCCTGGACGATGCATGCAGAAAATCACCTAGAGCAAAACTGGGCAAATCTGGAGCTGAATTTCCACTGATCGTCCCAGGACGATCCAGATCGTCCTGGACGATCCTGGAGCAGATTGTGATATTACAGGACGAGAGGATGTTTCTTGATGGGTGGTATCATGGGGATACCAGCATTTTACCGCTGAGTGTCCGTTCTTTGCGCATATTTGGCAGGTAATGTTGCGATTAGATTGGCGATCGGGTCTGCCGGAAGAGTTTGTGTTGTTGGGAATGTTTGGGGTGCGGTTTGGTTGACGACCTCCACGAGAATAGTAGTTTCGGTTGCGTCCACGTCCACGGGCTGCTGCGAGAGCTGTGGGATTATCTGTGAGATGTAATTGCTGCATGGCTTTGGATGTTTCTTGAGCAAGATTGACTTCTTCACTACAAAGAAGTGTGTAAAGGTCGTCAAGGGTGATGGGTTGAAGATTAGTGCGGATGGCGGTTTTGAAGGCTTGATAAGTTGCGGGTAGGCCATTTAGTGTGTAGAGAATGACGTCTTCCGGATCGATATTGCTGCCGGCGGCAGAGATGGCGTCAACTTTGGATTTCACGGTGAGGAGATATTGAGACATAGATTGATCACCTTTGGTGAGATTGTGGAGTTCATTCTTTAACTGAATGATGCGAGAACGATTGGAGGCTTGAAGGCGATGATTTAAGGTAGACCATATGTCGGCACAGTGAGTTAAAGAAAGAACGTATGGTAAGATGGATGGTGTGATGATGGAAAAGAGGGCAGCGGCAAGATTTTGATCGAGAAGTTGCCAAGCTTCGCAAGAGGATGCGGTCGATGTTTCTTGTGGAGGTTTCTTGGAAGATCCGTCAAGAAATCCTTGGAAGCCATTGGCCGAAAAGATTTTCTCGACTTGGGAGCGCCACAGTGGGTAGTTGTCGGAGGTGAGGGGATTGGCGACGAGGTTCTTGATATTGCTGAGAACGAATTTTAATTGTGGAGGGATGGTTATGAGTGATTGGGAGTGAGTTATGGTGGTTGATGAGGTGGGTGAGTCGGCCATTAGCGAGAGTCAGAATTTGGAAAAGAAGAAAAAAAATGAGAGTGGACGAAGGAGGAAACAGGGGAGGAAAAAAAAAATGAGAAGAGGAGGACTTATCTGTGCTCTGATACCATGTGAGCTTTCTTGTCTATGGGCGTGCAGCAGAGATTGACAGGTGAAAGTAAAGAATTTATCATTACATTTTGAGATGTTACACTAGTATATATAAAGAGTTCGAAGTGCAAGTTGTTACAGAGATACAGGTTAAGTAAAATGGTCCGTATAATGTGATTGGCTTGACACCCATGATGCCTTCCCTTGTGAGTTCCATCACATATGTTGTATTTCATTGAAAGATATGAAAAATCATGTCAATTATCGCACTATTGTTAATAGAGAACTTCTAATTAAGACTAATTGTTAGAAAGGTATTAAGTATTTAGTGCATCAAAGTATGACTTTGATTTTAGGATTGAATAAAATTTACTATCATTTTGCTTAAAGCAAAGGGTGGCAGAATGATAATGAATCAATCAGTATCTTTTAGTTATGTGATTTTGAATTGTAATTATTCATTGTTTTCTTAGTAAGTAAAGGCAGTCAATCCAACTTGATTGAATTATCTTTATCGACAACTATGAGTTGCATTGTCCAAAGGATATTGTATATATAGGGTGGATATATATTTAAGGCACAATTTTAAGTGAACTTTAGTTAATAGATGACTTTATGCCCTACCAAGTATATCGTATAATTCACCGCTCAAGAATTTAATGTCTTTGGAGAACTTATGTATCAAGTATAAGAAAATGAGTGCGACTAATTACTGATTTAAATTATCAAATTCACTTGATTTTTTTTTTTTTATTTTGCAAAAAAATTTACTTTTTTATTTTATTATCAGAATATAGGCTTGAAGTAATTTATTTTTGACATTCGATATCATCTTTTTAAATAATGTAATCTTTGGCTGAGATTGTTAATCGGCATGATCATCAACGGAGTGCCTATTTGATTTTTTTTTTTTTTTGTCAAATTGAGAGTTTGATTTGTTATAATGAACCCTTTCGATTACCATGTGTAAATGATTGTGCCCATCATTGGAGTTTATATTAAATTTTGTTGCTTGAAGCTTCTTAATGCCATCCACTTGCTCATAGAAGGTCAAGTCTAAATATTAACTTTATGAAGTACAATACAAGTGATGGCCTAGAGAGTCAGTATATTAAAAATGAATTTTCTTTATAAGAGGCCTTCAAGGGCTATTGCTAGCACAAAATAAAAAAATTTCATCGATTTTACAATTGCATGCTCATTTTTTAATATACTTAATTAAAAAGATAGTAGGATTTATAATGGTTCTTTTATTACAACTTGTTTGACATTTATTGTTCAAGTATCCCTCATAGGGGTTTAAGTCTTATTATCATAATTTTTTATAAAAAGGAGGATCAAACTTGAAATATAGGACATATAGCACTGATATATAGCCATAGCGGCCAGCTTGAGATTATCAAACAATGTATTGACAAATTTGATTTTAACACAAAGTGTATACTATGACATTCATCTTATAAGGCTACTATTGAATAAACAGATTATAATCCTTGAACAATTTAAGTTATCTCCTATGTCTCAAATTCATATCATTATGAGTAAAAATGTACTTCGAGCTCTGATAATCAATGCAGATCTTGCATCTGACTTTGTACAAGTAATGCCTTTAGACTTTTGAACCAAATACAATAGTAGCTATATACAGATCATGGGTCAGATAATTCTTCTTGTGTGATTTTAACTGCTGAGATGCAAATGTAATAACTCTAACATGTAGCATTAACAAGCATCACAATCCTTTCAGCGACACATTACTAAAAACTTGCTCGTATGTACCTAAATGAATAGTTAGAATCATAATAGAAGTAAAACAATCTTTCAACATCTAAAAATTCTCCTCATAATCCAGAGTTCATATGAGTGTTACTGAATTCTGAGTCACTCTCATCAATGATAAAGAAATTTGATAAAATCCCTAAGCATAATTTTTATAATAACCTAACAAACTACGCACATCAAAAACTGTAGTAAATCTTAGCTAATCAGAAATAGCCTGAACTTCTAGGGATCCACTAAAATACCTGCCCTACTCACTACATGCCCCAGAGATAAAATATTATTAAACCAGAATTCACACTTTGAGAACTTAGCAAATAATTGATGTTATCTCAAAATATTTAAAGCAGTTCTCAAGTGTGTTACATGCTCATCTTCATATATGGAATAAATTAGAATATCATCTATAAAGACTATAAAAAATTGCATATGGGGATTGCGCGACTGTGAGGGAGGGCTAGTGCATGCAAGTGCGACCGAGCGAGGGATCTGGTGCGGCCGTGTGATGCACCATAATCAAATTTGAAAGTTTTTTTTTTAATCTTTTGATATACAATAACTAATGCTACCTAATTTATTTTATTAATATAAATACCAAAATAAATAAAACTATCGATCAAAATATTAATATATATATACATTTGTATTCATTTCCCCAAAAATCATGTACACTACTCAAGAATGGATTGTGGAGCATTTGTTATAGGTGGGGAAGTGGAGTAGCAAAGCGATCGACTAAGGGAGAAGGAGATAATTTGCTTTGTGCAGCTCAAGAGAGACATATAGGTAAGAAAGGGTAGAGGTTGGACAATGAGATTCTTTATTTATATATGATTGGACATGATAGAATATGAATACATTCAACACTACTAATGCAAAGGGGCACAAAAGTCTGACTTTTAGTGATTTTAATGGGATTTAAAATAATTGATATTTTTTTTATATAAATTTCACATTGTAATTGCATATAAATAAATTTTATGTTTTGCCTTCATCATGCAATAATTCAGGCAATATGAGTATTTATCATATGCATCTTTTGAAGTTTTGGATGCGACAATGCATTATGCTTTATGAACCTTTTGTGATTTCAATTTTGATCAAGATTTTCCAATCTTGATAATGACATAAATTAAAAAAATATTTAAAAATAGATCAAATCTAATTGTTTTTAAATACATAAAAAATAAACTAGAGTGTTGATTTTAAATAATTAAAAAATTTTCAATATATTTTTTAAAAAATTAAGCTTAATGTAATTTGAATTTAATTTTCGTGTTAAGTTTGAGTTACTCATTAATTTGAATTTTAATTACCATTAATAAGTTATAATGACAAAAAATATAATTAGAAGCTAGTTTAATTATCAAATAATTTAACTTACATTTTAATTACTAATTATAAAACTAAACTAATAAATATAAATTTTTTATTTGAATGTTAATATATGTTAATATAATAAATATTTGATTCTAATTATATTCATAATTATTTAATTAACTAGTTAATTATTTTTTAAATAAATAATTATTTAACTAATACTCCTATTAATTAAATATTTAAATGTATTTATTAATTTTAAGTATTAAATATTAATTATATCATTAATCACATAGATATTTTAATACTAAGTAATTATTTAATTATAATTTATACAATTAAATATTATTTAATCATTATTTAAATTAAATAAATTATTTAGTTCCTATGATATATACTTCTTCTATTGTTCTGGTAATGCCTGCCTACCTGAAGAGACCTATTTCAAAAATATTTTGCTCTGTCTTTCTATAGCCGTAGGCCTAGGGTTTGCTTTTCCTCTTCTGCAAATTGTGCGTAACTGTTCGACCACGCCTGCTTCGCGTGAGAGGTGGGAGTTTGGAACGGCTCGCTAAAAGTCTCTTCGCCTTCTCAGTCTCTCCTCCTCCTTCGACGACGTTCCGGATCGGAAGTCAGGACAGCTCGCTGTTCTTCTGTTGGGTTCGAAGTAACGACGGCGATGGGAGGGAGCTCGCTCATCGTTGCGAAGGTAACCGTTTTCTCACTTTCGCGAACTTCTTCAGCCAAATCACATTAATCCGCCGAACAACCGGATTTAATAAATCCGGGATTTACCGCAAAAAGGTGCTAACGGCGGATTTATTCCGTGGTGAGATTTATGCCGCGTCGAAATCCTGTTTGGCAGGATTTACCTTAAATCCTGCGTAAACCCTCTTACCAAACAGCCCCTTAGGGCTTTCCGCAACTCAAATTTTAAGCTAAGCGCGCGCGACATATAGCGAGCGAGCGAGAGATAAGGACAGTTACGGCGAAATAGGTAGAGATGGAGAGACTGTCGAGAGCTGGGTACTGTGCAATTCGAAGAGGGAGGGTCGGCGACTGGAAGAGTCGGTGAGAGGAGATCAAGAGCTGCGAGGGATGGCTTCTTTGTCCTCATTTTGTAATCTTGCTTTGGCAAAGGGGAATCTTGACATAGTTCTTCGTCTTTAATTTCTATGAAGATTGTACGGAGGTATATGGTTAGAGTTTGTTTGTGAAATGAAGAAAGGGTTGTAACCCTGTCTTCCTTTATATTATACTGTGTTGAGATAAACCCTCAAGCCCTAGTTTTCCTATAAGGTGTTGGTTTAATCATTAATATTTATTCGTTTGGGGATTATGCTTGGAGGATGAAATCTTAAATCCTAGCCTTTCTTAAACTAATGATCTTAGCATGTTAAGGTGTTAAAACCATATCAATGCGTCTACTTCCATGGCTAGAGATTATATTATATATCTACATAATTTGAAATAGGTATTCTAGTCTTTAATTTACATTTCCTTAATCAGTTTATAGATGAGATTTTGTAAGGATCAATTAGGGGCATGTGAAAGCATTTATTGCATTTCATAAGAGGAGGTTCTAGTTGATGATGCCTTATATGATGAGTTTGATTAGAGTGAGAGCTTGATGTATGAACTTAATTTACAGATTTTGTACTTTTGAAGTCAACCAATTTTAAGAGGGATGACATGGGTTTGCATATCAACAACTAGTGATGGCACTGCACTTGGGCTGTTGCTTCAATTAGTACTGTGAATTTTGAAGCCTTAGTGAATAATGGTTGTTCATCAAGCTATATGGTATGCTTTTGATACTTAATTAGATACTGGTGCGTAAAAGATTAAGGATTTCATCAAGATTGGTGAGTTCCACATAATTTGATAAGAAGGGGGTTGACTATGTTAATATTCTATATATAGAAGTTAGGTTGGCCCTCTCTATGAGGTAGAGCTAGGTTATTAGGTTACAACATGGAGTCAACCAGCGACTTATGGTTGGTATTTGATTTGTAGTCATTGTGCAACTCAATTGATGAATAAATATCATGGGTATGCAACCTAAAGTTGGTAGTTGACTAGGGCCGGAGAGAGACTATGGTGCATAGATGATTCAGGTTGAAGAACATTTTGGAACTTGTCGGCAATTCATGTTGATGGACCATTAGAGGTGACGAGTGACTTGGATTATGCTGTAAATTAGAGTTGGCACATGACATGGAGTTGTTGGGCCACTTAAACAAAATGCGACTAGTTAGCAGGTGACCTGCGTCAGCTTGTGACTTTTAGTTAGCGTGTGATTACAATTGTCATGATACTTGGAGTTAGATTGTAATAAGGGTGGGCAGTGTGCAACCATTGGCATTTATGACTTCCTTGCTATGAGATAAAGGGGAATAGTCATAGTGACATGCAATGAAAATCAACCAATGAGGGAGGTTGAGCGACGATAAACATTGGGAGTTACTGATAGTCTTGTTACATAGGGGCATCAAATGATGGGGTGTTAAGTTATTGTGGTTATCAAATTGCATTGGATGATAAATGCCTACGAACATTTGCTGAGAGCGAATGTTAGGTGACTTAAATTGTCAATTGATTGAAGGATAATATTTGACAAACAAGAGTAACTAATGAAAAGTGGGTAATGAGTGAAAGTAAGCATTGAAAGAAGTCTATAGATGGTAAGACTTCAAGTGATGGTAGACATTGGTCAACAATGAGTGACTAATGGATGGCAAGTAAGCAATGGATGACTTATACCAGATGATGTCGGGCACTCAACACTAGACTTTGGGTGAAGATGAACATTGGTAACATATGTGCTACTAATGGACGGTGAGTTAATGATAGATGCACGTGACAATAGACAACCAACAAATGATAGGAAACTAATGGATGGCATGTGACCGACAATTGATTTTAAGCAATTTATTATGCAAGGAGGATTATGAAACACCTGTATGGTCGAATCTTTTTTTTTTTCAATTCAAAATTTTACCTATTAAAAATCAAGATAACCATTGTTTTTTTTTTTAATATATTTTGAGAGGGGGTATTCTTGTATTTATTTAAAGTTATATTGAAATATTCTCTATTTTATCAACATTCAATTTGTTACATAGTGCACTCCCTTTCTTAGAACTAGACTAATTGATCTTGCCCGTTGGCTGACTTGATTGACTTGTTTGATGATGTTGGTTTGGTGGTGGTGTGATGGCGGTGGTTATTTGTGAATTCCCCGACCAATTAATAGAATGTACCACATAGAAGCACTTAACTCCATAAGTCTAATAGAGTTGGCATTCAAATTCTGATGGTTGGCTTATCTTGTACATTTTGAGGAACTTTAAGTCTTCAAATTGTAGCCAGTGAAGAATGCTAATGATATACCATGATTTTGATGATATACCATTAGGGTTTCTTTGGGACTGTTATAGCGTTTTATAAAGTTGGTTGTGAATTTACCGTTGATAAATCAACTTCACTACTATGATTGCAAAAAAAATAGATTTTCACCACAAAAAAATCTTAAAAACAGTGAGAAAGTAGCAATAAAGCAGTAGCCAAACGAAATTGTGATTGTTGACTGAAAAGCAAAGCAGTCAGGAAGCTTTCCCAAATAGCCATAAGTCTTTGAGAGCTATTCTATGAGATCTACGCAATAACATTGAAGATTCACAAATCAAAGTTTTGTAGAAGCTGCAATAATTCTTGAATGATGTGTTGATCTAATTTGGGGTTGTTGTAAATTGATAATGATATGCTTATATGTTTGTTCTATTGAGAATAATCCAACACCACAATTGACCCACAAATTAGAGACATTTAGAAGTCATTGGAATTATGAGAAGTTTAGATCTACCTGGAGCACCTCTTTATGATTTGACATTATGGAATGATTGCTCGTAGCAAGAGCTTATTGAGGGTCAGTCCTGGGATCTATTGACTGAACATCATAGTGGTGATGGTGCCATTCATAAGTGTGAACCTCTTGTATGCTACAAAGGAGGAAAATAAATCAGGTTTTAACCAATTTGTGATTCTCGATTATATTTGGCCCCAATCATTTTTTTTGGGACAATTTTGTATCGTTGGAATGATCTCAATTAGACTATTATTTCAATTGTAGATTTTTATCGTTTGACTCCCTAGATAAAATTTGAAACCATAATTTGTGGTTGACTCAACCTTTTTGAGTTGTTTCAAATGCCCTAAATGCGTGCTTTCTGACAAAATACTATTTGATAATATGTGAATTTTTATGGCCCAATAAGGTTTATTTTGTTGGATGTTATTAAACAAAAAGATAATAGTTAAAATGACATTGTGTGTTGGCCCATCATGATGGTGATGATGCCATCTCGTCCATATATTTGAACCTCTTCTGTGTGATGAAGGAGAAGGGAGTCTCAACAAATTCACAATCCAATTTGATTATTGCAGACCCCATATATGTTTTTATTTAGGCAATTTTGGCGTTGTCAAAGTCATTTTAAAAAGACAATCAATTTAACTGTAAATTTGTATCTCATGGCCCCTAAATAAATTTTGAAGCTATAATTTGTAGTTTACTCAATTTTCGAGTTAATTTAAACACCTTGGAATATGTGGTATATGACAAAACAACTATATTATCATATAGGAGTTTTTGCGGCCCCAATAAGTTTTATTTAATTAGATGTTATTAAACGAAAATATAGTTTTTAAAATAATGTTTGCTACTCAAGTTAAAGTAGTCTAGACAACTATGAATTCCTGTTTAGGGCATTTGAATTCAGATTTTGGCTATGATGGGGGTAGTATTAGCACATTTGTTTGGATTCCTGTTTCTCTCTCTGTTGAAGCTTTCTTCACTTCATCCCATATAATCACAACTTTCTTTTTAGTCCATTTGTAAAATGTTAAACCCTTAATTTTTAAGACGCCTCTATCTTAAGAGCTGCTCTTTGTTTTCCTCTTTCACAGAACCCTTTAATATATATGTTTTGATCCATGATATAAACATTTGGATTTGTGGTGTTGGAGATGCCTCATGCCATCCACACCTGTCCTGTGGGCTTATCCTCATAATCGATATAAGGAGTACTCTGACTAAATCTTTCCATAGCTAGAATTAGTCCAAGGCGGCATCTCATAGAACATAAATGATAGCGACGCCTGTGAATGACTCGGTCAGTCCATCACTGCTCTGTTGGTAGATTTTAAATATTTGACGCCTTATCTGTTAGTTTTCTTTTTAACTACTGAGATCTATAGATGGATTTTGAATTAGCTTTCTTATAATTTTCATTAAAGGAAAAAATACTGAAGCTATCCTTGAATGTAAACCTATAATCTCTATACTTACTAAAACTCTATGTTTAGATCTTCAATAATTCTCTCAATATTTTCTGCCAGTTCTGTAAAGTTATCAGTTACCTAAATTCATAGCTTGGATAATTATACAAGACACTGAAATTTTGAATGTCCAAAGTTAAGTGAAAATTTAAGATTTTGATTGCAAAATATCATTGCAGCAGCTGACATCAACCTACGAATTTTTTTATGTTTTAGTTTGGTGGGAGGGTTCTACTTCTGATGCAGCCATATTAATGAGTGCAGTGCGGAGACCCAATGAGTTTAAGGGTCCTCATGGAAAAAATATTTTGTTGATGCTTGGCACTCCAAAAAGCTTGATTTCATTGTTTCTTTTTGGATTACAGGATAATCATCTAAGTAAATTTATTTTATTGCTACTTATCAAGGCAGATGGCATTTTCCGAGCGGCCCCATAGCTTCTTCGAATTCTGGGGTTTACACTCACTTTGTTTCCACTAGCAGATCATGTTTTAGCATTGTTCAGTACAAAAGGGTATAATGCCAGATCCTTGGCTCCCTCACGTCCACGCCCCTTTGAAACTCTAACCCCTCAACCGTCTCTCCCCCCTTTCCATTGTATACTGCTCTTTTGGTGGCAATTGCTTGAGATTGGTAAGCTAGGCGTGTTCTAGATATCCCCCTCTGTCTATTTTCTATGTTGAACATATTTGTTTTTTTCTAATATTTCAGCTCTTTTTTCCTTTTTCTCCATTAGTGATTTTTCTGCCTTTATTCTTCTACATATGCCTCTTATTTGCCGTGATATTTTTGGATATATCTTTCCTTTGATCTAGTCTTAGTTTCGTTATTTTGCTCAGTTTGGAGAATGAGATGCATGGATGATATTATTTGGAACATGCGAGAGAGCACTATGTGGTGGTTTTTCATCCCCTGATTTGTTTTATTGTTTTCTCACCTAAGTTGATTTCTGGAGAAAAGAGTGGTATTTTTCTCAATTGCTGTCATGTGGTCTATAGTCGGATTTGTCTGCTATTTTATTGCTTGTTTGAACGCACTTTGTTGGTTCTATTGCTTGCTAACAATGCTATATGCATCGAGCCGCTTCATGTGTTCTTTTGATTTGGAAGCCAATGCTGTAGAACATTTATTTCATTTTCTCGTTATATGTTTTGAAAAAGCTGTTGGACCTGATGATATTCCAATAGAGATGTGGAAATGCTTAGGAGATGAAGGAATTTCTTGTCTTACTAAACTTTTTAATATTGTTTTGAAGACAAAAAAGATGCCAGATCAGTGAAGAATGAGTGTGTTAATTCCTATTTTTAAGAATAAAGGTGATGCACAAGATTATGCGAATTGTAGAGGAATTAAGTTAATGTGTCGTACTTTAATACTATGGGAGCGAATGGAGCGTAGGTTGCGGCGTGATACTAATATTTCTCAAAATCAATTTGGATTCATGTCGAGTAGCTCTACTATGGAAGCCATACATTTATTGAGAGGTTTGATGGAGAAATATAGAGAGAATAAGGAGGATCTACATATGATATTTATTGATTTAGAGAAAGCATATGATAAAGTTCTAAGAGAAGTGTTATGGAGAGTTCTTGAAAAGAAAGGAGTTAATAATGCTTACATTCAAATCATTAAAGATATGTATGTAGGAGCTATTACTAGTGTTCAAACACAAGGTGTTTTGACCAAGTATTTTCCTATTTTGGTTGGATTACATCAAGGATCAGACTTAAGTCCATATCTTTTTGATTAAGTCATGCATGTTCTCACTAGACATTGTTGTATGTTTTCTTGCTGATGATATTCTTCTTGTTGATAAGACTAGAGAGGGAGTTGAAGGTAAACTTGAATTATGGAGGTTAACTTTAGAGTCTAAAGGTTTTCTCTTGAGAAGATCTAAAATTGAATATATGGAGTGTAATTTTAGTAGCAATAGATATAGTGAGTGGATTGTGACTTTGGGCGATCAAGTCATTAATAAGAGTACACATTTTAGATATCTTGGATGTTCAGAGTGATGTTGAAATTGATGGGAATATTATCAGCAGAATTCAAGTTGGATGGTTGAAGTGGAGGAATGCATCAGGCTTATTGTGCGATAGAAAAGTCCCCCTCAAACTTAAGAGAAAATTCTATAAGATGGTGGTGAGACCTACAATGCTTTATGGTGCCAAATGTTGGCCATTAAAAGAGAAGCATAATACTAAGTGTTGCAGAGACGAGGATGCTTAGGTGGATGAGTGGCTTGACCCTTAGAGATAGGATACGAAATGAGCATATATGTGAAAAGGTTGGAGTAGCTCCAGTAGAAGATAAGATTAGAGAGAGTCGCCTTAGATGGTTTGGTCACATTAAACGGAGGCCTTCCGATGACCCGGTTAGGAATGTTGAGGTATTAGATTTGACTTTGTTAAGAAAGGTAGAGGTAGACCTAAAAAGATTTGGTTAGAAAATATTAGAAATGATCTTTCTTTATTATATTTAAATGAGAATTTGACTTTTAACCGGACTCAATGGCGAAAAAGGATTCATGTAGCCGACCCCACATAGTGGGACAAAGGCTTGATGTTGTTGTTGTTGTATGTTTTGGAATTCGATGTTAAAAGAATGCAACACATATATTGGAATATGAAGGTCAGATTGGTTTATATTTAGATCTTAGGTTTTATATTTCAGCTCATTAGCTTCATTCTTTGTAGTATTTTCATAGTTAATGAATATCTAGCAGTTAGCTTTTTCTTTGATTATTTGTTTATTTTGTCTGATTTTGGAATCAAGTTTTTGATTTATTATTGTTTCAAGGATTCTAGAGTCTGAAATACAATAAAATTTTATGTTGTATATTTTGTTATTTATACTGGGTTTGTATTAGAATTTGCTGTGGAATAATCTAAGAGTTTTTAATTTCAGTAGATTTACATTAAGAATCATAAAGTTTCATATTTTTTATATTGGTTATAGAATATTTTTATAAAATATATTCAAAGCGAGATGCCTTGATTTATGACTATAATATTTGAAGATGGTATAATTATAATCGGTAAGACTTCCATAATCAAGTGAAGAATTAGAATTGTGGATGTAATGCTCGAAGGTAATGAACTTAGAATGAGTAACACAAAGGCTAAGTATTAGATATGTAAAATTTTAGTGGATGTGATACTGACACATATCATTCAATATTATTAAAAGATAAGATGATACTTAGGTGAATACTAGAGATATAGATGATGATATACATCTTAGAGTAAAGTTTTAATGTTTAAAATTGAGAAGTGTCACATGAGTTTTGTTTGACAAGAGGATATCATGGAAACTTAAAGATAAATTCAGCAAAGATTGCTATTATGCTAATGATGTTGTATTGATCTGAATGTTGGACATTAAAAACGGTGATCAATATTTAAGTTGATAGTCTTAGAATAAGAGTATTAAAGATGGATGTGTGACAAAATTATGAAAGATAAATTAAAGAATGATTATATTACAGAGAAGATTGTAGTAATAACTGGTGAACATAAGGTAATTAAAAATGGATTTAGATGGTTCGTGCATGCATAATGTAAGGGTAAAACACATGCCTATTATGCATATTGATAATTTACTGTCAAAGGTTTATGAAGGAAATACGGTAGACCTAAAGTTACATCAATGGAAGTTGTGCTAAATGGTATACATTGAATATATTTTTAACTATAGACAATGCTCAATAAAAGTGAATGCAAAATGTGGATTCATAAAGTCGATCCCAAATGGTTGAGAAAAGGCTTATGATAATGATGATAAGTTATTTATAGAAGCCTATCAAATACTAGACAAATGGTCTTTACCTTAGTTGTACTTCACTAATTTTCTTGAGATTTTTTAAGCATGTACGGTTTTCAAAATGAGTATTTATTTCAATATTTGAATGAAGTCTTCTAGAAGGGACCCAGGACACATCATTTGAATTTTAATATTTATGCTTACCGTTTGTATAGAAACATATGTGTTACTCTTTATGATTAATATTTGTTTAACGTTACATATGTATTTTGATATTTTTATGTCGCCATTTAATTTACTTGTATTGATTTCTCTCTTCAAAGGCTTATGGTATTTAGTGGTTGCTAGACCTGTTCTTAAGTTAACTTAAGCTTGCGCTTATTTTGTGCTTCAGGCTTGAAGTCAGGAAAATTTGGCTTGGCTTCACTTTTAGTATTGACAACATTGCATGATTCTGTGCAATTTGCAATGGTTCGGCCAGTTAAGAGGGAGCTGAGCAGCACAGATAGTGCTGAGGTTGAGAAAGTTGTCATCATGCAGGGTAACACCGCAGGTGTGAGCAGGCAGGGAGCATTGGAGAGAAGAGTTCTGCGGTCACGGTACCTTGCTGTTAAGAATCTCATTAGCAGTATGATTTCCTTCAAAATTTTGTTTTTGGCTTGTTTAAGTTCTTTTAATGTCCTCTTTACCCTTATTCCGTGTTTTGTATTATGGGCTTTTTGTAGATGAGAGGGATGATATCACTAGCCAAGATTCTAAGAAGTTCAAATCTATTATTAATGAGGTTGAAGCCTTGCATGAAAATGGTATATTATTTTCTATTCTATTGGATTTTTCTCATCTATGCTGGCATTGGTAAAGAACATTCTTTTCATTGTTTGTATAGTGCATGCGTTCAATTTGTATGTTTGGTTGTTTTTATACACTTTTAATCAATAATGTCAAAGCTCTTGAAGTTATTAGGAAACTCATTTCTAAAGAATGAAGAGTATTTATGATGGATCATGTATATAGGAGTCCTTCAGTGATGCGGGCAAAAAATATAGGGGAGCCTATATCTCTTGAACCCACAAAAGAAGAGGAAACGAAGCACCAAGATAGAAGGGAATCACTTAGAGATATTAGAACAAACTCTTACATTTCAAACCTAAAATAAACTTAGAAATAAAAGACTTACAACTCTTTAAAATTTAAACGAGTAACAAACAAAATAACACCCTAAAATTGCTTCACAATTAGAAGAGATACAGGTGGAGTGGCACTTGCGGAGAGACGAAAGAGATTAGAAGCCGAGAAGAAAGGTTGGAAAGAGCTCGCAGGATTTCCAGAGGGGATGAGAAAGAAGACGGACAAAGCTCGCAAGCTTTTCCAAGCAAGCCCGCAGGTTATAGCTTTTCCAAAAATAACATTTCATTCACTACTTTTTTTAAACATTACTAGCCCCTCATATTTTTAAGTATGAAAGGGGAATACCAAAAGACACAAACATTGAATTCTCATTGGAATTCCAAACATCACAAACTATAAAACCCTATTGCTTTTTACGGAAAAACAGCCTAAGCCCAAGAACCGAAGGAGCAACCACGGGAGCCAAGGAGGCCTGATGTAGGCAAGGAATGGGTCAAAACAAGTTGAGTTGAAAATTTTGTAAGTTCTACTTGAATCAGCTCATTAATGAGCCTCTTCTTATGTTTCAAGCTCATAAATGCTTTCCTCTACTAGATATCAGCTTATTAATGTCTAGTAGAGAGCCTTTTTAGCTCATAAATTGAGGTTCATTCCCCCTTTCCTTTGTCTCTTTGGTTTCTTCGTGTGTCTCTTTGGTTTCTCCACTTGTGTCTCTTCTCCTCCCCTTTGTCTATTCGTTTTCTTGTGCTGGTTGTTTTCCCGTGCTTGGCCCTTTGGTTCCCGTGGATAGCTGCTGGTTTTCTCGTGCTTGGCCCTTTGGTTCCCACGGCTGGCTGGCTGTTTTTCCGTGCCTTAACCCCCTTGTTTCCTGTGCTATTTTCGGGCCCCTTGCTGGCTGATTTCTGTGGCTGTTTGGGGGGGAATTCCATGGGAGTTTACCTGTTTTTCTGTGTAGAAAATCAGCAGCAATTTTTCTGCCTTTTCAGCTGCTGTTTTGGGCTGTTTGGCTTCTGATTTTGGACAGCCAGCTGGCCATCATTGATGGCTTTTTGGGGCTGCTGTTTGGTGGCTGTTTGGGGGGATTTCCATGAGTCTTTCCACTGTTTTCTATGCAATTTTCCTGCAGAATTCCTGCTGTCTTTTGGTCTTCTATTTGGTGACTTATGGCCTTCTATATTCCTATTTTAATGAGATTAATTAGTGTTTTTAAAGGGCTGTTTGGCTGCCCTCTTTGATCTTATAAATAGGAGTTGTTTTGGAATGTTTTAAGAATGGTTATGTGAGTGATTTTTGGAAGCCAAAACCTGCGGGTTTGTTCGTGGAAAAGCTTGCGAGCTTGTTCCATTCTCCTTCTCCTCTAGGAAAGCTTGCGAGCTTCTCCTCCTCCTTCGTCTTGGCTTCTAACCTCTTTCTTCTATCCGCAAGTGCCATTCCATTGTATCCTTCTTCTCTTGGAAAGCAACTTTAGGTGTCTTGTAAGAGTCATTTGTAAGAGTCGTTTGTAAGTGTCCAAGTTGTAATAGTCTTTTATATATTAAAGTGAAGTTATTTGTGGTTTATTTGTATCCTTTTGAGCATTTTGTGTCTTTATTCTATCTAGTAAGGTCTAGCTTTTTTTTGATCAAAAATTTGGGTCCCTCTCCCAAATTTTTGATTGCATCAATTTGGTATCAGAGCAAGTTTAGGTAGTCCTAGGTTTGTAGTTTGTCAAGTTCTAGTTTGTCAAGTCTTTATTTTGTTTTCAAGTCAAGTCAAGTTTTGTAAGTCTTGGTGAGTCATAGTAGTTATCATGTGAGTCTTTGTTTAAAGAAAATGGAAATTCAAAATCAGTCAGAAGATTTTTAAGAAATACGAAGATACAGTTCAAGAACTTGATGTGCTTTCTTCGGATCAAATCTAAAGCCAACTCATCGGGAGATGAGTTTTTCAAGTAGGGGAGTCTGATGTAGGCAAGGAATGGGTCAAAACAAGTTGAGTTGAAAATTTTGTAAGTTCTACTTGAATCAGCTCATTAATGAGCCTCTTCTTATGTTTCAAGCTCATAAATGCTTTCCTCTACTAGATATCAGCTTATTAATGTCTAGTAGAGAGCCTTTTTAGCTCATAAATTGAGGTTCATTCCCCCTTTCCTTTGTCTCTTTGGTTTCTTCGTGTGTCTCTTTGGTTTCTCCACTTGTGTCTCTTCTCCTCCCCTTTGTCTATTCGTTTTCTTGTGCTGGTTGTTTTCCCGTGCTTGGCCCTTTGGTTCCCGTGGATAGCTGCTGGTTTTCTCGTGCTTGGCCCTTTGGTTCCCACGGCTGGCTGGCTGTTTTTCCGTGCCTTAACCCCCTTGTTTCCTGTGCTATTTTCGGGCCCCTTGCTGGCTGATTTCTGTGGCTGTTTGGGGGGGAATTCCATGGGAGTTTACCTGTTTTTCTGTGTAGAAAATCAGCAGCAATTTTTTTGCCTTTTCAGCTGCTGTTTTGGGCTGTTTGGCTTCTGATTTTGGACAGCCAGCTGGCCATCATTGATGGCTTTTTGGGGGCTGCTGTTTGGTGGCTGTTTGGGGGGATTTCCATGAGTCTTTCCACTGTTTTCTATGCAATTTTCCTGCAGAATTCCTGCTGTCTTTTGGTCTTCTATTTGGTGACTTATGGCCTTCTATATTCCTATTTTAATGAGATTAATTAGTGTTTTTAAAGGGCTGTTTGGCTGCCCTCTTTGATCTTATAAATAGGAGTTGTTTTGGAATGTTTTAAGAATGGTTATGTGAGTGATTTTTGGAAGCCAAAACCTGCGGGTTTGTTCGTGGAAAAGCTTGCGAGCTTGTTCCATTCTCCTTCTCCTCTAGGAAAGCTTGCGAGCTTCTCCTCCTCCTTCGTCTTGGCTTCTAACCTCTTTCTTCTATCCGCAAGTGCCATTCCATTGTATCCTTCTTCTCTTGGAAAGCAACTTTAGGTGTCTTGTAAGAGTCATTTGTAAGAGTCGTTTGTAAGTGTCCAAGTTGTAATAGTCTTTTATATATTAAAGTGAAGTTATTTGTGGTTTATTTGTATCCTTTTGAGCATTTTGTGTCTTTATTCTATCTAGTAAGGTCTAGCTTTTTTTTGATCAAAAATTTGGGTCCCTCTCCCAAATTTTTGATTGCATCAAGGCCGCACGGAACCAAGGCGCCAAAGCCACAGGAAAACTCCCAGGCTTGGAAAACCAGCAGCCGGCTGGAAATCCAAGGGGCAAAGGCACGAAAAATAGCAGCCCATGGTGGAAGTCAAGGAGCCACGGCATGGGAAAACGAAACAACTTTTTATTTTTTTTATTCCAAAAGCCCATTTTGGAACCCAAGAGACATCATAAAAACAATAAAAAACTAATATAAATAACATTTAATAAAAAGATAAATATGAACTAAAATGTTAGCTAATAATGAGCTAACCCTTAGTTCAATAAGTGAACTAAAGACCAGCTCATAAATGAGCTAAAATTTTAGCTCAATTTTGATTGAGCTTGTAAACTCGAGGGAAGCCAAAATTGATTTATTTTGGACATGAGTTGACCCCCCCCCCCCCCCCCCCTCCCCTTGTCTACATCAGACTCCCCTTCTTGAGAACTCATCTCCCAATGAGTTAGCTTTGGTTTCTTTCGAGGAGGTGAATACTGTGCATCCAATTCATTGATCAAATCTTCATACTTCTGCATGATCACATCTCGTTCTTTCAGAAATCGATCTTGTAAACGCTGCTTTTTCTTGAAGTACATTTCTGTACGTATGTGCATCCATGATTGAAGTTTGTATAGTTTATACTCCAGAGGATTTGTTGATTTTGATGGAATCCACCTATCCATAGGATCTTCAATTTCTTCATGTTTGCTTTCTTCTGTCTTTTTTCATTTTTTTGACGACTGAAACAAGACTCAAAGAAAGACTCAAAAGACTCAACCTAAACTTAGACTCACAATAAGACTCACGACAAGACTTACAAGACTCACACTTGACTTGACTTGACAAAACAAAACTTGACAATCAAATCCAAAATCTAGGACTTCCTAACTTGCTCTGATACCAAATGATGCGGGCAAAAAATATAGGGTATCTTATATCTTTTGAACCCACAAAAGAAGAGGATACAAAGCACCAAGATAGAAGGGAATCACTTAGAGATATTAGAACAACTCTTACATTTCAAACCTAAAATAAACTTAGAAATAAAAGACTTACAACTCTTTAAAATTTAAACGACTATCAAACAAAATGACACCCTAAAATTGCTTCACAATTAGAAGAGGGATACAGGTGGAGTGGCACTTGCGGAGAAACAAAGAGATAGAAGCCGAGAAGAAAGGTTGGAAAGAGCTCGGAAGATTTCCGGAGGGGATGAGAAAGAAGACGGACAAAGCTCGCAAGCTTTTCCAAGCAAACCCGCAGGTTATAGCTTTTCCAAAAATAACATTTAATTCACTACTTTTTTTAAACATTACAAGCCCATCATATTTATAGGTATGAAAGGGGAATACCAAAGGACACAAACATTGAATTCTCATTGGAATTCCAAACATCACAAACCATAAAACCCTATTGCTTTTTACAAAAAAACAGCCCAAGCCCAGGAACCGAAGGAGCAACCACGGGAGCCAAGGAGGGCGCACGGAACCAAGGCGCCAAAGCCACGAGAAAACTCCTAGGCTCGGAAAACTAGTAGCCGGCCGGAAATCCAAGGGGCAAAGGCACGAACAACAGTAGCCCATGGTGGAAGCCAAGGAGCCACGGCATGGGAAAACGAAAAAACTTTTTTTTTTTATTCCAAAAGCCCTTTTTGAAACCCAAGAGACATCATAAAAACAATAAAAAACTATAGAAATAACATTTAATAAAAAGATAAATATGAATTAAAATATTAGCTAATAATGAGCTAACCCTTAGTTCAATAAGTGAACTAAAGACCATCTCATAAATGAGCTAAAATTTCAGCTCAATTTTGATTGAGCTTGTAAACTCGAGGGAAGCCAAAATTGATTTATTTTGGACATGAGTTAACCCCCCCTTTGTCTACATCATTCAGGCTCTAGTTTATTTAACATGTTGTGTGCTCCTGAGATTGGAGTTCAGAGACTTCACTATGTTGTTTATGTTACATCGTTGGTTGATAGCGCTTGGGAAGTATATAATATTTATTTTCCTAGTAATTAGTTTGTATGGAGCAATATCTTTTGTTATTGGTTTGTATGAATGATGTGAAAGAAGTTGCGGGGGATGTTTGGCAACATGATTCTATGCAGGATTCGAGCAGGATTTATGCAAAATCCTGCCAAACGAGATTTGTGCCTGTAAATCTCACAGTGGAATAAATACTCCATTTCCTTGTTCTTGTATCTTGGATTTACTCAATCCTATAGTGCCGCGAATTTACAGGGTTTGGCCGAAGAAGCGCTTGAAACGAAGAAAGTTACCTTCAGTGCGAGTGAGCTACCGTCATTCAACTTTTGGTCCGACAGGAAGGGAACGTCGTCTAAGAGTGAAGTCAAACAACAACAAAGGAGCCGAAGAAGCAAATATCAAGGACGGTAGGGACATCGGTTTCAGCTAGGAGGTTAGGCCGACAGTCTCGGAGAGTGGCTAGTTCTGTTTACTGAACCGATCGGCAGCAGGCTGTCGTGGTCGGGCAGGAGAAATGGAGAGGGGTTAAAAGCGTGGGAAGAACAGGAGATTCGGGAGTCCTTCGGATGGAGCGATATAGAAACATAGGTATTTCCTCTGCGACCCGCTGAAGAAGGAAGACAAAGGACACTAACGTGTGATTGGACGTGCGAACGTGGGATGGGTTAATTTGGACATTTTGCATCTAAAACGGTGATTTGGGAATGAATAAGCAGACCGAGAAAAAAATTTGCAACTGCCGAAAAAATGATGTTTATTGACAAGTAATTACTATTAAGTTTTATTTCCAAAAATTCTGAAGTAACTGATTATGGCGTATCCAAACGGAGAAAGGAGGAAAAAAGTCTAATCAAACGAGCCCTTAGTAAACATGATTATTCAGGTTTGATGGTTAAGAATGGATTTAGTTCCCATTGGCAGCGTATGGTCAATTCATGATTATACTGATACCTTAAATATTTCTTGAGCAGTGCTTTAGTTGATTACAATGTAATTGACTGCACTTGGTTGTTACTCTGCTCTTTATTACTTATCTTTTTTTTTTTCCATTGCAGTGAAAAAACCTAGGGAACAAGTGGCAGATGCAGAGACTTTATTGGACATAGCAAGCACGTTGGCAATATCAGTTAGATCTCAAAACAGTGAGGGAGTGACACCGTCAGATTTTGTTACTGCAATACTAAAGAACTTTGGCTATCAAGAACATAGCGCACATGCTAATAATTCTCAAAACCTGGTTTCTTGGGCAAATATCGGCCTTTCTGTCTCGCATATTTTCACACCAATTCCTGGATGCTGTACAATGTACGTCTTACTGACCTTTCTAGTCTGCATTTTCTCAGAACATTCTTCAGTGAGTTTAAACTTGGGTTTCTCTAATTTGCAAATCTTGTAACCTGACATCAGGATTGGACCTATGAATAGTGAAATTAAGCAACGGAAACCTACAGTTCATAGAAAGCGGACTAAGCCAACTGAAAGTACTCGCCCTGAAGAGGTTTGTATTACTTTTATAGCATTTTGTTTTCCTTGGCCAAGCTCTGTGGTCTTTTTGTGACAATTGGAAAGCATCTCTAGCTTTAATCTGACATTTTTATTTACATGTGCATGAAACTGAAACATTAGCTTAGGCAGAAATACTTGGTGTTGGTTGTTCTTTTGGATGGTTTGGAGTTTTTCTGGTTCTAAAACATATTTGCAATGATAAGAAACTTTTCTCGTCTGCTGCAGATTGATTCCAAAGAGAAAGAAACAAAAGCTGATACTGATAGTAATATGTCAACTATGTTCGACATTTTGAAAAAGAAAAGAAGGGTTCGTCTTGAAAGCTTGCTACTCAACAGGTTTTCCTTTGCGCAAACTGTAGAGAACATTTTTGCCTTGTCCTTTCTGGTTAAGGATGGGAGAGCTGAAATCACAGTCGATGACTCTGGATCCCATCTTGTTTGTAAGTATTAGACTATTTTTCTTAGGTTCTATTATATATTCTTGCTTATGAACGGCCTTTGTAATTTACTTTCAGCTCCAAGAAATGCTCCTACAGCATCCGCGGTGGCTTCTGGAGCGGTCTCTTACCATCATTTTGTTTTCAGATTTGATTACAAGGACTGGAAGGTAGTCCTATTATTCTCACTTTGCCATTTTAGTTGTACTATATATATATATATATATATATATATATATATATATATATATATATATATATATATATATATATATATATATATATATATATGCAGTAAAGTAACACTTGGCATCACAACATTCCTGTGTAAGCAAATTCGGCTATCATTCTCTGCCGTTAGCAATAAAAACAACAATTTGAAATCAATCTCTACTGGAAGCAAAGAAATTCATACCATTATTTGGTCCCAATAATTAATGCCAATAAACATAGAACTGTACATACGATTTTATAACAACAAACTATAAGCAATAAAAGTTTCCTTTTTTATACAATAATTCAAAATAAATATTTTCTTAAGTAGAAAGCATCAAAGTATTGCTTATTTTTCCTTCACATGCTATATATACTGTTTCCTTTACGGATTTGAATGCATATTCATTAAATACTATAACTGTATGTTGATTTGTAAGTCGGAGGTCCAACCCTCCATTGCCTGCTTTGATAAGTAAATCCAAGCTTCCGGTGAGGCTTGAGGCTGATGTGGATTAGTGAATTCAAACTGATAGTGCATGTGCCCAACCTACTGTGTCTCTTTCTTCCTCTAACTAGCCTATGTTCTTCACATGTTCATACCTAAACATTTTTTATTTGATCTAATATATTTACTCTCTTAATAAGGTCATTGAATATATATATTCAAAATCATTTCTACATTTTTTTTTACGCTTCCTTGTAATTGCGAGTGCATGCTTGAAAGTTGCCCACTAGAGGTCAACTTAATTGTTTATGCAACATGCCATTTGGTTATAGAACAAAGCTGTGAGTTGCACTTGATTATGCAATTTCCTTGTCAATTAAATAACAATTGCATTCTTTCAAGCATGTATTATGATCTAAGAGAAAGGCCAGCATGATTAAATTTAGAGTAGAAACATTAACAGGACAAATTTATTGAATAACTTTGGATAAAAAACTTGCACCTCTTAGTCGGATAAGCAATTTAAAATTCTTTGAAATATTACCAATAAAAACCGAATGAATAAATAAGTATAATGTACTTCAAACTAAAAAAATATTTTCCATTACTTTTTTTGTAAGGATATCATCTGTTGTAGTTACCATATCTCATATGTTTGATGGTTAAAAAGGCTTGATTGTTCATTAACAATATGTTTATTGCTCATTCATTCCCCAAGTTACTTGATCTCGGTCTTGTTTAAAGCGAGTGAATAGAGGGTGCATTTTCAAGCTCGGTTCATTAAAAAAAACACGAATGAATCAGTCAGTGGTTGCAGTCGGAACTTTTATTTGGTCCGGTGAACGTACGTTCCTCTACGTTCGGCCACCAATATTTTAGCGACACGTAGCATGAAGAAAAGTCGCCGATCCGACCCGCTGTTTTTTGGGTTCTAGCTCGTGCGTATTTTTAAATCCTTGACGAGCCGAACAACACCCCATCACCTTTTGGATATATTTCAAATACCTAGCAAATACCGAGTTGTACCTAGTTTTTTCTAGCAATACCGAGCAAATACCTAGCAATACTGAGCAAATCCCTAGCAATACTGAGCAAATCCTGAGCAAATACTGAGTTGTATCGAGTTTTTTCTAGCAATACCGAGCAAATCCTGAGCAAATATCGAGTTGTAGAAAAACTCGGTACAACTCGGTATTTGGATAGTTTTGGTCTTCACAGAGCGGTATTTCTCGTTTTTGCAAAGCAATACCGAGCAATACCGAGAAAATCGCGAACATAGCATTCCCGGGTTCCGCTCCAGGTCAAGTCGTCGGGCCGCGCGGTAAAGAGTAAGAGCACGTGGCGACATGTTATTGGCGGCCGAACGTACCTCTACGTCAGGTCAGAGGACGTAATAATTGTTCCTGCAGTCGAGCTTTACTGAGAATTGTAAAACTCATCTAACATGAACTGAACAAGAGCATATGTTTTGCTCATATTCATATCTTTTTCATTAACAACAACAACAACAATATCAAGTCTTTGTACCACTACGTGGGGTTGTCTACATTAATCCTTTTTCGTTATTGTGTCATGTTAAAAGTCAAAATTTCATCTAAATCTAATAAAGAAAGATTATTTCTAATCTTTTCTAACGAAGTCTTTTTAGGACTACCTCTACCTTTTTTAACATAAGTCAAATTTAATACCTTAACTTTCCTAACTGGGTCATCGGAAGGCCTCCGTTTAATGTGACCAAACCATCTAAGACGACTCTTTCTAATCTTATCTTCCACTGGAGCTACTCCAACCTTTTCACGTATATGCTCATTTCGTATCCTATCTCTAACAATAAAGCCACTCATCCACCTAAGCATCCTCATCTCTGCAACACTTAACTTATTATCATGCTTCTCTTTTAAAGGCCAACATTTGGCACCACGAAGCATATTCATATCTTTTTCATCCTTAATCCAAAATTTTGATGAGCTAAATGAAACTAATTGTAGTTTAATATTTTCAATTGCATTCATTTGTTGCTTTGCAGGTGATGATGGATGTTGTGAGAGAAGGGGAAGAGTTAATGCCCCATAGGAACCCCCCAAATGAGTTGTCACAGCCCTCTACATTTCATGGGGATACTGAACACAATGCACATTCAACACCAATCAGAAAGCTGACTCGAAATCGAGGCCTTGTTGTACAGGACGATTCGATTGTAGAGGATTCATTGGAAAAAGAACCTCCTTGCAAGAAGGCTACACCATCACTCAGAGGAAAACGTCTCTGCATCTGATACTGATCTTCATTTTTATATCATGACGAGCATGCTTAAACCATTACAAGAGTATATTATAGCAAAGATTTTTTGTCTCTGTATGGAGTTATTTTGTTGCTTGTCATAGAACTCTAATTCTAACCATGGGTTATTAGGTATGAGCTATTAAAGGTAAAGTGGTCAGAGCTCTATTGAGAATGCTAACTTGTATGTCCATTTTTTGATGGAATGTCTTTTTTTGGTATTTTGTTCCAGCCCTATGAAATGTAAATATTTATTGATAGTAAATTATTTTTTGGTCACTTATGTTTTGGAAGTGATGGAAAGAACATTGTAATGGTCTGCTTGTATCTCTGTTGGTGCTGACAAAATGGCAGGATTTCTATAAAGAAAATTGAAATCAAAGGTTGTCTAAAAGTAGATTTGTTAAGGATTGGGCTCTTTAAAGGATCTGGCATTTTATCTTTAGAAACAGTATGCATTGCCAAATTTTGCAATTGTAAGAGAAAATAATAAAGTTACTGTAGTAAAGGTTGATTGTGTTCCAAATTATGCTTTGCCATGCATTCTATGAAAATCTTTGAGCAAGTTTATCTCAGGAGTGACCGGTTATACAGGAGGAAGGTCCCAATTACATGAATCAGATATCAAACATTATTTGGAGATCAATTGAAATATGTCACATCAACCTCTTGTTTAGTACCGCGACTCATAATTATAGACATGGTGCATTTTGATTAATATCCAGATGGTGATCTGTGTCCCACCTTAGCACAACAATTTTTTCAATTAAATAGCCATTATGGATGATTGTTTTGCTTAGCAATCAACATTGCTAGGAGCTGAAAGCTGAAGCATACAATTCCCACTGAGTAAATTGGGCATCATATAATAGGTATATCATGACATTAAATTGTAGCACTATCTGAATCTTTCTCAAATAACTCATTAATTATTTAATAAAATATCATCTAATTAAGACAGCAAAGCAAATCAAACACTGATTTCTTTACAAAAATTCCTCTCAACATTGCAAAGTTACATGGAACCAAACAGCCCCAACCTTTGTGCAAATTTTCTTTCCCAGTGCAAACTTCAGTCTTATTTAGTTCAGGTTGTATCTTTTTGGCTGGGGATTAAAAATTTGAAATTAAATAATTTTTCTAAAAGAACCAAATATTCATTTCAGTGAAGTATTGATTCTCCACTGGGAAAACAGCAGCATTAAAAAATTGGAAAGAAAAAAAATAAAGTACCAGAGCCTAAGACTGCAATAAAATTTATAGGCTTAAAACTCTTCAAGTGAAATATATCTATATAGTTGAAAAAAGTGCATATATAACGAGTAATGTAATTTAATCTAAAGGGGCCTGCAACATAAACAACGAATTTCCCCATGTCCACATACAGATAATAAAAGGAAATTCCAATGATTGAATTGAAATATATATATATATATATATATTTAGGTAAACAACCACCATTAGAGAAATTCAGATGGAGATTTACCAGCTTCACCTTCTGAAATGCTTCTAAAGATAATCAGAGAAGAAATTCCTCAGTTGGTTGCAGTGACCAACACCATCATCATATTCAAATATTTGATAAAATGTCTTTTGTCAGTTTGCACTACCTCCATGTTGAACCTCCCAATCTAATAACCTCTTCAGAACTGGTATCCTTTGAGAACTTGTAGTCGGTACCATTTCCCTTGGTGTCACTTGCATCACCATACAGATCCTTCAGCTTCGCCAGATTGCTTGAGATGGGAGCAGCCTTATCCTTGCTTAAATCTTTGAGGGGACTACGATGACGATCTAAGCTGCGGCTCCTGCTCCTGCTCGATCGAGATCTTCTGTGGCGATCATGGTCGCGTCCACTCCTTTCATAATCCCTTGTGCTACCACCATCCCTCGTAGAATATCTCGATCTGTAAGAGTCCCTCCCCCGGAGGTCCCGGTCACTATGACCATCATAGTCATGCTTTCTATCCCTGTCCCGACCTCGGTCTCGGTCTCGGTCACGAGAGCGATCTTTGTCGGAATTGTGACGATCAGGCCCTTCACGACTATGGCTGCGGCGATGTCCTGGGGATGACCTTGGTTCTGTGTTATGGTTTTTGTCCCTAGGTGGTGTAATAGTCCTCCGAACTGGTGAGGCATCCCTGGTGGATGCGCGATGCGGAGCACGTTGTCCAAATGACACAGAAAGAGCAGCCTTCACAGAAGGTGGGCGACGAGCAGTGTCATCCCAGCCATGGCGATTGGAATCCCCAGTGACACCAGAGTGCTTGGTTGGTAGCTTGAGTTTCTCCAGATTGCCAGTGATCTGCCGTAGAACAGGAACTGGTACCCGAGGGAAAAGTGTGTCAAAATAACACTGCAACAAAGAAGGCATAGAGGTTAAGTTAGATCTGAACTAAAATTGTATTAGTCTAATCTTTATTGCAAAACAAAACATAAGATTTTGAACGAGTTAACATGAGATAACAAGATTCCAAACTGCTTAATTTGGTTTGTAAGGCTTCATTTGGGATGGTTTTCTTCATGTTCTTAAAACATCTTTCTAATACAAATTTTTTAATTTTTATACTAAAAAATTATTTTAAGAAGCATTAAGAAATCCGTCTCAAAAGATGCCTAAGTGCTTGTATTACCAGCCTAAGTCAGCACATGATTCTTAACAAGCTTGCACACACAAACAAAGCACTGAAATATGAATAGACCAAAGGTAAAAAGGTTACTGAACATAATTTGGATTCAATGAGAATCAAGCTTTCTTGAAAAAATTGGAGACCTGATATAGTCCTGTAAAAGACAGTTTGCCTGCCTGAAATGCTGCATAAACTATAAAAGAAATCACCGTCAAACAACTATATTGACAATCAACTAATCGGTTGTTTTGCTCTGGTGTATTTTGACTACAAAGTAAAATGAATGTATGGTTTCAAATTTTTAGGTGTTTGGTTGGGAGTAAACAACAACAACAACAAGCCTTTGTCCCATTACGTGGGGTCGGCTACATTGTGACCTGTAAAAATTCAAATTCTTATTTAAATCTAATAAAGAAAGATCATTTCTAATATTTTCTAACCAATACTTTGTCCCATTACCTCTATCTTTCTTAATATAAGTCAAATCTAATAACTCTACTTTCATAATAGGGTCATCGAAAAGCTGTCGTTTTATGTGACCAAGCCATCTTAAGGCGACTCTCTCTAATCTTATCTTCCACTAGAGCTTTGGTTGGGAGTAAAACAAAATCAAAATATTTTTTTTAAATTTTTTTTTAGAATATTTAGTTCATTTTCAATGCATTCAAAATTTGCTCAAATTAGAGAAATGCAGAATACACGAGTTCGTGCAGACCCTCTCCACCACACGCCTCCATCCATCGGCATTAATCTCAACAGAACCTCACGTTTGCCCTCTCACCTTTACAACCCCATACATCACCTCCATCGTATGCCGACCTAGCCTCTAACCTCACCGTCCATACAGCAAAATTAAAAAAACAATTATTGCATTTTTTTTCTTTTTGAAATTATTGATCTAGAAACACATAATGCTTTTAATCACATAAGAAGCCAAGTAAAGAGATCGCCATATCACATGCTTAAATATTGCAGAAAGCATCATTATCACAAAAGCCAACAGGCGGCTTAAAAAAGAATAGATGCTTATGACAAGCACTTAACCGTATTCCTACAGGAGGTGAATAAAAAAAAGAACAAAAACAAACAAATATAACCCTAAATTTCTGCTTGAAGTCAATACTATACTCATTTTGAATACAACGTTACAAACCTTATACTAAACTGTTGACAAGATGGCCTCTCCTTTCAAAGCAAGCTTCATATGGGAACCCAGGCTCAGAATAAATGAATTTGCATTTGAATGAACACAATAAAAGCCATTTCCAAGGCACAGTATTCTGAACGCAGACATATGAGAACACAGGCAAAAAGCTGATCAAGTAGAACTTGACTATACTTGCAAGTTACTACAGATAATGAAACTTCCCATAATATGAAATGCATAAAAAAAATGAAAACAGACCTGTCCAAGAAGAAGATCACGTACATATACCCCCATAGTTGTCATTCGACCATTGGATCCAGGAGAAAATTCCTGAAAGGAACAGAAAAGTCCACGTGTGCTTAAATGTAACATTGGTAAAATTATTTGTATCAATATCTTCGTCAAAAAAGCAGCAATGCTTGAAAGTTCACAAATTAAACTAAACGTAGATCAAACTATAAATAGAAAAAAACAAAATTAATGTAATATAAATTTCCTCAAAGATCGCATAATGTGAAGTGCAAGCATTTTCATCCTAAAGAAAATAGTTTTCTAACTGAATTAACCACGGCAATCTTAATCAGAAAATTTGTAGTGAACATAGATAAAGACCACTTCTGATAAGCCATGTAGAAATACCTAAAAGAACCTCTTAGTGAGACGCAGGGATCAAACCCACCACCTCAAACTGGAAAAAAGCTCTCTCAAACACCATCTGAGATGGAATGGATATGAGCATGTTATTATCACAAATCAAATGTTAGAAAATAACCTAGGAAATATATTTCGAGATTAGAAAAAAAAAAAGCCATTATAGAGCATAGAGCACAAAATATCCGATCCACTGCCTCATAACTTGATTTCAAATGAAGGGGCATAATTTAGTATCAATTGAACAGTAATTGCCTCGTTAGTCAATGAACCAAATGAATAGTCATGTTTTCAGAAGCCAAAGATGAAGGAAAACTAATACTCAATTATCAACAAAGGACCAATGCGTCACTGACTCACCATAATTTCAAATTGACAAGCATAAAATACCTAAGAGTAAAAAATTCAATAATTATAAGATTCTTTAGATAATGTCCCCCACCATATATTTTTTAGTCATTATTACAAGGGTTTTTAGGCAATTGCATCCCCCCCCTACAAGTTTTAAAATACTATGGTCTTTAGGCAATTGCCCTCGCCAGGGGGCGCTGCCCCATTGGACCCCCAACATATCTACAAAATGATCAAGAATATGAATAAATAGGATTGAGAGGCAGCGCCCTCAGAACAAATTTTAGTTCTAAGGATATTTATTTAAAAAAAATCTCTACAATTATCCCCCCCCAGACTGGTTCCACCCCTGCCTAAGACCAATCTGTATCCATACTTAAAATATCACTTCACAACTCTGAAAACTAAAACGTCTAGTTATATCAGCTAAAGGCATTACAACACCACCGAGACAAAAAAAAGATAAGAAAGACAGTATAGAGGATTCCAAATTTAAGTACAAAAAGATAATATGCAATTTTTTTGTTGAATATAGGACATAAACCAAATGACAACTATGTCAACGAACCAAGAAAAAATCATTGAATTCTGACTCGATGTATCAAGACTCCTCCAAGACAAGTAAAGACGTGTCTGTTCAATAAATAGCAAAAGATTATAAAGGGAAGATATGAAGGACTAGCTGAATCAATTCTGGTATGATAAAACCTCGTACAGCACTTGTCTGTCCAATAAACAGTAAGATGCAACAAAATATAAAAGTATTATATGAAGGACCATGCCTTATGTTTTATTCCTACTCATGTAAAAAATCTACATGCAGAAGCATGCAGCAACCACTAAAACAATAGGAGTAAATGAATAAACATCCAAAAACTGAATCTAGCCTACATAGAGGGCTAATAATAATTGTTCTCTCAAAAGTAAAGTAGCCACCTATAAAATTGTTAAGGGTTAAACATAAACTCTGTTAAAACTATAATCGAATTATTTTGGTGTTGCTTGAAGAATAATTGCTAGAAACAAACCAGTAACGATACAATTTGGTTGCAATTAAAAAATTTCTGCTTGTCAGAATTTGGAATTTTCTTTTAACAATGCCCTGATTAAGCTAGTGAAAAACAAAGAGAATCTCCACATGCAACTAAGCAGTGCAAGATCTCAGAAGTAGATGCTCTAGATTCTTAAACGGGTAAGTGATAAATCCATCATTCTATATAATTATCCACAACATCGTTATCCTTTCCCCCGACAAATCATGATTGGACTTCTAAATTAGGTAAGTGCAAAACAGACCTCTCACAAAAGCTCATTCCAAATCTGCAAAATCTGCAATCCATAACAACTATGGTTTCATCCGAGTGAAATTTCAACTTTGATATTAAACATGGTTATTGAATAATAAATCATGCAATCAAGCCAAAAAATATGATGATGCCCCTACGGCATCATAATTTCACTTCACTATGACATTCAAGTCATTAAAATTTTCTAAATTTCATGGATGTTGTCATATCAAAAATCAGTAAAACATCCAGTAATTCCATCTCCGCAAAAGCACAAAATGTTTATGATCATCATTGCCGTGTGATGAAACAATTAATTGGCATTGCTTTGAATGACATCTACATTGCCGTGTGATGAAACAATTTGGTGAGGTGCAGCAGTTCGACTTGGAGCCCATGAAGCAAGAATTTGTGGGATTAGATGAGAGTTGAAAGACAGATGTTGACTGGGTAGTCTTCCACCAAAGATATATTCAACTGTTGGAGAGCATACATGCCCTTGTAGTTCATCATCCTCATCAACAACAAGTAGATCCCAACAAAGGCCGTAGGAGGTACATGCAGTGGTACAAATCTTGGGATTTCTGGTGCTTATTAAGAGCTCCTAAAACAACACCCTTCACTTACTATTCGCATTTAGCAATGATCATATGAAATGAAAGAAGTATTAAACTTATTAAATGTAAAATGATCATATGAACTCATAAAGAGATAGGTGCACGGCTATCTTTGCATGAAATTATATTGTTTACTTCTCTAGTTACCTATTGCTCAATCTCATATTAAAATATGCATATTGATCTTCGTTATATTGAAATTGAGTTTAGTAGAGTTACTTGTTATCTGCTGAGTGTAAGCTCACACCCAGACTTTGGAATATTTTTAGGAGAACCAATGTTTAAGGATAGCAAATACTTGTATACCTATCAGTGTAGGGTTACCACAGGAGACAAGTTCTTTTATTGAATGTACTTTTGATGTTTTTTTTATTGTGAATCTCGCATGTCAAGTTATGAATTATGATCCACGTGTAAGTTTATTATGATATAAAAAAATTGTGTTGTGGAAGTTTTAGTGTCTCTTTATAATTATTTTGGATGTTAGATATGTTAATATTTACGTGATAATATATGAATTATGCTTTTAATTTTCGTCTGACATCCGTTCCCGCCACGTTTACTCGAGCTTACCAGGCCAAGTTGTAACAAAGTATTAGTTTTTTTAGTTTGCAGTTGTCCAATATTTCATGAATTCATATATATCTTTTTTTTTTTAAGTTTTGATATACTTGAAAAAGCCGTGGAAAATATAATAATTTTCAATTTTCTATTATATTTACAAAAGATAAATTTAAATAATTCAAAAATAATCTAATAATTTACTAAATTATTTTTCTAAATTTAACAAAAAAGTAAAATGTATAAAACCAATTTTAATGTGGTTAACAAAATTATATTAAAATAATAACAAAATTACTTTAAAAGAATATTGTGAAAGATACTCAAATAATTTTTATTAAAAAATATCCTAATGAAAATATTAAACTAATTTTTTAAAATACAAAATATTTTAAATTAAATATAACTTCATTGCAACAAAAAAAGTTTGGAATATAATTTCATAACATTAACTTAAAAAAATCATAAAAAAACTAGAAATTACCACATTCGCAGGAACATGCTCACATGGGCAGCATGTCACCGTCCACATGGCGACTTGGTCGATTTTGCTAAAAAAAATTTAAACTCCCTATTTTGGCTTAATTAAAATTATACAACAACAACAACATCAAGCCTTTATCCCACTACGTGGGGTCGGCTACATGAATCCTTTTCCTAATATTTTCAATACTTAATTAAAATTATAGTTGTTCTATTTTTAAAATTTGTCCCCAAGTGTTAGCTTACCAGACTAAAAAGTCCAGTATATTCTAAATCTTAACAAAGGTATCAAGTTTGTGCCTTGCTTTTAGTCTTTTACAATTATCACAAGAGATATAGGTAAACATGCTTCCATAAAACTTTCTAGTACTTTACAAGAATTTGTTATATATATATATATATATATATATATATATATATATTGCTTTCGACTAAATGATCACGTTTAGTCACAGCAAAAGGATCTCAATTGCATGCCAAGTCCAATCATGAGCATTTGTTATGGTGCTAAAAATGAATGAACTTAAATGTAGCATGCATTCCTTCTTCCTAACTAGGGGTGTAAGTGAGCCGAGCCGGCTCGAGCTCGACTCGTTTATAGGCTCGCGAGCCGAGCTTATCGAGCTCACGAGTCGAGCTCGAGCTCGAGTTCGAGCTCGTTTAGTTAACGAGCTCGAGTTCGAGCTTGACGAAGCTCGGCTCGTGAGCTCGCGAGCCGGCTCGAACTAATGTTTATTTTTTTTTAAATCAAATATTCACAACAGGTTATTAAAAATATTTTAAAAATCAATACCAATAAATGCTAATAAATGAAAAAACAGCTTTTTAATTATAAAATAATAAAACTTTTTTAAAGAAATATATATTTAGTCTAAAAGCTGCTGAAGAAGCAGCCTTTTTCTTTTCTAATTAATGCTAAGTTGGCGTTGCTGCTCACGCAATCTCTGCTCCAGCAATTTGAAACGGGCGGATTTCCCAAAAAAATAAAAGAAGAAGCGGTAAAATCAAAAGCAGGCGGGAATGTTAGGAACGAAAACGAGCGGCTCGCGAGCGGCTCGATAAGCTCGATATAGTGTTGTGAGTCGAGTTCGAGCTCGATTTTTGAGCTCGACTCGAGCTCGAGCTCGAGTTCGAGCTGGGTATTTGACTTGCGAGTCGAGCTCGAACACCCCCTGACTCGAGCTCGACTCGACTCGTTTACACCCCTATTCCTAACATATGATCATATCCCTATAGGTCAAGAAAATCAGGGCGGTTAATTGCATGCAAATAAAATGAGCAAAACAAATATGCCCATGACCTAGATATATACCTACGAAAAAATAATAGGAATAGGAACTAAATACCTCTTCATCTTTTATGTAAGGATCACACCATCCCCATAATGTCTTTGGATCGGCAACATATCGCAAATATAGAAAACCAATCTGCAAAATAATTATCAGGTATCAATTCTCCATTCCATAACAATAGTTGAAGAAAACAATTAAAATGATAAAAATAAAAAATCATTGTAGTTCTAATTGTAACTGGACCGTATAAAACAGTTATGCTAAAATGGAAAATGTTAAAAATATTAGCAAAGCGTGTCCAATGGAACATCTACAGCAAAGTTGATCTCCTAAAAAAGTGAAATTTTGTTGATGAAAAGCTTAAGGAAATCAATGCCAGGAAAAGTATGTAAAAGTTGGACAACGGGTATTTAAGAGAATGATAAGACCTTAAGCAACCAAACCTTTGTCAGGAATGACGAACTACAATGTCAAAGTGTCCATCTCAAAATCAATCTTAGCTATAATTGTTAAGAACTTACGTAGACAGATTACAAACTTTATTGCCCAACACAAGGAAGCACATTAAGCAACTACGAGCTACCAATTTAAGTAATAAATATCGATGGATATTAGAAAAAACACAAAAAGTTCAAACAATTCAAATCCTCTTCCTACACAAGATAAACAGAGCATTCCAATAACTAAATGGTATTTGCAATCAAGTCTTTGTCATGCTATACCACATTGAACCAACTAAACAAACGTGAGCATTTCCCAAATATTGAAAACTGAATAGAATAAACATAAATGTCAATCTTATCAACAGATTATAGAATTCGATTTAACAAACTAATCATCCTTATTCATTAGAGGAGAAGTCTAGAGTATTGGTAAATATCCCAATTGTGCATTTTTTCAAAACCGTAACTCTCACTTTTGTTTTCTACCTATATGAGTGCGGAAGTGTAAATCAATCACTCCCCAAAACCTACAAAGGCAGTGAGAGGTGCTTCGTGCAAGGAAGTGTAATTCAACCATCATGCCCGTTCCAATTCTTTTTTTTTTAATGCACAGTCCAGTTCTTCATGTGCACAAAGTTAAAAAAAAAAATCATTAAATAGAATTACTTAGTCAAGTATATATGAACATGAGCAATCTCATTTCTTGTTTGTCACTAGGGGAGTTTGTAATAAATATTGAGTCGAGTTTGAGCACCGGCCTGTTGTGTGATAGAAAAGTAAGCCTTAAGGGAAAATTTTATAAGATGGTGGTGAAGCCTACATGTTTTATGGCGTAGAATGTTGGACATCAAAAAAGAAGCATAAGATTAAGTGTTACAGAAATGAGGATGCTCTGGTGGATGAATGGCTTTACACTTAAGAGACAGAATGCAAAACAAGTATATGCATGAAAAGGTTGGAGTAGCTCCAGCGGCAAATAAGACTACAGAGAGCCGCCTTAGATGGTTTTGTCGAATAAAAAGTCAGCCTTCCGATGACCCTATTAAGAGAGTAGATGTATTAGATCCAACCTATATTAAGAAATGTAGAGGTAAACCTAAAAAGACTTGGTTATAAAGTATTTAAAATGATATTTTTTATTAAAATTAAATAAGAATTCGACTCTTAATAGGACACAATTGAGAAAAAAATTCATGTAACCAGCTCCACGTAATGGGATAAAGGCTTATTGTTGTTGTCGTCGAGTTTGAGCAAGAGTCAAAATCAAACATTTTAATTCCAGCTCAGGTCAAGTTCGAGATGAGTCGCAAATTCTATATCTCGAGCCATCTTATAAGATGATTACAGCCAAGCTTAATATATATAAAATCCTAATATGTGGTTATTATATATGTATAGTTATTGGTTGATTGTGGCATGGCGGTTATGACTTTTGTGGTGGTTCCGAATCGGTTGTTGGTACCTGCAATCTTGTGGGTAGAATTTTTGTTGTCTATGTTATTGGAATCGAAATTATTTGAGGTTTATTTATGTCATTATTATGGTGGATGCATCAGACTTTTTTTGTGGTTATCATAGTTTAAAATTGCGCAATTTAGCCCCCAAATGCCTCATTGTCTAAGCAATTTTGGGTTCATGTGAGGCTTACGCCTCACGGGCTAAGAGGCGCACCTCTAAGGCGCTATTGTGCAATTAGAGGTGAGGCGCACGCCTCTTAAAACTGGGTCCCACTTACTTAAAATTAGGTATTTCTTCTATTCTTCCATTCGGTTCTAAGTCAACTCGAACAAAATTCTCCCGCAAGCCCTCTTCCATTCGCGAACGTTCTGCTCGGCTACGCTCAGGTTGGCTTTCTGCCGCCTCTCCCGCCGGCGCCACCTCATGCCGGTGAGCAAGAAGGGTTCAGCCGCCCTCTACAAGCACTCCATTATTGGTTTTAGGTATTTTTTTAGTTGAAGGAAAGTTTTTTCAAGTTACAGAAAATCTAGGATTTTTTTTTTTTTGAGATTTCTTATATGTTTTCGCATTTGTGCATTAAGAAACATGGTTAGGGGCAAGGAAAAGATAAATACGTCATTGTGGCGTGACCCTTATTGGAAATACATTATACAAGTTGATGTAGGAGGCGGCGCGAAGATTTATGTGTATTTAAAATGCAATTTTTGTGATAAGATGGTGAAGGGAGGAGTAACTTGCATAAAGGAACACTTATCCGGCTCACATAAGAATGTAACACCTTGTGCGAATGTTCCGGATAACATGAAGGAGGAAATTACAGCTTATTTGAAAAAGAGTACGATGACCAAACATTTACAACATGAGCAATTTGATGAAAGGGTCAAACATAGTGCTTGCTTTGGGAGTGAGAGTGGAAAGGGCTCTTCCTTCACTATACATAATAGAGGTGCATGGGGTCATATGGATCAATATATGACTACTCCAGGAGAGGATAGAGGACAAGCACAGATGATGCTTGCAGTTGGTACCAGAGAGGGTCGGCGGCAGGTTTGCATGGATATTAACGGATTTTTTTTAGAATGTCATACCATTTAATGTTGCGACATCGCTGGCCTACTTAAATATGCTACGGTCTGTAGAGTTGTATGGAAGAGGGTTGAAGGCACCTTCCATATACGAGTTGCGAACATGGATTTTGAAGGAGCTGCAAAACACAGAGCGTAGCATTGATGAGATTAAACGAACATGGATTGAGACTGGTGTTACCATTATGTTGATGGAGAAGAGGAAACACTTGTATTGGACCCCCTGCGCAGCACACTGTATTGATCTCATATTGGAGGAACTTGGTGATTTACCTCAACACAAGAGTGCTCTTTCAAGGGCGAAGAAGATCACAAAGTTCATATACAACCACTCATGGGTCTTAGCCTTAATGCTATGGATGAGGCGAAGGAGTTGATTGCACATAACTTGGGAGGAGATGAGGCAAGTTATAGAGAGATTTGGAATATCATTGATGCTCGGTGGGAGGTACAGTTACACCGTCATCTACATGTAGCGGCGTATTATCTCAATCCTCAATTTTAATATTCAGAGAGGAAATCCTCAAACCCGGAAGTGAAGCTTGGCTTGTATCATTGCATGGAAAGACTAATATCGGACCAAACCGTTAGGGAGCTTGCAGATTTACAACTTGTTCTATTTCGGAATAAGGAGGGATTTTTTGGACTGCAAGCAGCAAAATCAACTATTGCCAAATGGTATCCAGGTATACTTATTTTGTAAATGCATAACACTTTAATATGTTCTGATTATCATTTTTTTCTTGAAAATAGTTGAATGGAGGATCTAATTTGGTGATTCCACCCCTGAGTTATAGAGTTTTGTTGTTAGAGTTTTGTGCCTCACTTGTTCTTCTTCTGGATGTGAGCAAAATTGGAGTATATGTATTCAAGTGCAAACAAAGAGAAGAAATCGACTTTCAACACTCAGAATGAACTCCCTTGTGTATATTATGCACAACAAGAGGTTGAGAGAAAGGAGATTGAGGAATAAGGGGTTGAAGAATGATGATGATCCTTTGGTGTGTGATGATGTGGCATATGATAATGAGTGGTTCATAGATGATGAGACAGATTTGTCATTATCAGACTTACAACTAGAGGATCTAAGTGTTGATGTCTTGAGGTGCGAAGCAGATCAAGTGGGCACATCCACTAGTACCACATCACACACATCCACTAGCTCTGCAGCACAACAACCAAATAAAGGTATTCCACAATTTCTTATATGCTATTACATTATTTTATATCAAGTGAGCAAGTAACATGATAATGATCATTCTTATTGAACAAGAAAGATAAAAGTGAATCACATTGAAGATGATAAAGATATAACATTCATAGATACAATTGGAGAAGATTTTCTTGAAGACCTATTTAGTGATGGGACATGATTGAATTATATATGTTATTTCTTATTTGTACTTTGGGAGTTTTGATAGACTAATATTTTATGATTCTGTACTTTGGAACATGATTTTATTGCATCTATTTTCTTACTTTCCACTAATTTTTCACTTGTCATTTAGATGTTTTTATTGTTTGATAGAATCTTACTATTATTTACTTGTTAAAACCCTTAAATTCTCATTTACGCAATTCTCTGTCAGTGAAGCTTACGCCTCACATCGCCTCGAGGCTTATTTACGCAATTTTAAACCTTGGTGGTTATAATATATATTCCCTAGTTACTTCTTGTATGGAGTTTTTGTTGGTTGCTACTTGGTGTTTGTAGTTTGCAATGGTGAAATCAAATTGGTTGTCATGGCCTGCAAACTTGCAAGTGATTTTTAGTATGCTATGTCCTCGATGTTTTAATTTTTCTGGTTAGTTGGAGCTTTTGCTTAACAAGTTCTGCACCATTGTGCTTATTTATAACTTACCATATATTGGATTGATATTGTTTAGGGGAAATTTTCATGCTTAAACTCTTGGTAGATCTATTATCACGTATTAAAAACTTTGTTACCGAAGCTTGAGAATCTCTTCGATGATTTGCAACTAGAATTGATGTGAAACAATGTAGCAGTTGTAGGAATTGCAGGAAAATTTATAAAAATATTGGTAAGTTTTGCAATTACAACTTATTTTTTCACCAAAATAGATTCTAGGAATCCTTAGTTATTGTTTTTACTTTGGCATATGGTTACAAAGTAGATTAGAAGGAAACATAAAATAATATCAAAATAACGTTAAAGCTTAATGTGCAACTAACATAACTCCACCGGTTAACAATTAGAACGTTCACCTTGAGTTTCCCTCACTCACACACTTGAGGGCTTTTAGCGGAAGAATAATTTCAACAATATTAAAGACGCCACAATAAGACAGAAGACGCTTATAGTATCGCCCAATGAAAATTTATCCGGAGAGGAAGTAGTTGGTGAAAGTTGGAGGATATTTAAAATCATCTCCTATTTAAAATTCAAATAGAAATGAATTGAGGGACTTTCCTAATATAGCTAATGATAATTTAGGAAAGAAATCAAATTTGAAATTGATTTCAAATTGGATTGATTTCCTCCCAAATTTATCAAGATTAATTTTAGGAAAGTAATAAAGGTCATGAAAGTTGGGGGCCAAGGGGAGAGAGTATGGACAGCGGGGCTAGGGTTTGGCAAGGGAGACCGTCGGCTATAGGAAGTAGGGAGCTTGGGTTAGGTGGGTGTAGGGTCGGCGGGTTGATCCTAGGGCAGATGGTTTGGGGTGGTGGTAGGGGTGGCCAATGGTGTGGGAGGAGGTGGAGGTGGGGCCGGTGGTTTGGGGTGGAAAACGGGGAGGATACCAGCAGTTTGGGTGGAAAAGGGGAGGAGGCTGGCGGTTTGGAGAGAAGAGAAGGGAGGGAGGAAAGAGAGGGGTAGTGGAAACCGAGAGCCCGGACACTTCCTACGGCTGGTGGGAGTTGCTTTTGCCCTCATCTTGGGACTTCTCATCTCTAGAGCTCTCAACAGTCAAGAGAACACGAATGTAAAATTTTCATTAATCATCATCCTCATACAATAGTTAAGATCCTCATAAATAGGCCTCAAAGCAACGTAAGACAATGATTAAAATGCACATTGGGATACAACACAAACTAATCCCTCACAGGGGTATAATGGTAATGACTAAAAACATAAACAAAAGTAATACATAAAATGCATCATAAATAAAGACTCTTAATCGTAGCCGTTGATCTACGATTCTTTCGGTGATAGATACGTCGGAATCTCCTGCTGATATTCTCATCAAGAATAATATTAAGACTTTTGGTATCCCATACCTGATAGCAAGCAGCTTCCTTGTCATTCTAATTGTCATTGAAATGTGTTCCAATATGGGTTAATTCACTTCCAACTTCATGGTGTTTTGAGCTTATTATCAGAAATATACCGATTTTAATACTCTTTTTGTTTTCTAGTTTAAAGCATACTTGTTCCTTATTTTAGTTTTCCACCTTGAAACTCGTTGGTTTGTGACTATTCAGCTTATAATTGGATGATTTCCTCCTTTCATATGAGTACTCCACTTTATACTATAATTTACTCTAATGGTCATCTTAGTATATAATACAAGTTCTTTTGTAGCGAGTACAATTGTTCCTAGTTGCGGCATTACGCTAGCGGTTTTTGCCACCACTTCAATATTCTTGCTCTAGTAGCCATCAAGCTGGGATTTAAATAATTTCATCCTTACCTATTCTTGTTTTCAATCAATTTATCTTATGCATTCTTTTCAGTGCGGCTAACTTGCAATTATTTCCCCTTCTTTTATATATTTTTTTCTATATTATATAATGCTTATCAATACATATTTTCTTGTATGGTTCACGATTGTATTGGTGACATTCCTTTGGTGTGATTGTATTGGTGACATTCTAGTGGTGTGGTTCTCCTCTTGCTCATTCCTATGTGATGCATATTTTTTCTAAATCATGGTACTTATGGGACCATGTTGCTATCATAGCTAACTGTAATTGCTTTGCTCTTTTCAGTCTCATATTGTAGTAGGAATCTATGTATTTTTATTTCTTAAGAACTAAGTGTGGCTTGATCCCCAATGGCAGGGTTATGAAGACAACTAGAAGTAATTCTATCATATCACGCTGACTCGAGCTATGGATAGTACAAATTTATACTCTATATCGAGCTATGGAAGTGCAAAGGTGTTTAAGTATATTTGAATATATATGTGTTTGTGAATAAGTACATGAAATTTTTTTTTGAGTTGAATAAAATTAATTCTAGCCAGCCAGCCTTCACATGATTTTCATAAATCATGTGATGAAAATCATGTGACTTAAAACTGATTGAAATTAATTGAATATTGCGCAAATTTCGAGTTTTGTACAAATTATCAATCCTATTTCTAATCTACTAGAAAGGAGAACTTATGATTGAATACTTCTGCAATATTTCTTTTAGAAAATGAGCAAAATAGCAAGCCTTCATGCAAATATAGTGTTCATTGTCATTTAATAAACCAGACAAGATCTCTAGGAGATCATAAATATATCATGAATTGGGAGGCACTTCTCTATAAAACTAAGTCAATTTCAATCGATTGCCATCCCTAATCTAGAAGCTTCTTCATTGTTACTGACCAAAAAGAAAAAAAAAGTATGCTGCAGAATGACGAGCTTTATTTGAAGAAGAAGTTTGCCAAATCCGCAATTCTAAAAGTTAGCCATCCACAAGTTAATGAAAAATAATCAACATTCATTTATTTATTCATTTTAGTTTTGGGAAAACGGATAAGCAGCGTATGCTAGGTTTACAAAATTGACTATATGTAGAAACTTACAGCTCTTATATATGGAGAATCAGGATGCTTCAATAGCCCATGCATTTGCTTGACAGTGAGCTTCATAGTGAAGAACTTGTATAAGAGGCAAAATGCTGTAGATGGACCCCTACAATTTCCGGTCATCCATGGCTCCACATGGTCAACTTGGTTGTAGATCTCATCGATTACCTCATGGTATGTCTTCAACCTATACAGTTCTTTGAAGTAATCAGAAGAAAGAATGTTCATGCAAAGCACCTTCTCTAGTAAAGTATCAATGGGTTTTCCAGAAGTTTGAATCTCCATTGCTACAAGATAATGCCAAGCAAACAACAATCTGTCAAATTGATGCACGAGATAATAATATAAATGTTGTAGGATTGGTGTCAACCTGCAAGCTCACAAGACATCATAGAGATCCCCCCATTAGACAATTCCACATGAAAAGAAACATCAATTTTTGGAAGCAAAACTAGAAACCGAAGTCATTTAAGCAATACAAAAGAGAATTCGAAAAAAAAATTGCTGAGACATAAGGATCCCAACCTATAGGGTTCAATGCGCATATATTCAAGAGTCTTCACGAATCACCAAAAATAAGATAATTAATCTAAAACTACCCAAATATAGTTTCTTTGTGATGCATTGGTCACGGGCACAAACATGAAGAATTGCAAGTCGTGGAAAGAATCACCATGAGCAATTAATTCAGCGTTTATCATAGAGTATGGGGAAAATCATTTTGCTGCCATAGCTTTTTATACAAGCCTTTCTGGTGAATGTTTGAACTCCCAAATCTTTCAGACCATATCATATTCCTAGCTATGCTGCAATTTTAATGTATGTGTATTTAAGTTGACAATTTGTTGCGCAATAAGATCATGATGCACTCATATGTGCCTATAATGACTACTACTCGAAGAAGGGTAGCAACTTACCCCAATGGGCCAATCAAATCACATGAAGCGCCACAACACACCTTTGAACAAATTAAAACTCATTGGTTAGCTATAATATGCCAAAATCACCACAGAGGTGGGTATTAAGGAAGTTGGGTCAACTTCATTGTCAAGAGTGACTACCACTAACATCTAATCACCTACAATACCAAGGATGACTACTATAGTTGGGTTGAACACATTAAATAATCTAGCTACATTCCATGGACCAACTATACCACCAACAAAGTTAGCAACAAAATTGTTAGGGTTGGCCACATCCTTTGATGGTCAACTACAAATTTTATTTGCTTGTTAACTAACTACTCATTTGTAGGGGCAAATGAATTCAAAGAGAGTGAAAATCCAGGTGGTTCTCACATTCATGATAAATTATTTAGATAATTCAGCTCAATTGTGACTAAATGAAGTAAGCAAATAAAATAATGACTAAATGAAGTAAGCAAATAAAATAAGGATCGGACATGACCGACTAAGGCCAATAGGCTCTTTTAAGTTTAAAATAGCCAAGGGGATCTATGTTATTAGTGTAAGTCCTTAATTTATGTTAAATAGGTCTAAAATAAATAGCTTACATAAAAATTTCACGCCAATCAGTAGGATTTTCTCCTATCAAATACTCATCTAGATAGGTTTATCTTATAATTATTATTTTTAGGATATAATAGAATTTTCATGTAATTTCTGATTTCTATATCATAGAATTAGATGGTCTTATAACTAGTAATATGGCTTTGAAATTAATTGAATACAAATTTAATTGATTTAGCATAAGTCCCTATCCTATTCTATCACCTCTCTTGAACTCCTTACAAGCTCACGAACTCCTAATCCAGGGAGTAAAAGCCATTGAATTTACTCTCAACAATTTATGCATACAAGAACTCAAACAAGAGCAAAAATTCAGTAGACTTGTAACCAGCCTACAACTGCACCATCCAAGGAGGAAATTGAGTCGTTCATTTGTTTTTCAGTTGCTAAGGGTGATTTCTGTAACTTTTCACGACTAATTTCATGGGAAAAAAGGGACAAAGTAAACATAGAGGAAAATCCATGGGAACGAGTGTTATATTCTATAAAACTTTATCGATTAATTGCATGGTAATCTCTTTTTCTTGATTAGGGAATGTTATTGTAGTTGATCTCACTGGAAAACTCCAGATATTTGCAAGCCTCTTGGAGAAAAACTAAAAAAATCTAGTTGATTCCACAACATTTCTGTATCATCATTCTCAAATTGATTTAATATCATAATGCACTTACATTTTAATGTCAAATTTATTCCAGATCAATAAATGTAGTAACCAAGTCACGAGACATTAGTTATTAATGGAAAGATAAAAAGGAAATAGTCTAGTAAAAAAGAAATATCATTTCTTCAATATCATGCCTTCCTATCCGGTCATAGTTAATCATTCGTCTACAAGCTTAATCAGCAGATTAGTTGAATTCAACATCTAAGATATAAATATATGATGTATAAGTTATAAATGAGAACATAATGGAATAGAAGTTCTAAGCAGCTATTGTTTCAAGATCAAAGACAATAAGCTGCTAAAAGAATTCCTCAAATGGAAACAAGAAACACAATATAAGCCACTTGCCTTGTTGATTGAATAATTTTTGCTATGCAATTAGAAAAATGTTTACATCAGCACCTTCAAACTTTCCTTGGATATAGCTAAGTGGCCTAGCATAAATTGAACCAATTCATGAATTCCTATTTACCTTTATGATACTTTGATGCTCATAATTTGCCTAGTATATTTTCCCTGCCTTGTGCCACAGAGCTTATCAATTTTCTCATAATGCAAAACCTTAAGAAATTTCCTAAGATGTGTGAGATGGTCCTCAGCAAATCTGCTATAAATTAAAATGCCATCAAGATGCAATATGTGATTGACAAGAACATAAACAACACAAATATGCAATAAGTGATTGACATTCTTCATAAAATAATTAGGTTTATTGGTCAAACCAACTGACATAAACAACTACATGTATACAATCCTTTGTCTCAATGATATTTTTATGTGAACTTGATGTTAAGCACTTTGAAAAGATCAACATCCACTCATCATATCTAACAAGCAAATATGCAATGCAGCCTAGGTACAAGAAACTTATATTTAGTTTTAATTTATTTATGGGTTTTCCATCTACAAATGCACATTTATTCCTTTAAAAGAAAATTTAGAACCAAAAAGGGACTTAGGCTTTCTTTAAATGAAACTTTTATGACTTGAGCCTTTAATAGGCCTTCTTTAATTAAATCCTTTCATGAGTTGTCCATTTACTGCCTCTCAAGCATAGAATGTTCACGCTCTAATATGGTACATTGGGTAAAGATGATTTGAGAACAAGATTATTAACATGCATGCTTCAAATAGGTGAAAGTTGATATGGTAGATCATAAAAAAAAGATCCTTAAAATACCAAGAAGCTGACTACTAGCATTAAGTACGACGAGGAGCCTAGAAAAAAGCTAATTATTCTCTAAAATGACCAAAGCCTGAAACCCATTCTTCAAACTCCCCACATTCAAATTCGCATCAACCTCAATATGTAGTGGCTTTTATGCTTTGGTTCCCTAGATTCCTTTCTAGAGCTAACTTGAATCTTCTTAGGTTTGTAAGTATTCAACATAATCCTTTCACCATGGTTTTTGAATAAATAAGAGTTGAACCTATCGCAATGGATCATATCAAACCAAAGGTGCACACTTGACCCAATAAGACACATACATCATTAATAAACAAGACATCATACAATATGAGTTCATTAAATGTAACAAGCTGAATAGAGACCAAAATATGTCTTGTCAAACCACACACAATGTAAGGTTGATGATGAGGTTCAGATTCAGATTTGAAGTGCATCAAACCAGGCTTAGAAATCACATGCATATGTCTATCATTTAAAAAAATAAGTTTTCAACACTTTTAAGAAAAAGAAATAACAATTCTTCAACAGTCAACATCAATTACATGTGTAGTGATGGCACATCCATGACATTAAAAAAAAGACCCACTAAAGCTTCCTTAGCATCACTAAATCCAAACAAGATTTATAAATAATCTCATCTTCATGGACTTCCTCATCACCTCCTTCCTCAAAACAATGACAAGATTTGTAATAAGGCATTCATATGCATTGGTAAAATGTTAACATCCAAATCAAAGTTGTTCAATCTATCTAGAACCAAAATTAAGAAAACATGTTTACCCTTAAGATCCTGATTAATTCAGGAGTTACTTCCCTTTGATACACTTGGTATGGAGGAATGTTAGGTCCTCTAGGCTTAGGAAGAAAGTCTTCTAACATTAGAAGCTTTAAGGTACTATTACAATTCAAGGAATAGTTGAAACGCACAATATAAGTCAAAATATCCTTCAAAGTCCTAATAAGTATACCAGTTCATACTGCCTTTTTGGACCATATGCACCACATTACATCATGTTTGAATTGAGAATCTAGAGGTAGAATACAACCAGAAAGGTTATGGTTGCGAGCAATAATAGTTTCAGACATCTCTTGATTGTGCCAAGTAGCTTTTACTATTGCTCAAATAAAGTCTGTACTTCAACGAACAATTGGCTATCTTGCAGAAGCAAGTAGAAACTTTCCAAGAAAAGATCTTGATATTGGCACATCATTGACGCACCAGTATTCTATTTGTTCAGTTGCTGCAGACTGCTCTGAATTGCGACCCAACATTATGAAATTTTTAACTATATTGGTTTATATTAAACTTCTTTGCTACTTACACTAGACCCTTTTAGTACACTTGAGAATATTAAATTTCATTGCACCTTATTAGCTATGTAACTTTCTTTAAAGAGAACAAAGAATTGAAATTTCAATTTATTTATGACCTTATTTTATTAACTTGAATCTACAGCAAACTTCCCTTATATGAATGGTTAAAAAAAATTGCAAGCTTCTATTTTGAGTACTAGAAAAGCTTCCTATTTCTCAATATAATTCATTTTAGTTAGATGGTCTACTGCAAATATTCGTATGGCTTATCACATCGCGTTTATCTAAACTAAATTATAAAATAAATAATAAATGAACAGCAGCAGCCCAAAGGGTTGCTTCCAAATAATCCAACATTCAAAATCATTCCTCCAAGAAAATCGGAGAAGGAAGGTCAGAGCGGGGGCAGATAAAGAGAAAGCGAAGCGCGCAAAAATAAAACATGAGAAGAAGAAATTAGAAAACGCTGCAACAGAGGAATTAAATAAAGGAAAGGTAAAAAAAAAAAACACCTGAGATCTCGATCTCAACCGATAGCCTCACAGTGCGGGGAAATCCGACGAGATTTAGAAGAGGGGCACAGAAGAAAGAAGCGAGAAGGTAAGATCGATGCTAGGGTAACGAAACGGATTGCGTCGAGGATTGTCACTTGGGACTCTTCTAAGCATCGAACCGGCTGTTGTGAACCGGCAGATACTCGACCAGGATCGGGCGGCTCGCATTTTAACGAAATATTTGAATAAATTTATATTTAAAAAAAAATAGTTTATAATTTAATAAAGGCTTTTTTCTAATGGTAAGTAAGCCCCACCTAAATTATATTATATTAAAAATAATAATAAATAAAAATGGTTTATACAAATAATTATATTTGATAATAACATCTATAATATATATATATATATATATATATATATATATTTCTTTCGTGTCAAAGACTATAAACAAGGGCGAAAAGCTAGTCAAGTTATGCCTATAGCTTTAGCAAGGGTGATTAGATAATGGGTTGTTGTAAGGCCATATTGCTTAAATACCAAAACTTAATGCGAAAGCACAGTTATAATCAAGAAAGATGAGCCACATTAAGCATAAAAGTGTTAGGACATAAACAACCTAGAGATTGCCGAGCTATATATGGTTCAAATTCAATCAAGCCTATATTAATATAGAGGAGAAAATATGTAATCATCAACATTCAAAACTAAACAATTATGAGATACGTAATAAAATAACTCTCACAAACACTTCTCAAATCTCAAATACACCATTCTAAAAAAACAAAACCTCACTATGATGTTTTTCTCCTCATATGCACCATCAAATTAAGCCATCAATTTGTAAGAAAACCCTATCCATCTAATAAATATATTTATGAGATATTTAGAGGAGATCATCATAAAACTCTAAAAAAGAGCTTTCATATATATATATATATATATATATATATATATATATATATATATATATATATATATATATATATATATATATATATATATATATATATATATATATATATATATATATATATGGAGCCCCATAAAAGAGCAAAAAAAAAATTAACTTTACTATAGACAATAAGAAAAAAAAATTCGGTTCGATCACTATTTTCTAAAATACAACTTTTGTGTAATACAATATTGATCCAGTGGTGTATTTAACATAAATCAAGTATGAAGTGAAAAAAAATGAACTATTTTCATTAGACCATCTCCAACCGTTCGGCAAACAGCCAAATGGAGGCCCTCAAACCTCGCAACCGAACGCCATTTCTTTCGCCATTTGATCACAGTTGAACAGTGCAACGTCAATATTGGTGTCGCATTGTTCACTTGCGACATTTCTTTCTCTCTACCGAACTTGTCCGAGAAAGGCGCGAAAGAAAGGAACCATGATTTTGGAGGTAAAATGACGTTCCACTGGAGATGAATCATGAATTTTACTGCATTTTGCAGTGAAAAATGAGAGTTTCGGTTGGAGATGCCCTTAGAGCCATTAGCCATATGCAGAATCAAGGTAATTTTGATTGCAAGCTTTCCCTACTTTTTTTTCCCAAATATTATTATTGGGAGCTTTTATGCATGTTCAAATTATAATTATAAATAATTTTTTTTTATAAGACATGAAACACTTAACAAGTATTATAGTATAATTTAATATAACAATTCAATATGAAAAACAATTGAAATTAATTAAATGAGGATTTTCTCTTCTTCTTTTTTTCCTTTATGCACCTTATTTTATTTTTTGCTATAGTGGAATTGCTTCATGAATATCATGGATATTTGAAGTTGCTTAATTAATTAATTTGTTTGTTTATTTATTTAATAAGGAGGGTGGGCTATGTTGATGAAATTACAAAATTTGAAAAGAGAAACAATGATTAACGCCTTTGTTTATATACATATTTAAAGACTGTGTGTCAATCTTAAAAGAGAAGAAAGAAGTTATCCACTTCTTCAATTTTCTAGAGCCAATCAATATAAACATAAAAAAGAACCTTTATACTATTCTCATTAAATGAATTGATAGAGATCCTAAATATAAAAATGTTGATTAAAAGAGAACCAAAAACTTCTTATATTATAGTTAGTAGGTAAGTTGTATAATGAAAAGATAAAGACATGTAAAATATGGCATCTGATTCATCCTTTTCATATTTATACTTGCAAATAGTTGATTTATCACTTAACAGTTTAACACAACACTCAATAAAAATAAAAAATGAATGATGATTTATAAAAATGTTCCTAAATAATTGAGTTAAGACTTTAGGATTTGTAAATACGAATTTCTATCCAATAGTTTATGAGCGATGCATACTTGAGGGATGCTTAGAGAGAAGATAAGAGTCATCAATTCAATATATTTTTAGGCTTCATTTGAGACGATTTTCTTATTATTCTTAAAGCAGTTTTTTAGTACTAAAAAGTTGCTTTAAGAAGCAGTAAGAAAGTCGTCCCAAATGAAGCCTTAGTTAGAAGGGAGTCGAAGCCACTAAAAATAATCATGCCTCACACTAAAGGAAAACGAAAATGGGTTAGGCGGTTCAACGTACAAAAAAGAGTGTAAATTTGACTATATTCAAGAGATTATAATGTTAGCTAAATGCCTGCTCATAAAATTTCATCATCTTAATGATTTTTCTAAACCCCCAAAATATTTCCTATCAGCGATGGACATACAAAAAGGAGAACTACTAGAGTGAAAGTGGTGAATAAGCGCATGTCGACTACATCTAAGTGATCAATAAGTTGACAGGACATATGCCGAGCCATTAACACACCAATTATTAATGAGAAGGAAGGAAATAAAATAAATTCTGCAAATGCATCATAACCTGTTCCCACTACTTTAGCTGTCTGTCTTTACCAAATCGTTCTGCAGTTCATTCCTTTTAATCCAGACCGTTAACTACTAATGGCTCCATCTCACACGCTGATGTCTCCATCCCGCTTTTCATACTCTTTGCCTATATGTATGTAAAGCTACAGTAAATGAAGGCATCTGGAGAAGAACTTTCACTGCATTGCTCTTGATTTCTCCATGGAATTTCCTTTCTCTGTTTCCTGTCTTTCTTATGTTTCTTTGCAGGTACTAGAAGACTCATTTCTACATATTACATGTTGAACTTCTAATCATAAACTTGCTTGAAGAGATCAGGCAATCTTATATTGTTATTAAAATGCACATGGTGAGAAGAATACAAGTAGGGATATTTATCTCTATACATTAGAGATCAACAATGGGTTGATATATCTTAATTTTCATATTTAGATGACTGCGAGGAGGAGGTAAGAGATTGAGGTATCCGCAACAATATATAAAACCTTAAGTGAACACCGGAAAAGATACATCAGTGATATGACTCTGATTACGCTATAGGAATTATGACTATTTTTCTATCAATTTCTTCAACAATTACAATGCTTAGATCAATCCCAAAACCTCCAATTTCTTCTTCTCCCAGTCCTTTATATCGTCCTCCTATGATTAATAAAGTGGGTAAATAGCTTTAGAGAATACTTGAGGGCATTTGAGTATGTTTCAAATATGCATGCAATTAATTTTCAGGTTTCATAAGAATTTGACACATACACTCAAATGTATAGTTCATTTTAAGTGTGAGTTGAGCCATTACAACAACAACAAGCCTTTGTCCCACTACGTGTGTTGGCTACATGAATCTTTTTTCTCCATTGTGTCATGTTAAAAGTCAAATACTCATTTAAATCTAATAAAGAAAGATCATTTCTAATATTTTATAACGAAAATTTTTTAGGTCTACCTCTACCTTTCTTAACATAAGTCAAATCTAATACCTCTACTTTCCTAACTGGTCATCGGAAGGCCACCGTTTTATGTGACTAAACCATCTAAGGCGACCCTCTCTAATTTTATCTTCCATTGGCGCTACTCCAACCTTTTAACGTATATGCTCATTTCGTATCCAATCTCTAAGGGTAAAGCCACTCATCCACCTGAGCATCCTCATCTCTGTAACATTTAACTTAGTATTATGCTTCTCTTTTAATGGCCAACATTCGACACCATAAAACATTGCAGGTTAAAATATAAATACAACTAAATTTAAATTTAATATAATTTATCCATTAAATAAAAAGTTGACAAACATAATTTTAATTATTTAAATTAAATATTCTATCTTTAAATTGTAATTAAATTTTAAAAATAAAGAAAAGCAAGATGTCTTATTAAATATTAATTAAAATAGTGTTTTTAATATCTAATTATTGATATAGTTTGACATATTCTAATTTAAAAGTAATGACATATATGATGTGATAATTAGCATTTAATGTTGTTTTAATTCAAGTTTAAAATTATGCCAATTGGTGGCCTTATAATACTTAAAAATTTCACCTCTTGAAACAATGTAAGTCAAGTCTTCCCAATCTATCATTTGCAAAGGAAATCTTATAGATTTGTGTGTTGAACTCTTTGATATTAGCATATCTAAGACTATAAATTTGATAAAACTTATCTCATCCTGAAAGTCCCTGTTTTTCAACATTTAAAAAGGCTGTAGCACTGCTAGCTCCAGCTCTGCTCCCTTAAAGCCTGTCAACAATTGGTTGCCCAAACACTTTCAATAACTTTTTTTTTTTACAATACACAGCACTAAGACTTTGTAAGCCATGCAATCAAGGTTTTTTTTTTGGCAAAGGCTTGGAGAGTCATTTCTTAATCTGTAAGCATGTAGAAATAGACATCATGAAGCACTTAACACGCAATTTTACAATTTTTTTAAAATAGTGGATGTCAATATATAAATTTGAAATTTCATATAAAGATGATTCAAATTTAGTACAATGATAACAACTTTAATTTCAAGATCTTTATAAACCAAACTTATTGATACTTATGTAACTTTACATAGTGTCATAAATAGAATTTCAAATAAGAAGGGGAGAAAAAATTTGGCTGAAATTTAGATGAGATAAAACTTCTACAATATAAATGATTATAAGAGAATTTAATGATAAAGTTTTTACATTATACGTAGCTGAATATGATTTTCTCAAATTTAAAGGAATTAGAGTCATCCTCAGCTCTCAAGTTTCATCATTAATTCAACACTCTCTACATCACTAATAAGATGTCATTCTAGACATGGTACAATAAAAGATTTGATAAAAATCTCTCAATTTATTTTTTTTTTTTTGACGTTTTGGCCAATTAAGATAAATTCACACACATATCACATACGCAAGACTCGAATCCAAGACCTCTTGGTTGATAGCCAAAGATTCCAAATGTGGGCTGTGTAAAAGTCTCTTTATCGTCATGAAGTTTTTCAAACTCAACTTTATCCAAGTTGCAATATTGAATCAATATCCAAATTTCAGTAGGTTCATTAGAAGATATTATAAATTGATCCAGATTTCTCCTCATCATTCTTTCATTTATTCCTTAGTGTCATTCCTAAGTTATTAAAATTTGCATGTCTCCATCTCTGAGTGAATCAGTGAAGGGGCAGGCTCGCATAAGGAGAAAAATTAGGGAGATTTCTAATTTAATATTTCTTAGTTATTAATAAACAATGTCTAAATTTCAATATTTAAAACTAATAATTAATTTTCCAATAAAAAAAAATAAATGGCAGGTGAATAGTGTGACGTCATATCACACTGTTAACCTGCAATTAAATGGCAGCAAAATTGCCTAACCGAGTGACGGAAGAACGGCAAACAATTGTTTGCCGTTCCATTGAAGATGACCTAATGACTGTTAGCTGGAGTCTGATCGCCATATGAGAGGCCCTGAGAGCTTTCACTCTTCTTATTCTTCCTCCAACATAATGGAGCTTGTACTCCATCTCCCTTACAGTGGACAGAAGCCAACTGTTAAATAACTGAAGTGTTTTGTGTGTTCTCTTCTCTTTATCTAACATTTTCTACAAAATGAACTCCATCCCATCAAAAGAGTAAACCAATTAGGAGGCTCACCCTTCCTTCCTTTCTCCCCTTTGTGAGCTAGGAAGAACCTTTGTTCCATTTCCTCTATCCCTTCTCCATGCTAATTTCTCCTATTCACAACAGCTTAAGCCTTTTATATTATGCTAAAGCCATTATGATTTTAATTTTAATTGTACAAATAAATAGCTATAGTTATATATGCAATAAATGATATATGTGCTCCAATATGATTTTATACAAATATAACCAATAAAATGAATGAGGCTAAGAATCTAATGGGTCAACAAAAAACAAAAGAAAAAAAAAAAAAAAAAAGATTGAAGCAACAAAGGAAAAAAAATAATTGAGATATGATATAGCAAATAAGAGGAAAGATTTGGCTTCTTATCATTTTATTCTTAAAAGATTGAAGAAATCAAGTTGAAGACTAACTTCTTTTTACTTTTCTTTATAATATCTCCTTTTTTTTTACCATTTTTTGTATATATATCACAAATTTTAAAGCATATATATTGATTTTAAAGGCCATTCTTATATAATGATTAAAATTGTTAATTTCATCATTTTGAAGGTTAAGTTGAACAATGTTTTTTCAACTTTTTTTCATTAACTTTTTGCTAGTTTTTATTTTATTTTATTTTTAAGTTATAGTCTTCTAACATAATTCTTAGCTGTTGGAATCATTTTTTTAATGATAAACTAGGAAGAATGCCCTTCTCATTGAACAAAATCAGAAGTTATGTACAAAGATTCAGGCTTCATTTGAGACAGCATTCTTACTACTTCTTGAAGCAGCTTTTTAGTATGAAAATTTTACTTTTTATACTTAAAAAGCTGCTTCAATAAGTGGTAAGAAAGCCTTCCCAAACAAAGCCTCAATCTTCATTTGAGACGGCTTTTTTATTGCTTCATTTTTGTCCTAAAAAGCTGCTTTAAGAAGTAATAAGAAAGCCGTCCCAAAAGAGGCATCAGTGCAGAAGAAGAGAGACACCAAAATAAATTAGCTCGCTTGAGAAATTCAAATAAGAAGAAAGATTCACCAAACAACAAGAAATAATAAATCCTCAGAATTCTTCCTGAAAATTCCAGGACTTATCTAAATCAAATTTGATACTTTCAGAATTCTCTCTTTAGGAGGAATTATTAGGTATGGACACATGACTTAGATATAGGTCCGGATATCCAATTAAAATTTAACACGTGGGCTGCATTTTGACTGTAATTTTTTACTGTACTTTTTGACTGCGTTTTACCTGCACTTTACCTGTGCTTTACCTGCGCTTTTGACGCGCTTGACTTAAAATTCTGCGGACACGTATACATTTCACATGTCAATATTTTATTAAAGTCCGGATGTATCTCAACGTCCGGTGTCCAGACCTAATAACTTTCCCTCTTTCAGAGCTCTGTTGAGAGATAAACAAGTTGAATAATATCAATCCAAATCACAGTTTCCATGTGATAAGAAAATGTGGCTATTTTTTTCATTCCAGATAGCTCACATGAAACTGATGAAAGCAAGAAAGAAAGAATAGAAAATGTACATCTAATATGGAAGAGAGAGCACACAGTTGATTTTTCTAAGTCTTCCTCCTTTAGATAGTAAATTACCTTTCTAAGCAGCCAATCAAGAATGAACTTTATCAAATTCTAAAATCTTCTCTGAAGCTTCTTGGAAGTTAAATATGTGAATGCAAGTTTTTCAACTATGCAATTGAGAAAGACAGCAACTTGTTTATCAAAGTTACCTTTGTTTCAAAATAAATGATAAAAGATTTAGGGAAGTTGATGCTAAGCCTCAAATGTCTTCATTCATAAAGCAAAAAGGTTTAAAGATAGTGAGTTTTTTACTAGAGCGCCTCTTAAATAATATCACCCACAAATTGAGAATATAAATATATTTGCAAGTAGGAGTTCTAAAAATGAATGTCAATAGTCTTGTAATGCATATAAATATGGGACAAAATATATTGTAATTTTTCATTAATAAATAAAATATTTTTGTGGAGAAGTACTCTTCATATATTTGATAGTGGTTGTGGCTTCAAGTAGTTTGCTTATCATTGGTGCTTATTACTCCATAAGTATCATCTAAAATCAATAAAGAAGCAACCAAAATATTAAAACTCTAAACACTTCCACATAGCTCTCAGCAAATTAAGGAGCACTAGAACCTTATCTTGTTCCTTACACTTCAACATCCTTTTAACTCCACCAAACACTACAATCAACTCCATATCATAAGCACACATCATAATCTAATCCAACACCAACATTTCAGCCATTTATCATATATAAAAACTACTTCACAAAATAATTTTTCAAATTAGCACAAACTGGATTAGTATTAGCATTTCTACCAGTATACCACTTTAAACATCTCACCATTCCACCACAACCTTAAGAACATTTATGTAAAAATTAACCTAATAAAATCATAGCCTTTTGAAGCTATTAATCTTACCTAAAGACTACTCACCAATATTAATAAGACCATGAAGAAGATAGAGAATGGAAGGAAAATAATGAAGACAATGCAGAGGTGACTGAGCTTGTTAAAGGAAATGAAGGATAACGTACATGACCTGCATCATCGAAAGATTAACGCCGTGTTTGGTACAGCTTTTTTATTGCTTCTTAAAGTGACTTTCAAGTATAAAAATTAAAAACTATTTGGAAGAAAGGTTGCAATATCATTATAGATAATGAAAGTTTTCAGAATGTTGAATCCAAAGCGTTAAATAAATCTTCCAACTGAAGACCATCCATAACCATAGAAGATCGAAAAGATAAAAAAGGGATCGAAGGCAACATTAACCACAAGGTATACTGAATACAGCCACGTATTGGCAAGTTTTATCAAGATGGTATCATGTGTGATGTTGTACAAGTGGATGAATGTCATATTTTACTTGTCTGACTATGAAAATATGATTTTAATACAACACATAGAAAAAAGATAATAAGCTATGATGCACCGACACTTCTCTTCAAAGAGACATGGATGACACACTTCCGACACGTGTTGGACACACCAAATATAGGTTTAATTAAAAAAAGAAATTGGAGACGCATGTCATAAATAATTTATGAAATTTGTAAAAAGTAATTTCTTGTATTTCAAAATTTATTTACAAAAAAAAAAAAAAAATCTTAATTCCTCTCCACAGCCTCAAATCAATCACTCACACTTAATATCCCAATCTCCGAACATTCTCATTTTCATTAATTTATGGTAGGCCACAGCTAAGATTTCACAACAACGCTTGATGCAATCTTAACATCGATGTACGTCCACGACCGCTACAACATCAATATTTAAAAATCATCTCAACATTTAAATTCTGATGCTATCTTGAATTGATGCTCAATGCCAACAATTTAGACAACCACATTCATGCGCCCGCGCTGTCTTGAAATCTTATTTTTTATGGTTTTCTCCATTTCCATCTCTACAAGCATTGGACGGAATTCACTACTCACCCTTGCTCCATCCTGATCCTGTCCTGCATCAAATCTCTTGCATTTCTTGAAAGTTATTTGTCACAGTGACCTCTTTCCTTACTTGAATTTATTCTAACTCATGAACTCACATATTCAAGTAGTCATTCAGTTATGATAGAAATCACATAAGAAAAGAGCAATATATTTCAAAGGAAAAAAATTCATTCAAAGATCAAGCATAATATGTTAGTGCACAAAGATATAGATGGACTACTATTTATAGACTAGAGTTAGAGCTAGCCCAAAAGCCAAAGGGAGAGAGGGGAGGAACATTCTTGGATGTGGAAGGGGAGGAGTAACAGAGGGAGTGTTTTGATTTGTTACTATTAGACTTCAAAATTTTCAAGAGGATTCTAAGATAGGCATTGATTGGATATATGTAAGTAAACAATTTTTATGATTTCAAAAAATAAATTCATAGGAAAATGCCATTTCAAAATAGATCTCTCATTTTATTTAAAAATCAAAACATTTTTTTTTTCTTACTATTACTTAATAATACATATAGATATACATATTATCCCTACCTTATTCTGTTTCTAAAATATAGACTCATTTAAAATTATAAATATTCCGCACTATCAATTCATTCAACACCAATAATTATGATGCAAGGCTACTTTATAAAACTACTATAAAACTAAAGCCTCTAATCATCAAACCTTTAGGCAGAACATGACATGGTGTTTCCTTCTAACATCATAATCAAACAAAATATAGAAGGTGATGGGCTATCTACTCATGCCCACTCACATTTTGCTATTGAAATAAGAAAATAAAACAAATAAAATAAAATCCCTTCGCTAAAAGTATAAAGTCTACAGAATTGGAAGTTGAAGTGGCCAGCAATATGAATCCTTACAAAATAAAAGGCCATTGCATCATCATCAATCAGAGGACAATAATATAATTCATATTAGGAATGCGGGAGACTTTCTTGCCACTACTTGTCCATTTAAATAGCTTGCTTTTGTCATCTTATCTTACTTGCCTTTATTTTAAGAACGAAGTGTGATGTAAGCAAAGCGATTTCATCGAAGGCCTAACAATTTGATTGTCTCATTGCTTGAAAGTTCATGTACCAATCACATCATTCTACTCCTTTACAACTCCTTTTAATGATTTAAATATAAAGTGTTAAGAGATACTGTGCTTCAAAAGAAAATCTTCGTCACAGAAGTTTTTGATGAATTGAATTAATAGTTTTCTTTTGAAAAAAGAATGATATTCTTGCAAATTTAATTGATTCTTCTATAAAAATGAGATCCAAATTATTTGATATGTAAGTTTTTTTTTTTTAAGGAATCATGTCATGAATATTTGACAAGTTTTACGCTGGTTGTCGACTATCTAACTCAACTCTCAACTTTTCTCATCCAGTACTTCTTCGGACCTGACAACGACAGTGTTAAACGAGAATTTAACTTTAAAGTTTTAACAGGACACAATGGAGAAAAAAGATTCATATAGCTGACCCTACGTAATGGAACAAAGGCTTGATGTTGTTGTCGTCGTCGTTGTAAGTATTTTTTTTAAAGTGTAGTATTACTGATAAACAAAATCAAATCTGTAAATGTTTTTCTATTCTTCTTTCTTCAATAACTCATATAAGTATTCAGATCACTAATGCACAAAAAAATTAAAAAAAAAATGTCAATTTATTCAGGGAGTATAACATTAATAAATTCATATAAAATTTGTCAAATAATCATGATATATGTGGTTGCAGTATAATAGCATTAGTCAATAAGTCCACCCACCCTATGTAAAACAGATACAGCACAAGGAATTAAAAAGCCAATAGTTTATTACAAGACCTTCCAGGTACATTGATCAAACTGAATGCAATTACAGCTAACAGGCCACATACAGGCAGGAACACACAACCAAACACTCAATAATATCACCAATTACACAGTAGATCATTTGTTCAGCGTTCTTTCAGACTAAGGCTTCTTTTGGACAGCTTTCTTATTGCTTCTTAAATCAGCTTTTTAGTAGAAAGCCATCCCAAACGAAGCCTAAAACAAACTAAATTCTGAAAATATCACCTGATTTTCAGAATTAAACATGCATAGACTTTATATATTATACAAATATCATAATTTAATTTCATACAGGATGTTCATAACAGTGATAAACCAAAAAGAACAGAAACTGCATGCCCTTATCTAATAGAACTGGATCATTTCAGAAGAAGCCATAATAGCCTGGTTCTTGCACAGAAAACTCCACAGGTTAATGAAGTTATCAGGAATCATCATATGAGGTTCACTAGTGTTGCCATAAAAGTTCATGTTTTGAACGATTTCATTAAGGGAGTTGAGCCTGGAAGTGAGCTCCATCATCTGTGTTCTAAGCACTGAGTTTTCAGCCTCAAAACTCACATAGTTTTGTCTGGTAAGATTAAGGATGGTTAAAATCTGACCGTTTTCCTTCTTCAACAGGCTTACCTGTTCTATTAGATCCTCCACGTGCTTCTGCTTCCTCTCCCTTGACCTCCTAGCCGACTGCCTGTTGGAAAGCATTCTCTTTCTCTTTTTCTGATCCATCTCGGGCAGCAAATCTGTTTCTTGGCTGGATGACACAGATGGTGTTCCAGTACTGTAGGATGCTATTTAAGAAAAAAGGAAAGAAGATCTCTTTTTTTTAATGCTTATGTTGTTACTTCAGCTGAATACTAGCTATAGATCAGATGAAGTAGTTGAGAGTGGGAATCAAAGCAAGCTCATGAAACACATAGAACCAGTAGAGGAAAACCACTGAAAAGGATTGAACAAGATGACTCCTTCGCCGTAGAGTAGAGTTTATCATAAACCCTGAGAGCAGGATCTCACTTAGGATAGGCGACATCAATTGAAAACATTAAGAAGGATGCGGCATATGGGTTGAAGATAACTGAAGAAGAAACTACTAGAAAATAAGTTTCGGATTTTTCGAGAAAGACGTGATTTTTATGCAGAAATCAAGGTTGAATATTAACAGAAATCTCTCTTGGTATGGGAAAGAGCAGAGAAAAAAAGGCGAGGAGGAAGATCGGGGAAGAGAGGGAGGAGGAGCAGAACCTCAGCCCTTAGAAATAAAAGGCCCAGCTGGGTAGGGAAAGGAGGAGGAAAGCTTAACAGGAGAGGAGTGAAGAGGAGGAAGAGGAATTTGGTGATGAGAGGAGGGTGGAATTTATAGAATAAAAATAGAAGTAAAGATGAAGGAAAATTGAAATAAAGTAAGAAAAAAAAGAGAAAAGTTGTTTGGAGTTTTCACTTTGGAATCTCCAATAAGAAGTAGTTGAGACATAGTGGTGATGTTGGCAAGTGGAGGCTTTAGGGGAGAAATTGTTAGGTGAGTGCAATTCATAATATAAATCAATATAATATTTAAATTTTCTATTTTAAACCATCATAAAATTGACCTCTCACGTGTGAGCATAGAAGAAAGTATTTTCCCTGCTAGATTCTATCTCAGTTTACTAAAGATTATTATGTGCGGATATCAGATATAGTTTATCATTCATAAACGAATCAGGTGCAATCACGTCATCTAATACCGAGCAGTGTAGAGCTACGGTATCGAGTAGGAGGTGATGTGGCACATTTTTATTGGGTTCTTAACGACGTTCGATTTCCGCACTGAATAATTTGCCCATTAAACCGGCCTCACATGACTTAGCATCACACATGTGACTTGCTGCCACCAATTCTATAAGCGCAAATCATTTTCTGTAATATTTACTGAACAATTCTTAATGAGAAAAATTGTTTTTTCTTTCAGTAAGATTCTAGCTGGTGAGAAAGCTCAGGTTTGATTGAATCCTGTGGCTGAGAACTCTAAGAAAACAACAAACCTCCCTCTGTTGTTCCTTCCTCCATCCTTTCTGCTGTGTTCTTCTGAATTTCTTATTGTTATTCTTGGCCTTTTCTAGAATTTACTTCCATTAGTGGTCTCAGTGAAAGTAAGTTATTAATATTTAAAATTAATTTTAAATGGAATGTCATTTTCATGGTGGTTGTTTCTGTGGGCCTCGCTTTGGATGGTGGGTTCAGCTGATTTCTAAGGCAGCACATAGAATCAAATCATTCTAGATATTGAATCTTAATTTCAATTATCATCATCATTTTTTCTCAATTATTTTGACTTGATTATCATATAAAATATTAACTCTATTATTATGCATATTTTTTATATTATTTTAAGCTTAATTGATTTTCTTTTCATCTCAAAAGAAATGAAGAGAACATCAGTATAAACTTTCAGGCGTACCACCGGAAACCGCTGGCGGTAAATATTAGTGGTTTTAGTAAACTTCCGGCGGCTATGGTTAGCCGTCCGGTATTGAAGTTTCTAGCAGTCAAATCACTGGTTGGCCGTCGGAAATCTGTAGCATTTAAAAAAAAAATTAAGAGCCTCTCATCTATTTTACTGATTTTTACTCTAAACTCTAAACCTGCATAGAAAATACAACAATTTTCACAAATATGGGCAACACACCACTATAATCAATCACAACAATTATCACAAATATATTCATTAAAACAAATCAACTCATAATAAATTCATAACAAAAAAATTAGTCAAACCAAATAAGTTCATCACACATAAGTTCATCAAACCAAATAAGTTTACAATAAGTTCATCAAACAAAAAAGAGTACTAATCCTCCTCCGTATCATCAATGTCTGGTGATGCATGTGGCTGCTCTTGCTCTTGCTCTTTTTTCTTTTGATTTTCATCTCTGTAGGATCGCAGCTATGTTTGCATCTCATTTTGAATATTTCTCATCTCCTCTATCTCTATCGTCAGCGCTGTAACCCTTTGGCTTACACTTTCTTCAGCTCCACTATGATCATAAAATGCTAAGGTGGATGAACTACCCTCATTAGCATAGCCTTGCGAACTCAAGCCATATACCTTCCCCCTCTGCCTTCCTCAAACAACATTTGACCATGTATGATACTCAGAAATCTGGGTCGATCCTGAAGATGATCCCTCACCAGTGGACTGGCGACTTTCCCAAGCTCGTACAAAATCATTCTGCGAAAATAAATCCATAAAATATATTGATATTAGAATGCGTTTTATTATAATAAATTTATATTCCAAACTCCAAAAAATTGTACTCATATGAGTTTTTTTTAGCCTTTTCATCAACCCACTAATTGTTAGCTTGATATTGATGAGTTATCGTATGCAACTCCAGCGGTCTTGGCTACCGGCCAATAAATTTTTTCTGAAAATAGAAGATGTATTTATAATAATAGAAATATATTTATTAAACTAATTTAAAGCTTTTATTAGTCGTCGTCTATGTTCCGTATGAGGAACAAAACCATCCATATGAAGAGAGCTTCCTAAACCCCCACAGTCAGATGCTCAGTTCTTCTTATTATGCTATCTTATTTTTGTGAACTCATTCTTAATCACCTACATAAAGGAGAAGTCATTCATACGGGTGAAAATTTAAAAAAAAATGCAAACCTATGGGACTCGAACGACGGATTCACGGAGGAGTTGGCGAGATCTTCGGCCTTGCTTTGTTACCGGAGCGGGGTCGAGATCTTCGCCCGGAGGGAGCTTGTCGGCGACCGGAGGGAGCTTGTCGGCGACCAGAGGGAGCTTGTCGGCGACCAGAGGGAGCTTGTTGGCGGCCGGAGGAGCATCTCGATCGCGCGAGAGGGCTGAGGAGACGGGGCGACTGTCGGAAGGGAGAGAGAGGACGATGCGAGCAAATAAAATGGAAGGCTGGGGAAGGCTTATTTTAGGACTTTTTTCGACGGCGTTCTGGCGGCTCGGACCTAAACCCTAAACCGGCGGTTATTTGACTGCCGCTAATTTCGGCGGCTGTCATTTAAAAAACCTCCGGTTAGTCTAACCGTCGTTATTACCGGCGGTCACATAATCGCCGGCCAGTATCGCTGATAATTCATGAATTTTCTGTATTGCTTACTATTTTTTAAAGCTGTATTCTAGTACAAATATTTTTATTTTTGTATTAAAAAGATGTTGTAAGAAGCAGTAAAAAAAGCCTATTCTCAGCATTCATTTGGCACATAACACAGATAGGGGAAACATAAATATTCTGAACAAGAAGGAAATCTAATTGCATATTTCTTCTTGTGTCAAACCTGCAAAGCCAAGTGAACTTTCTCTAGTTCTTGACCCAGAAACCAAGGAAATTCTTAAGTTTGATCTTATAATTGCTCATCCAAGAAATTTGTTATGAACTGGCTGAAATTATGGGGATGGCAAGTAATTTATGGCACAAAGCAGGAGCTAGGCTAGCTAGCAGGAAAATTCTGAGACCAATTATGAAATATGAGTGAGTTTGAGAGTTCATTAAGGTTTCGTTTGAGACGGCTTTCTTATTGTTTCTTCAAGCAATTTTTTAGTACAAAAAATAAAATCTTTTTAATAGAAAGCTGCTTTAAGAGGTATCAAGAAAGTCGTCTCAAACGAAGCCTAAAAGATCAGAGATTAAGGGCTGTGGATGAAAATACCAAACACCATCTCGTTTTTCAGATTTTTGAAATTTTCCTTTCTTCTTCATGCGTTATTGAGTTCAAATCTCCATATTTTTTTCTTCTTATGTGGTTTCTAAGAGAATTGATACTTTCACTTTTTATTTCTTTCTTGAAGAAAAAAAAGAAAGAAAGAAAGTGGGAAGTGAGGTGTCTACTTCAAAACTGAAAAACATGAAAGCTAAGAGGCTCTTTGAGATCATTTTTTCAAAATACCTATTTGATTTGTGTATTTGAGCTATCTTTTTTAATAAATTTAATTATTATTTTAAATAATAAAAATAACTTATAGATATTATTTTACTACTTTTATTATTTTTAAAGTGGAAGTCAAATAGGGGTGTCAAAAAAATGATCCGACCTGCCAACTCGATTTGAACCCGACCAAAAAATTTTGGATTCGAGTTGAACCATTTAATAAACAGGTCAGATTCAGGTCTGGAATTATGACCCGTTTTATAAAGGGGTTGAGTTTGGGTTGACATGTCATTCCTATTTTGACCAGATAAATTATTTTTTGCTTAATTTTTTATTTAATGGTATGATAATCTTTTTTTATTAATTAATTTAAATTTAATATTAAAAAACTATAAAAAAATTAAATCAGCTTATTGGGTCAATATTAGGTCATTTGAGTTACTAGCGGGTTGGGTTTGGATCCACATTTTGGCATGTTTATTAAACGGCTTAGGTCTGAGTTGACTGATTCAAGCCAAGTCAATTTTGAGTTGGACCTGAACCCGACCCATTGACCCATCTCTCTCTCTCTCTCTCTCTCTCTCTCTCTCTCTCTATCTTTCATAATAATTTGAACTTTTCAAATAATTTTAAATATAAATATTTTATTTTAATTATACATCAATAATCAAATTTACTTTTTAAATTTGTATTTTTTATCTAATTTCTTTTTTAATTGAAATATTTTATTTTTGAATTACATTCAATCAATTGCTACTGATTTGTTTTTATTGAAACTATTTAATATGCTTTCTTATTTAAAAATTAAAATATTATAAATTTATAATAAAAATATAACAAAATACTTTGACATAAAAAACAAATATTTTTAGGATAAAATCTATTTAATATTAGAAGATATTTTACCTAAATTATAGAATATTTAAATAAAAGAATATAAAATAGCTAAAAAATGCCATAAAATTTTTTTTACAAAAAAACACAAAATTAAGGGGTTAATTACTTTTACAATTTTATCTCAGTTTGATGCTCTTAAGAAAAATGTTACTGGGCGGCCCCAAGCAATCAATATGGGGGAATTTACATAGATGTCATTTTATTTCATGCTATTTACATATCTAACATTTAAAATTTTAATATTTATAACTACCACTTATATAAAAACTTTAATATCAAATATACCACTCATATATTTCATTCTTACTACACATACCACCTTATAAATTTTAATATTTCATTTTATGCACCCATATTTTTATTTTATGGATGATAGGAATGTAATATTAAAGTTTCAGATGTTAAATATGTAAATAGTATGAACTAAAGTGGTATGCATGTAAATATCCCAAAATAGTATTTGCCTATTCATAGGAAACTTTTTGTATTTATATGCCTATTATTTATTTGTTTATATAAAATCTTAAATTTAATTCATATAAAAAATCATTAGTATTTATTTATCTATAATTAAATATATCTTTCATATATACATTTTAATAAAGTTTAAATAGTAAATTATTATAAAAAAAATAGAAAAAATTTAGTATTAATGACCCATTTAGCTTGCTTAAAAAGTAAATATAAAAGAAATATAATGTATTTAAATATTTAAATTATTTGGATTAGTGCAAAATAAATATAGATAGAACGATATTGATTGTTAGTGACGACCGCCGTTGAGCAGTGGCAGCAGTAGGCAACGATGAGTGGCGGTCGACTGCATCAATGCAGGGCAGTGACCAGCCGCGACATGTCACAAAGTGTGGCCAACGATAGGCAACAACAATGATGATGGTGGTGGCGAAGGCAACAAACGGCCAGCGGCGACATTGACAGAAAAGCTGTATTCATAAATTTTTTTATGCACCATCAGTGATAGAACCCTAAACAATTAATATATCTGATAATTATCACATATTTATTAATTAATACATTGCAAAGTTTGCCTTGTATCGACCGACACTATTAGAAGTGAACCCCACACTAATCAAAATTTTATTTATTTAATGATGATTATTAAATGACAGATTAAAAATAGAAATTAATTAAAACACCAGCATTTGTGATTATCTAATCCCAAAATGCTAAATCCTGTCAGTGTCATGCATGAAGCTACAAAAACAAAAGGACTGAGGCTCATAATTAAAGTTGCTAGCTTCAATTGCTGATCAGGAAAATTAAAAAAAAGATTACTATTTTAATTATAAACTAATCAAAACTAATAGTAGATAAGTACTTAAATGTTGAAAAAGATGTCAATTTTCTGGTTTATTTGTCTATCAAGGATATGGTCGGTGAAACAAATTAGAAATTTATATTATAATTATTTTTCATGAAGATTCATATTCACATAGATAAAATAGAAGAATATATGAGATACTAGCTAGCGTTTCTACGGGAGAAATCCCGAAAGAAAAAAAGATAGGACTTAGCTTAGTTGAAATAATCCACTATACGCTTGAAGTTATGGAGTATGTTCTTCTTCGTGACTAGAGAAGATGGGATTATAAAATTTAGAGCACTTATTTGGTCTCATAAAGTTGTAGCAAAATTATGGGAGAAATGGTTGAGCTATAATGACGGAGAACATATGATATTAGTTGGACAATGATAGTCTGATGAAGGTGGTTGAATTTTGGTTGTTAAATGATGATTAACGGACGATGATGATCGGATGATAGGAAATTGACTATAATATCTGAGCATCAGTGTTTAATTTGATGATGATTATCATCATTGAACATCATGTAGAGCTTTATTGTTCTTCACATCTTCAAGCTTACTTCAATCCTAAGTTTAGATCTCTTACATGTATATAATGGGGAGCGAATATTGAATTTTAGAAGTAGTATTTTGATAAATTCAACTAAAAATTTGTAACACTACATCTGATGACTCACGTCAAACTCTTTGATTATACATCATTTATTCATCATTCAAGTGCCTTAAAGTCATCATAATTCAATGATCTTGGGCTTCTTGGATTCAGCTCGTCAAGTCACTCAATTTGACCATAGGCACTAAGATTTGGAGATCATTTAGTCTTTTAATTAATCTCCCAAACTTTTCAACCATACTTCAAGTGCTTCATTTGGGCTCATTTGGACTCGAAAAGAAACACCTTGGGTGTCATTAGGTTTAGCATATCAAATGTTCAGTTCAACGATACGGTTACTGAAATTGAAGTTCAGGTAGTCCTCAATTTAATCCTGAAATTTATCAACACAAAATAATGCATTGAGATTTGTGTGGATCAAGTAAAAATTTGGCGACATATAAAGTAGGTAGTATTAGTGTGAGCATTAAGAGTTTAATAAGTGGTTGAATGAGTCTGTTTTTCAGGAGTATTTGGGCATCAATTAAAATGAAATGGATAACTCCTTCATTGATCTCTGAAATCATAACACAAAATATAGCAGAGAAAAAGAAAAAAAAATCATGTCCTCTTAAGCTTAGTTGCAAATCCTCTCGGAAAAAAGTGAAAATTACTTCTTCAGAAAAAACAAAGAGAAATTAGATAGAAGATATGAATATTTCTTAGTGATTTACATACATACCACAAAATTTTATATATTTATATATATGCCATCTAAATCTTTATATTTCTTACTCTTATGTTCAAATAACATCAAAATATGTGCGTTAAAAAGATATATTTTACTTTGAAATAGTTAATATTAGTGTTGTTTCTTATGATATTTAAAGATTCATATGTTATATAAATAAATATAAAGATTTATGTATTATATGCATAAATATAAAAAAATTTTGTGGTATATATGTAAATCCACTAATATTTTTTATCATACCCTTCATAATTTTTTTTTTTGTAAATTCATTAATAAAAAAATATTAGATAATGTTTCTTTTATTTATTATATTTTTTAAGAGAGATTTGGACATCTAATGACTTTATAGGTTAAAAAAATATTAATTGAATTGATGCCTTTATTGCAAAGTTGTTCAAAATTCTGAATTTTTAAAACTCCTTTGTTTACTTTATGCTTAGGTTTTGTTTGAGTTAACTTTCTTACTGTTTTCTAAAGCTGTTTTTTAATGTAAATATTTCTACTCAAAAAGAAAAATTTTACTAAAAAATTGCTTTCGAAAACAATAATAAAGTTTCACAAATGAAACCTTAGAATGCCAATCAAACAACCCCTAATATAAGCTACACTCTCTGCTTTTACAGAGATTATTAGGTGCGGAGTGCGGACAAGGAGAACCGTCCGCACACAAGTATAGGGTACTCAGCTAGTTACCACTCGGTACCATTGGGTACTGCTGGGTACCGTTAGATACCCATTGCTTGTGCGGACGGTGCACACTCCGCACCTAATAATTTTTCCTGCTTTTAACACCAATTTCACATACAAAGATTGTCACGACCTGGCCCGGATGCTCGATCTAACGAGGCGGGTACGAAAGTCGGACGATAAAATTTCTTAAACAATACTACTTCATTTGTACTAAAGAGCCACTAAACACAAAAGAAAAAAATTACCTATTGTCATTTGCACGTCGCCTTCTGTAAACATGTTCTTCTCTTTCAGCCATTATTTTTTTAGGAACTTACCCGAAACATTTAAACTCGTTGGTTGAGTTTACTAAATAAACTCAGTGGGAATTATATAAATTAATCATTATAATTAATTAATTAAGATGTCTTCTATCCTTTCTTAACCTTATTTCTTTTCTTTCATTTCATTAACTTATACTTCTTTGGATATTTTCATTTATATAATTTTGAAATAATTGTTAACTTTAATTTTTCATCTACATTTTCTTTTCCCATTTGATTTGCACAGGAGCACCGTCTCAAAATACCCGAAGGTACAACCTTTTCCATTTGATTTCCTTTTCCCATTTCCATAGAAAATTCCTTTTCTTTTTTCGTGCACGAGTACGGCCCCCCCAGCCAGTACCATAAGGGGGTGACTCCTGTCATTTTCAATACCCTTTTCCTTTATTCTATTTTCTTTTCTTTTCTCTTCTCATTTTCATCATTATTGATACAATTGCATACAACATATCTTACTTGTATCTCTATAAATATTACTTATCATTTACATATACGAATCGTATACATGTATATGTTTTCTTTCTAAACTTTACTTTCTATTTCTTTGATATACTCATTACATATCATTTTTCTTTTCCATAATTGTACTCATACATGTCGTTGCTTATTTTAGTTAATCATTTCTCCCAAAAGTTGGAGAAATCATAAATCTAAACAATTTCACATATACTTCTTTCTAAATGAAAATAGAATTGAAATAAATAAATTTAAACTTTTATAAATACCCACTTTGAACTTTTCAGGTCGTCGATGTTTGATATAACCTTGAATCAATTTCCCTTCTTCCTGTTGAATTCTCGCGGGATCAACGCATACAACTTGATCTTTCACGTTCTAAAACCTAAATTCATACAATGATTTTCATATAAATAAAATTGTGATTCGATAACAAGTATTAATAATTCACTTACAACTGAGAACTTCTCAAACTCCCAAAATCCCTTCTCTCCCAATTTCCTTTTTCTTCGCTACAATCTCTTCCCTATCCTTCAAGAAATATATCGCTCACTTTAAACGAAGTAGGAGAAGAAATTTATAGGAAAATCCGAAAGAAATTCAACAAACCTTTTTCCTTTTTTTTTTTCTCGATCGTTTCTTCCCTCTCAATGCAAATTCTCCCAAAATAGCACTTCTTTAACTGTGAGAAAGAAAAGGAATGATCGATTCTTATCATCGAAGAAGATTATTCGCTAAAATTGAAAAACAAAACTTACCTCGCTCTCCCATGAAGCCCTCGGTCGTCCGCCCGTTTCTTTGTTCGAGCGAACGGCTCTGTTCCGCGACTCTTCTGTTCGTGGGTATTAAAAGGGTGAGCCGGCCGCCGGAACCGACCGGCCGGAAGAACCGGTTGTCACAAAGATTTAGTATTACATATCAAAAGAAAAAAAATTTATGTTAGGATATACTGAATAAATTTTTTTAAGATGGCCGGTTTTAAAATTATTAAGTTTATTTTGAAATAAGTGCAAGTAGAATTTAATAAAAATTTTAAACTTTTCTTCATCATTTTGTTGATTAGGACATTATTATACAAAATATTTTCCTCTATAAAAGCCCTGTCCTCACATCTTGCCAGCAAAGAAAACAGTGCTGCTTTAATTTAAAGCCATAAGGCTGATTCTCATACCTTTCAGCCCTGGCAAAGTTGTGAGTGCCCAACTTGTGCTCTTTAAAGAAGTCACCGATTCACATTTCAATCGATGAGCAGATACTCTACAGTATTTGTCTCTCACCAGTCCAATTCACTTTATACAGCAGCTATTAAAAATAAAAAAGAGATAGAGAGAGAAAAGGCGAAGAAATTATAGCTCGCCTTTTCTGTCGTTATCAACGGAGCCTTCGAGGTTTCGGTTCACTTTTTCTAAAGGGCGTAGCTCATATTGGTCTGTTGGTTGGGAGTTCTGACTACCAATTAAAAGGTTTTCGGTTCGAGCCTTGCGTATATATTGTGTGTGCGATTTGTCTTAAATGATCTAAATATTATAAAAAAAAACTTTTCATAAAGGTTTAAGGTAAAATTATTATTCCTCCCTATTTATTATGCAGCTCACCTACCAAGAGGGAAAGAAGAATCGATGTTGTTACATGACCAGTTCATAAGCAATTTACAGTCTTCAGATGATTACAATGCAATCCAAGTAAACACAACTGTAAGATGTGTGCTTGAATTCTATAGCTTGCACCTCTGATTTCAATAAAGAAATTTGCATTTATTCTTTTACAAATGAGAGAATGATCAAAATTGTCTCTTAACTATTTACAGAAGGTCAAAATAGTCCATAAGTATATTAAAGGACCGTTTTAGCCCCTCAATTTCTTAAAAAAGAACCAAAAAGTCTTTTTAAAGATTTGATGGACCAAAAAAATTCTTTAATATAATTGTGAATCATTTTGATCTTTCGTAAAAAGTCAATAGACTATTTTAGTCCTTTTCTCGTTTGCAAATTGTAAAGATTTTTCATTTGAAACATTTCAGCTATCTGATGCTTAAATAAATGATAAAAAACATAGTAAAAATATATATAAGCTTTTAACTTACATGATAGACTTTGGCTTTGTTTGTGACGACTTTCTTATTGCTTCTTAAAGAAGCTTGTTAATACAAAAATTAAAATTTTGTACTAAAAAGCGGCTTTAAGAAGCAGTATGACTGCCATCTCAAAAGAAAACTTAGTGAAGAAAAGCACGAGCAAGATGTTATGTGTGGAATCTGATTAATTTGTGTTGATATATCAGGTTATTCCGTTGCCCTGGACCTCAAGTAATTTGTCGTGCTCGTTGGGTGGTGTGGGTTTACCCTCGGACCTCAAATGCTTTTTTCCGTACAATGTACCCGAGCGCCCCGACGATGCATACCCAAGCACCTTGACACTAAGCGATGTAGAGCGGAGTGCCACATCGGTCTAGATACAGCGCCAAAGCGGATCAAGACAAAGGTTTGAGCGTCGCATCACTCCAGATTGACATCGTAGCACTGCGAGATGGACTGGATAATTTTCTTTTTCATTTTTTCTGAAGGGTTGCATCCCTTGGTGGATGTAACTTTGCTTTCTCTTGTATTTCCTATATGATAGACATTGAGAACGATGCATACGAGAAACGAAACAATGAGGGAGCGAGAGAGAAAAGAGATTTGTACTTATTTCTCCCAATTTTCATAGTGAGTTTCTTTGTGTGGTGTGGCTTTGCGGTTTTTTTTTTTTTTCCTATTTTGAAAATTTTCACGCTAAATCCTAGTATCCTTTATTTTTTCCACTGCTTTTTATTTCTTGTTTGTTTCATCATTATGGTGTTTACTCCTCATCCAAACATAAGGGATGGCAAGCAAATTGAGAGATTATTAAGAGACTAGACAGAATAGTATCAAAGAAGCTTCAAGTGTGCTTGAAGATACTGTCCTTCTAGTACAAAAATTTTTTGAACTAAATTTTTTTTGACATCTCAACAATCCAATTGTATAGTTTTTATTTTTCTTTAATTTGTTGTTAACTATTTTGTTTTTTTTTTTCTTTTATAAAACCGATCAAACTAAAAATCAAATTGTATTAATTTCTTATAAGAGTAAATCAATAAAGCCATGCAAATTTATTTCTTTTTTAAAATGTGATGGCTAATTAGCTTATGGGCATATGAGATGAAAAACAGATAAAGAGAGAATGAATTCATAGGACACTTTTCTGAGAAGAGTTACCTTTAATCTTTGAAGAAGTCTCATAATAAGTTGATTTTAGACATATTAAACAAGATTGTCTAGCTCTAAAAAAAGGAGAATTATGAGTGATAATCAAAAGGAGATCCAGTTAACAGATGGAAGTATTAGTCAAGTGAAGATACAAGTAGTGATCTTCCATTGACAACAATTATTGCGTAATAATTAGTAAATTTTTTTAATCAATTTAGGCTTCAATTTAAACTTTGTTTGGGACGACTTTCTTGCTATTTTTTAACGTAGTTTTTTAAGAAGCGGTGAGAAAGCCATCCCGAACAAAATCTAATTCATCATGAGTGACATAATAAGAACTTGTTCTCCAGATGATTATGGCTTTATTTGTAATAGCTTTTTTGCTGCTTTTTAAGTTTCGTTTGAGACGATTTTTTCACTGTTTCTTAAAACAGATTTTTAGTAAAAAACTAAAAAATTTGAATTAAAAAGCTGCTTTAAGAAGCAGTAAAAAAATCATCCCAAACGAAGCCTAAGTATAATTCAGAAATGTTTGTTCGTAGAGAATATAAAGTAGACAGGCTGCATCACACAAAAAGTGCTGAAACCACATTTGCTTTATAACGTCATTACATAAAGCCAACAAAATTTGGAAGGATGGTCAAACACACCCTACAGACATTAAACACATTAATACGTATATATATACACAAAACGCAAGACAACCAAAGTAATCCGATAAGATCAGCTAAAACAAACTAAAAGCAACTTATTGCAATACAAACACTCCTGAGCTAAACTCCTGAAACCAAGTCGAAACAACTAACAGTTCAACAAACAGGAACCTTGAGGATGGTAATGAAGCATCTCCTCCCACATCAACTCTCTGATTACATCTTCTTCAATATCTTCATCTATGTCAAGATCATTAGGAACCTGAGGAAGAGGATCAGCATTTGGATCTAGAAGACCAGACATGTATGGATGCTCCAGTGCTTCAGCGACACTTATTCTCTTTGAAGGATCAAAAACAAGCATTTTTCCCAAAAGATCAAGGGCCAAAGGATTTGCATTTGGGTAAAGAGAACTTAGAGGAATTCCTGGAGTATATGAGAGAGACTTTATGAATCTTCGAGCTTTTGGGTTGTCTATGAAGCCAATATCATTAGCATTCATGGTGCCAAGGACATTAATGATGAGCTTGAGCTGATTCAGGCATTCAGTTCCAGGGAAGATAGGCTTGCGGCCTAGAAGTTCAGCAAAGATGCAGCCAACGGACCAAACGTCAATAGATGTTCCATATTTCTCGCAGCAAAGGAGAAGTTCTGGGGCCCGGTACCAGCGAGTCACAACATATTCTGTCATGAATTGGCTTTTTCCAGAGCTGGCGCGAGCTAGGCCGAAGTCACAGATCTTGAGGTCACAGTTGGAATTGACAAGTAAATTCCCAGGCTTTAAGTCTCTGTGAAGTATATTTGCTGAGTGCAAGTACTTCAATCCTCTAAGTAGCTGAGAAGAGAAAATGAGGAATATATTAGTGGCTGCTAAAACAATGAGAAAAGTAAGATTGATCTTTAAATGGATAAATATAAAGGGAACTTGCCAGTAAGATAAATTTTTTTTAGCAAGTGTTAGCAGAACTGGCAAACAAGGAAGAATGCGGAAATTGGATGCAGAATGCCGTCCGGAGACCAACCAAAATGCGCCACATCAGCGGTACCAAGCCACGGTACCGAGTGCAGGGGTGGCGTGGCGTATTTTGGTTGGTCTCTGGACGACGTTCGGCGTCCGCACAGAATAATTAATCCAAACAAGGAAGCTTCACATACCTTTCTTGGAAGCATGCAATTCCACCAAAAATAACTTAATAAAACCACATTTTCTTCTTATTTTTAAAGAATAGCTTGAAAGAAAAGTATCAAATGTTAAGACCATGAGTGAAAGGTTTTTTTCTTCTTCTTTTTTTTTTTTTTTTGTTTCATTGTCGTTTTGCTTTTATTTTGTTCTGTTTTTGTTTTCACTAAAAACAAAAACAAATTTTGATGATTTACTTAGTTCTTGTTTTCAAAAACAGAACATAAAAGCAGAAAAAAAGTATGATCATCAATATTTAATAAACAAAATTTTATATTTATTTCATAATTAAACAGATTTAAGTAAATTAATCTAATTAATCATCATAATCACAAGCAACAAGTTAATCAATATTATACTAGGTTGTATTATTGTGATTAAACAATAATAAAACTTATCATCCATAATTAAAGCTTAATTAGCTTAAATAAATAGTTAATAAGAGAAGCTTAGTTAATTAATAAATTGGTTAAAATTCCACACATAATTATCAAAATTAAACAGTTATTAAACCTAGTGATGATGATTCTAACACTAATTAATCAATAATTGATTATAATAATATCTACTAAAGATAATTAATATCCAATTAGCATAATTAATCTTAATCAAAACACCATCACATATCATGCATGAAGATTGAATACCCAGCAGAGATCCATACCTGGAAGAGAAAATACTGAAGATGATCATTTGAAAGTGGCTGAGGCGACTTAATAATCTGATGCAGATCAGTATCCATCAGTTCATAAACAAGATAGACATCCCTAAAATTCTTGTTCTGTGCAGGCATCATGATGTCCTTCAAGGCAATAACATTCTCATGGCGTAAATGTCTAAGGAGCTTCAACTCTCGCAAAGTTCTCAAGGCATCAATGCGATTATCAAAGACATTATTGATTTTCTTAATTGCAACTTTCTCATTTGTCTCCCTGTTAATAGATGAGCAAACAATTCCATAAGCTCCTCTGCCGATAGGCTTGATAGGGACATACTTTGTGTCAATCTCAAACAAGGTTCGCCACATGGAGTAGTAATGCTTTCCCTCAGATCGAATGCCATTTGGAGGATCTACCATCATCGCCATTCCTTCTCAATCTTCTGCAGACAAAGTTCAATTCAAGATCTTCATTTTAACCAAATGCAGAATTTCCATCTATTCCTAGTTTTGCAAAACGACGATAATACCAGAATCATAAGATTCGTGGTAAGAAAACCAAAATAGTTTCAAACTCAGAAAAAACAATCAAAATCCCTCAAAGGTGACGCTTCTTCCACTATTACACACAGAAAGAACGGGAAAAAAAAATCATAATTTTCTCTTAAAAAAGGGTTCAGTTGGTTAGAAAACATGTTCTAAAAAAAGATAATTTCACTTTCACTCATTTTGACTTTTGAGTATGAAATTGAAATCAAAATTTCAACTTTAGGTTTCAATCAATTCAAACTATACCCAACCAAAAGATGAAGCTAGCAAGTTTCTAAAGAAGATTTCTAAATTCAAGCACCCAGGCTTTAATTACCTTTTTTTTTTTCACAATTACATTGTACAGTTACAACTAAAAAAGGAATCCAATTTCCGCCATAACACCTGTTTCTAATCCTCGATGAGAAAAATCCAATCCATCAAAATAAAACACCACGCAAAACTCAAATCCAGATGAAAACAGATAACTTCACCTTCCCAAAACTTGAATTCGGATAAAAGGATCGTGCGTTTAATCAGAAGCACAGCAACTAAAGATCTGCACAAAGAAAATCCAAACTTCTATGCCAAATCTCCTCGCAATGGCACGCAAAGCCCTAAATTTCCTAATATAAGCAACCCTTCTCTCAGGAAGATTTCCGTTCCCAGATATATCACCGAAGATACAGATATGCAGCAAAAAATAACGATAAATACCCCCCACGATGCTATGCGGTCGGCTAACTCGCGCGAACTCCCGCCTACGCTACGCCAGCGGAGCACGATAAACGGACGCTTCCGATCGCGCCTTGTGTTCGAAATCTTCTTCACTGACCATCCGATTGAGTAAGGGCAAGGTGGCTTCAGCAGTTATGCAAAAGAGGATACGATATGCCGCGGAATATTATCCGCTTATCATGCTCGGTTTCATATCGAGTCCGCGTGACGCCGGTGAACGAATAAGATACGGACACGTGCGGGGCGTGCGGGTGTTCGCTGACCGACTAATCGACGGCAGGCGCTGGGATATACAGGAGAGAGGGGGCGGAATCCTTGTATGAAACGGGCTATGAATTCCGATCGTCGGATTTGTGGGAGGGGCACGTGGACGGCGATGATGAGAGAGTATGGCGTAGTTTTAGGGGCACTGTAAGAAACGCGGAGAAGCCAGCAAATGTGGCTCGTGAGCGCGGATTGGGGGACTGAGCCACGTGGAGTAAAGGCTAAAAGACGCCGGTGCTAAAGCGGGCGAAAACAGCGTCATATTAGCTGTGGGAGTAGATATTTTTATTGAAGTTAGCGGCTTTGTTTGGAGCATTTGTTTTTGTTGAAGAGTTAAATCCACCTATCAATTATTGAAGTTTTTGGCTTCTTTTTGGGGGGAAAAAAGGAGATTGTTATGCCATTTACGTTGTCTTTTTTGTTTTTTGAAAATTTGAAGGCTATATGGAGATGGTTTTAATAATCAAAATATGACTATAAGTGAATTAAAAAAAAAATTGTAAAAATGTGTAAAATTATAATATGAAAATTTTATAGATGATAACAAAGAAGTGAAATAATAATAATATAAGCCCATTAAAGAGGCATAGATATCTATAACAACATGACGAATAAATGATAATGCTCCAACCAAGAATTACTACTATTGTTGTGTCCTAAAATATTTGTGGTGGTAGAGAAATATAAAATTTAATGTCTTAGCTTTATACGAAAATCCATCATACAAGCAGAAAAGAGAAGGTATAGCGTTCATAAGAGATACCATAGATTTTTACGAAAAAACCCCTAAAAAGGGGGAAAAATCACAGGGTCTAGCTTGAATGAATCCATTATTATTTGCAGTCAATTACAAATGAGGTCCTTCCTTGGGGGAAAAGCCTTGGGTTGATGTAGCAAATGTACATCATATTACATTGTGGGAATTAGAAGAATTAGTATTGAAATGTTTGTTTAGTCGGTAGAATCATAGTCGACGGGCGACAGAGGTCGGAAAGACCGTAGTCTGGTGACAGTGGTCAGAAGGACCGTTATCTAGTGAGGGAGTTCGGAAAGATTGTATTCGGCATGAGATAGTGGTTAGAAATATCGTTACCTGACAAGGGAGGACAGAATGAATGTAGTCGGTGGGAGACAATAGTCAGAAAGATCGTTGTATGACGATGGATGTCGAAAGGACTGTAGTAGGCGACGAAGGTCGAAAGGACCATAGTTATTAGGAGACATGGGTTAGAAAGATTGTTGTCTAGCGATGGAGGTCGGAAGGACCGTAGTAGGCCACGAAGGTCGGAAAGACCATAGTTGGTAGGAGATAGGGGCCAGAAAGATCGTAGTCGTAAGATGGTGGTCCATCGAAAGTTCGGGCGTTATTTGATGATTTAACGGAACTCCGACTTTTATTGATGGTTCAGTGAAAGTTTGGGCCTCATTCGGCGATCCGACGGTGGTTTTGCAGAACTCTCGCGTCTGGCGGTGGTCCGACAAAACTTTAACTTCGGGCGATAGTCCGACGGAACTCTGGTGTTGGACGATGATCCGGCGGAACTCCAGCGTCAGGCGGTGGTCCTGACAGAAGTCTAGGCATTATTCGGTAGTCTGGTGGAACTCCAACTTCTGTTGGTGGTCCAACAAAAGCTTGGGCCTCAATTGGTGGTCCGGCGGCGGTTTGGTGGAACTACGACATTGGGCGGTGGTCTGATAGAAGTTCGAAGTCTGGCGGTGGTCATGACGAAAGTCTGGCGGCAGTCGGCGACCGGGCGGTAATTCCACACGGTCAGGCTAAAGTCCGGTGGTGGTCGGCGGCCAGGTGGAAGTCCGGCAGCGGTCGGCGTCCGGGCGGTGGTCTGATGACAGTTGGGCTGAAGTTTGACGGCGGTCGGCATCCGAGCCGTGGTCCGACGACAGTTAGGTTGAAGTCCGGCGGCGGTCAAAGGTCTTCATACAAAACTAAGACACTAAACTTTATATTTCTCTATCACCGTAAATATTCTAGGACGCAACAGACATATTATAAACAAATGTAAACCTTTTTTTTTTTTTTTAAAAATCGCCTACAAAGTTATGTTAATAAGCATATGAAAGTTGATCAGAGACTCCCATCCCCACATATTCCTAATACTATTTAAATAAGAATCAAGAGAGGTTTGTATAATCATAGAGTTTAATAAATATTAAATTAAAATATCTTTATACAATTTGTTTATTTATAATCTTGGAGGTTAAGACAAATAATTAATAATTATAAAATAAGTACTTAGAATTAGAAGACGTTATTTTTTTATTTAAATGTATTTAAAATTTATAGGCCATTATCTTTTCATTAAAATTATATCCTAACCACAATCACCTAACTAATGTCACTTAATTATCATCATTTGATCGTTGTTATCCAAAAGTCAACACCCTCTAGTTAGTGCTACCTAAATTTATAATCTCATATTTATATTAAGATACATGTTTGATATATCAAAATCTTTTTTTAATTTTTTTCTCTCTTTTATACATGAAACAACTTGAGTGAGGCCAATGATGATGGAGGTGGGCTCCCTAAGGTTAGTTGGTATAGGTGGGCTCGGGCAAGGAAAGCGATGGCAATAGGCAAGACTAGGAGCAACATGGACAAGCTAGGACGTCTTGGGGATGGTCGAAAGAGGCATGAGGAACTCGGCGCAATCACTGATGAAGGGAGGGCTCATAGGAGATCATTAATGGTGGAAGGACCTCACAGGAGGTCTCTAATGACATATGTAACTTGGGTGTCAAAACGGATTGATGGGTCAGATTTTGATCTGATTAAAATTGATCAACAGATAGAAAGCATGAAAGAAGAAGTTGAAGTCGGGAAATGAAACAGAGAAGAAGAAAATATAGAAACTTATTCAATGTAATCTGTACAGGAAGAGTGCCTTAAATAGGCAAATAATGGTAAAGACGTAAATACAATTAATCTAAATAATATATGCTAATAGCCTCCCGTAAATTAAGCATTCGGAGTTTGAATGTTTAATTTGTTTCGGAGCTCAAGGAACCGTGTAATCGAGAAGGGCTTGGTTAAAATGTCGGCAATTTGATCTGTGGAAGAAATGTGTTCGAGCTTGATGTTGCCGGATCCAATTTGCTGACGAATAAAGTGATAGTCGATCTCGATGTGCTTGGTTCGTGCATGAAAAACAGGGTTCTTGGCGATGGCCATGGCCGAAGTGTTGTCACAATAGATAGTGGTCGGTGATAGCTGCGGAAGCTGGAGTTCGGTGGCTAGACGACGTAGCCAGACGACGTCGGAGGCGGCCGCGGAGAGAGATCGGTACTCAGCTTCTGTGGAGGACTTGGCGACCGTCGGCTGCTTTTTAACTGTCCAGGAGATTAGATTGGGGCCTAAAAAAGTACAGAAGCCAGAGACAGACTTCCGATCAGTGGTGTCAGATGCCCAGTCGGCATCCGAATAGGAGCGAAGATCTAGAGAACCCACTGTGATCGGTAAACCAAATGATAGAGTTCCTTTGATATAACGCAGGAGCCTTTTGAGAGCCTTGTAATCTTGTTCGGTCGGAGATTGCATGTGCTGGCAGATCCTGTTAGTTGCAAAAGCAATATCCGGTCTAGTAATAGATAATTATTGGAGAGACCCAGCAATTCGGCGGTAGAGAGATGGGTCCAGAAATGGTTTCAGATTGGGTTCTTTGTGCTTCTTGAGCGGCGTGATTGGGGTAGGTGCAGGTTTGCAATCTTTAAAACCTGAATCGTTTAATAATTGAGAAGCATAATGAGCTTGAGATAAAAAATAACCAGAGTTGGAACGAATCACCTGAATACCGAGGAAGAGGGAAATGGTGCCAAGCTGTTTGAGAGCGAATTGCTGTTGTAGTTGTTGCAGAAGTTGCCGAATTGCAGGTTCATTATTTCCTGTCACTAAGAAGTCATCGACATAAATAAGTAAATATATATGAATATTGTTGCGATGAAGAATGAGAAGTGAGGGATCGGAGCGACTAAACCCGAAACCAAGCTGTTGTAAAAAACTGGTAAGTTTCTGAAACCATTGACGTGGTGCTTGTTTGAGCCCGTAAAGGGATTTGTGGAGCTTGCAGACGGCATGTGGTTGATTGAGATCGGTAAATCCGGGCGGCTGACTCATGAAGATGTCGTCGGGAAGGTCTCCATGAAGAAAAGCATTCGCAATGTCCAACTAATACATAGGCCATTGTTGATGAAGTGAGAGAACAAGAAGAAGACGTATGGTAGGCATCTTGGCAACCGGGCTGAAAGTTTCTGTATAGTTGATCCCGAACTGTTGATCGTAGCCAAGGGCTACGAGGCGTGCTTTGTAACGTTCAATCTGGCCATTGGGAAAACGTTTGAATTTATAGGCCCATTTACAGCCGAGAATCGGCTTGTTCGGGGGAGGAGAAACTAGAGTCCAGGTTGATTGCTTTTAAAGAGCATCAAATTCTTCTTGCATAGCTGTCTGCCAATGTGGAGACTTGAGACCTTGGAGGTAAGTAGTGGGAGTGGTTTGCGGTGTGACCTGGGCAAGAAGATTCAGTACAGATTTTGGTTTTCAGATGCCAGATTTAAGGCGAGTTAGCATGCGGTGAGTAGGTACAACGGGAATAATGGGAGAAGGAGAATGCTGAGAGTGTTCGGAAGTAGATGGAGTGATGTTCGAGTGAGTAGGAGTAGCGGGCGGAGCAGGAAATTGAGTGGCAGTGTTGGAAGCAGAGATGCAAGGCTGTATGGAAGATTGAGGTAGAGTAGACGTGGGAATGAGAAGAAGAGGAGGAGTGGAAGAGTGGTTGACAGGAGAAGCAGCAGTATCAGAAGCGGACATAGATTTATACGGGAAAGTTTGCTCATAAAAAATTACATGCCTGGAAGTGTAAATGCGTCCAGTCTGAGTGTTGCGGCAGAGGTAACCTTTGTGATGAAAAGAGTAACCAATAAAGACACACGGTGAAGATCTAGGAGCGAATTTGTTTTTGGAATATGGGTGTAACCACGGATAGCACAAGCACCCAAACGTGCGAAGGTGCAAGTAGGAGGGCGGAATACCACGGAGAAGCTGAAACGGAATTTGATTTGATATAGATTTGGACGGTAGGCGATTAATTAAGTGATTTGCCATGGAGAGAGCATACGACCAGAATTCGGGCGGAAGAGCAGATTCGAGAAGAAGAGAATAGGGTAAGATCTAACAGGTGACGATGTTTCTGTTCAGCGACGCCATTTTGCTCAGGAGTGTGAGGGCAAGAAAGGTGATGAATAATTCCATTATTTTGTAAGTAGATGCGAAATTCGCGACTAGTGTATTCACCACCACCGTCGGAGCGAAGTATTTTAGGAATTTGATTAAATTGAGTTTTAGTGTAATTGCAAAAATTTTTAAATTGGTTGAACACACCGCTTTTATTGTAAAGAAGATACATCCATGAAAAACGAGTGTAGTCGTCAATGAAGATCACGTAATACCTATGACCGTCCAGAGAAGGATGCGAGGCAGGACCCCAAACGTCCGTATGCACAATTTCAAAGGGAGCAGTAGAGATGGAACGACTATTATTAAACGTAAGTTTGTGGCTCTTGGCCCGGTTACAAGAATCACAGATGAAAGAATTATGTACATTAAGAATTTCAGGAAATAATTTTTACATAGCAGTGTGAGTGTCTTTATTCGGATGTGCAAGGCGGGAGTGCCAAAGCTTGGAAGCTGGAATGTTGGCAGTGAGAGCCGCATGAGAGATGGAAGGAGCAGTGCAGAAGTGATAAAGACTATTAAGAAGTTGGCCATGTAGCAGCGGATGATGATCCCGAGAATCCTTAATCACAAAGCCGTTAGCATCAAAGGAGATTATAACAGAATTATCGGAAGTAAGTTTAGAAACTGATAGCAAATTATGTGTGAGAGAAGGCACATGAAGTAAATTGTTGAGTTTTAACTTACGAGACGTATCCGGTAGAGGAAGAAGACCTTGACCTGTGTTAGTGATGGGCAGAGTGCTACCATTAGCCGTCGAGACCGTGTCCGAGCCCTGATAAGAAGTCGGGTAATAGAGTTGATTCGCATTGGGAGTCAGGTGGGTGGAGGCGCCGGAGTCAAGAATCCAATCTTGACTAACCGGAGGCACTGGATTGGCCAGGAGGGCGCGAGGTTGTCTCATGTCAGTAGGCGCATACTTTGGATTGTTGCGGTGCCAACAGTTAAGGGCGACATGGCCAAGCTTACCACAAATCTGACATGTAGGCCGAGCTGACTGCAGAGGATTGGAATAGTTCGGCGGAGGGACAGGAGACTGAGAAGAAGGGAATTGGTTCTTGGGTTTGCCGGAGCGACGATAGTTTCCATTACGAGGTCGAGAGGAGTTAGAAGATGCTGCATAAAGAGCAGTAGGGGAAGCAGTTCCGGTAGGATCTTGCAAGGTTTCTTGATGAAGATGAATTTCTTCATTGCATAGAAGAGCATAAAACGTATCAAGATCGATCGGTAAAAGGGAATTGCGGATGGTAGATTTGAACGAGTTGTAAGTGGACGGCAAGCCATTGAGAATGTGAAGCATTACATCTTCGGAATCAATCTTCGACCCAGACGCTGCTATATTGTCCACGAGCGTTTTGATGTGCGTAAGGTACTGTTGAACCGAAAGATCCTTCATGTGAGAGCGGTAGAGCTCGTTCTTGAGCTGAATGACGCGGGATCGGCTTGTAGGTTGGAGTCGTCGTTCAAGAACCTGCCAGGCTTCATGAGTGGTAGTGGCCGTGAGAATATAAGGTAGAATAGATTGAGAAACCGTGGCAAATATGGCAGCAAGAAGATTGATGTCTATGAGAAGCCATTGTGCGTAGTCAGGCGAGCTAACATCGGACGGAGCAAGAACAGTGCCAAGAAGATGAGCAGCGAACCCATTTGCAGTGAACTGTTGAAGCAATTGAACTCGCCAGATATGATAGTTGTCGGGTGTGAGATGATGAGGAGCTAGATTTTTGATATTAGACACAAGAAACTTAAGATTCGGTGGAATCGTAGGAGGCGGGCTGGTGCTGATCGTCTGAGAGGAGGGGGAGGAGGAAGGAGGTATGGGGTCCATGAGATCTAGTTAATCTCTGATGGCTCTTGATACCAAGATAGAAAGCATGAAAGAAGAAGTTGAAGTCGGGAAATGAAACAGAGAAGAAGAAAATATAGAAACTTATTCAATGTAATCTGTACATGAAGAGTGCCTTAAATAGGCAAATAATGGTAAAGACGTAAATACAATTAATCTAAATAATATCTGCTAATATCAACGTGTTAAAAAGACTGATATAGATCCAACTTGTAGTAACCCAAATGATTAGAACTCAACCCGTTAACCCATTATTGTTAAAATTATTTTGTTATAACTTATAACTCAACCCGTTAAGAAGATCATACCCGCAACCGAAATAATTTAAAGAAAAAATAGTAAACATATCATTTTGTGATAAAATGCGGGTTTAAAATTAACTCCATTAATTAAACGGATCAACGCAAACCTAAATTTTTTATTCAATGATCATATCATTTATTAACACCCATATAAATAAATAGAGAACATTAATAAATAAAAGGGCTCAATATAAAAAGAAATGTGATTTGAGAATGGATCAATTTAATTGAAAATAATTACAAGCAAAATAAATATAATACAATACACTCATAATACATTTAAGAAAAAAAAAATACACTTAATTCTTGAAATTAAACAATATTTAAAGGTTTCGCGTAAAGACACGTGTCAATTATCGGAAAGAAGAAATATCGTCTGGTACTCGGATTAGGCCGCCAGTAACCCAATGAACCGGTAGATTGCCTTAGCCTTTCTGTTCATACAAAAAGACCATTTTATCCTCTTCTGGATGCGGATAAGACCATAAGACAGCGAAATCATGCTCTCAACGGCGTGCACTCCGGTCCTTTCAAGTCTGCCCGTTCCAACAACTTTAGTTTGCCTTTCTATCCTCTAACAATTTCCCTTATACCAATCCTTGCAGTATTAATCTTGCACTTATTGAAAGGAGCTCTCGTAGGGGCGTAAAGGTAATTTAGGGACAATGAAATCCGCTTTACGCCGCCGGCAGTTTTAGAAAGGAATTGGAGCTCACTTCTTTCCCTTATCAGAAGAAGAAGAAGCTGGAAGCCGAAGAATCTTGTTCTTGGCTCTTCGCGATCGCTAGGGTTAGGGTAAGTTTTGCGATCTCTTACTCTTCGAGAGCAGGTTCCTTCCTCGTCGGATCCCCTTAGAAGCTTTATAATTTTCAGTTGGTGAAGGATTGATCCGAGGTTTATATGGGTAAGTTTTTTAAGGAATTGAGTATCTCTATTATTAGATGTATGTTTATATTTTAGATATTTCGATAGGACTGTTGAGTGCTAGAGATTAGTGGCGGCTTCTGACGTTTTCAACTGAATTTTTGGTTCCGGGTGATACAGTACTTGGCTATATCTGCCGGTACAGTGAATGTAATGATTTTCTTAGGCTGTGGATTCTAATGATAATTTCGAAAGTTTGCATTACTGACGGGTTCCTTTATTATTATTATTATTTTTCCGGCTAGTTACCCTTTTTCGCCTCTCTGATATAATTGAACGATGCTTGCTTGTGCATGAAAATCGATGAATCGAAATTTCGGTTGGGTTTTTCTTTTCTGCAGTGTTCTCTGTTCTTGATTTCTATTTGTCCCCGTTTTTTCTCTTCTGTACAAATTTGGGAATTGGAGCTTATGAAAGCTTTGATTAAAAATCTCATATAGTTGAGGATAGTTTTAAGCCTACGAGTTTTGTTATTTTTTTTCATATGATTTATTCATACATTATTCAGAATGATAGAAACTTTATAAATCATAGTACTTGGTGGAACTATGAATTCTCTTACAGATTGCCTGATTTTCAGTTCAATGAATGTGTCCCAAGGTTTTGGTGGGGCCGGAATCAAGTAGACAAGTGGTGTCATATCAATAACACTACCTAATTTACTGAAGGAATTTTAATTTGTTATGCTTCTACTTCACCATCCACAAGTATTCTTACAAGTTGGTTGTAAAGTTGTTCAAATTACGTTTGTATATGTATGATTAGCATACATTTCTTATGGTGAATTCTGTCGGTGGAGTAGGGTGGTGGGGAGAGGTGGGACGCATGTCCCTGAAATAAAGATTCCATGTCCATGGGACCTTCAGCAGTTGGGATTGAAAGGATAGTTATTACTAAGTCGCATTGTTGATTTGCAACAAAAAAAAAGGGAGTAGTCCTATATTTTTGCATTAAAATCTTTGTAAGAGAAACTCATTATAGCTGTGGAAGATTAATAAGCAGGGGGTATATGCACAAACTTTTGGCGACTGTACAGGCTCAACTTTAAGCAGAGCTTTCATGTGTTTCTATTATGCTCATAAGTTGTGGTGCAAGAAAACAAAACCATGATCATCAGTTTTGTTCTTAGAAATGGGATACCATGCTTTGGTTTCTTTTGTATTATAAATATTTGGCCCGTCAAGCATTGAAAAAAGTTGATATAGTAACAATACAGCTATTTATACTACTGTTAGTTATTTTCTTCTTGCTCATTTTTTAGTACATCTTTTTTTTTCTTTCCATTGGAGTATAGTGCCTTGTCCACTTTGCTTATCGGTACCTATTTTCCTAATGGGAATTTCTTCTATTTCTTTCCCGCTAAAATACCGAACTGAACTGCATTGACCAGTGAGAGGAAGTTTTATGGCAACTCTGGAGGGACCTATCATTTACCAGCCTGCTTTTTATGCAACCAACACAAAACTATCTGCTCAACTAGTAAAAATCCCTTTAAGAAGGGTTAGGAATCACCGAGATGGCTTTTTGGGCTATAAAGGGTTATATGCGGGTACAGTTGGAGGTTTTCTTTCTAGAAGACATTTTCAGTGGAAGAGTGGACCTTTGCTTTGCAGCCTTAGATCTTCTTCTGATGGAAATGGAAGCATGCCGGAGAACTTCAGTGAGAATGATGCCGAGTTTGTGAATGCAAGTGTAATTGAAGCCGGTACGATTTCTAAACTTTCGGATAGTAATATTTTTTCTTGATCGCAACTTCTTCAAAGTTTTGCTTTTTTCTCATTAGGAAGTTACAGGTGCTTCAGTACATGGATGCATGCAATCATGTGATTGTGCTTGTGTAGATGCCATCATTCCTTTTGAAAAAAAAAATTGTTTGCTTTTAAGAACTCTCAGGAAACTTGATTTTAATTACAGAAGTTTTAGCAAACAGAAATATATTCTTACAAGTTTTTTTGATGAAACTATTGAATAGAGTATATGATCTTATGGTTTTCATGACAGATGCAGACAAAGTTAAGAAGAAATTTTAATTCATATTGAGAACATTGAAAGATTTTCTATATTCAAAGATAAAGTTAAACGAAAATTTGATTCAAGAGAAGGAAAAAAAAAGTAATTCCATAGAAACCAAACTTAATTATGTAATATTAATACATCATTTTTGAACGTGCCAAATTAAATGTCAGGTTATACCCCCTTAGGGTGACAGTGAAACTTAAGCTTTTCAAGTAATTGGAGGGTTGCTATGCCCTTATTCTAATTCACACGAAATTCTATATCTTTGTTTGTCATGGAGTTCAACTTAATTGGGGCCAAAAATGAGCTTGATACAATAGTGACCAAACCTATTTTTAACCCAAAAGGTTATGTGGGAGAGAGTCAACCATTTAATGTTTCTATACCAATATATTTTTCAACTTTTCAATGTTGGCCGTCCTTGGGTTATTTCTAGCGGGTTCAGCGGTGGAGTAGCGGTAGGGAACTTAAGGCTCGATGTTGAGGATGGGAGCTACGACATAGGTGCGACGGGTCCGTGTGAAGGTGCGGTTGTTTAGATTATGTTAAAAACTAGTTATTTTTATACATTTATTATTAAAAATTGGCATATATGAGCCATACACCTCATGCTTTTGATGTGAGGTGCCTCAGCTAGTTTGAGGCATACGCCTCAAAGCACAAGCATGAGGTGTGCATGTCAATGCGTTTTGGAACAGAATTGCGATGAGACGTAACTCACATTGTGCAATTTTAAATACGGGTACAAAATAATGATCTTCAAACTATTTTGTACCTGACTTGTTTCAGTTCTTTGATTCCACTCCTTACTAGGGGGTTTTCCATGTATCTTCAAGCAATTTTCCTTTATGTGTCTTGATTTCTTGCAATAACTGCACCAAAGTGAGTCTTTGCCTTTGAATTTTGAGAAATCTTTACCTTTCTCCTTCCATGATTCTTTGTTCATCACTATTGCTGAACTTTCAATGACCTTTGGTTCTAACATCACTCCTCGTCGGCTTTCTTTAGCACAGATGAGAGAAATGGTTTAGTTGAGTGATGGCGTCTCCTCTTTTCCGAGAATCTAAACCCTAACTTGGTCAAATTCTGTATTTAGTCCTGCAAGAAAATAATAAACTCTATATTTTTCAATAAAGTTCTTTAGGATCGCAGCATCTTCCGGACATCTGGTTTCTATGCACCTATACTGATCAAGTTCCTGCCACAGATTTTGTAAAAGGGTGGCATACTCCATCACAGTCCTGCTCCCCTGCTTTGTGCTTCCAACTTTGACTTTAATTTCAAAGATTTGAGCCGCATCACGAGCTTTGGAGAAGGTCTGTCTGGCAGCATCCCATATGTCATTTGCAGTTGAAAGGAACATAAATGTATCGCTAATTTCTGGAGTCATGGAATTCCACAACCATGACATAATCATGGAGTCTGCTTCTTCCCATGCCCGAAATTTAGGATCTCCTTCCTTTGGTCCTCCTCCAAGGAGGTGATGTATTTTTCCTTTCCCCTTCAAGTTGGTCTTCATAAATTGAGATCACTTTATCTAGTTCTTCCCATTTTGGCGATAGGAAGGTTGGATGCTTTGAAGGTCACCTCGTCCTTGGTGCACCATCGATTCCTCAATTTGATCAACGCTTTGGGAGGAATTAATTTCTAACATTGGGTAACAATGAAGGCTTCCCATAAAATAATTTTTATTGTTCGACAATGAAGGTCAAGAGTTTTTTTTTTTTGAGGGATAAACAGAAACCGACCGAACCGAGCCTTTAAAGGTTTGGGTCGAAATAGAGCACGGGACTCCTTCGGTCAGTAGTCATCGGCTTGCAGGAGAGTTCTTCGGCTTCTTCATGTTGTTCTTCTACGCTCCTTCGACGACTTCTCCCTTCTGTTAGATCGGAAGTTCCAATGCTTAGATCGGCTCTGTCGTTTTGTTCATCCGGCTTTGTCTCGTATGCGTATGTAGAGGTTCGCTCGACTTCGTCCCGTGGGTTTCACTCGGCTTCGTCCCGCACATAGGAGCTTTTCCCGCAAGTTTCTGCCCACTCAGAGTCGGATCTTCCAGACAGTCCACACGTCGGTGTGCGAGTCTTTTGGTCGACGCGTGTCCGTAGGGGAAGTCGCGACTGTCGCAGCTGTCGTCGGCGTAGGGCTTTTCCTTCTTCTTCTTCGCTTGTAGTCGCGGCTGTCGTCAGCTGTCAAGTCGTCGGCAAGCCTTCATCCCGCAAGGTTGCGTCTTCTTCTTCCAACGGCAGGACTTCGGCTCTGTCTATGAGATCAAAGCTTCGGCTCCATCCTTCTCGCTCGACTTCTGATGGTTTACTTTCTTCTTCGAGGCTCTGATACCATGTTAGAATTCACATAATTGGAGAGGGAAAAAGGATTAAATTATTATTACATAAATTTATCCCTATATATAGATCTATGCAGGATATCTTAATAAAGAAACAAATAAATACAAAATTATTCATAATTGCGCTAATATAATCCTTCCTAAATCAGCCACCCGAATATGGAAGGAGATTGGCATAATTCAAATGAGCCTCCCACGGATCTCCATCCTTGGTCGTGGGATCAAGGGCCAAAGGGATGGTTGGGATTTTAACAGGACGCAATAGTGGATGCTCATTGACAACAAGCATGCAAGAGATTAATGAACTTCTATGCGGACCTGAAATATTCGTACTGCCTTTGTTTTGTTTGTCATCTGAAATGTGGTGTAATTGGTTTAGATTATTTGGAATTCATCTATGCTTTTTTCCCAATTATAAATATTACTACTTGATTCTGATATGGACTCTCTTTGATCCAAATTTACGTTTAGAATGAATGTGGGTATACTTTTAACTGATGATGGTGATCCTAGCTAGCCAGTTCATAGCTCATATTAATTACAGTTTCTTAAGCCAATTTTTTCATATTTATTTCTACAAATTAATTAGTTTTGAATTTTTTCATGAAGCTTTTTGGATATTAGAAGCCCTAATCATTGGTTAAGAGCCTTAAGATCTTTGGTTAAGTATGACCGAGATTAGAGGTCATGCAGTAGGCTTAGACATTGATATCTTTCAAATCTTGCTCATATCTTTAATGAAGGTTTTGCCAGTGGACCATATTCTATGTTGTTTACAGGAGCTTTAATTTAAATGATATGATATTTTCTATGTTAAACCAGAGTATTGGTGAATCTGTTTACTCGCCTGCATTTCGTAGGACTGCACGGCATTCTATTAAATGCTAAAATATTGTCTCTTCGTTGTACATTACTTGGCTCCATCGAGTTTCTCAATGCTACAAATATATCAACAGTATATTAATGTCATGTACTTTCTGATTCTCGTGTACATTTAAGTTTTTTTTTTTTTTTTAGTTTACCCATTAGAATTTTCTTCTGGAAATGAACTCTAAAATTATACACTCGTACTTTGCGATCTTTTTTGCAGTTGAAGTGAAAAGTGGTTCAGATGGTTTCTTTATTAGAATGCGCAGTGGTAGAAATTTAAGATGTGTGCACAATAGTCCTCAAGGAGGACATCTACCAGACTATGCTCCTCATCCAGCAATTGTGCTGAAGATGGAAGATGGAAGTGATATCCTTCTTCCTATTATAGTTTGTATGTTTTCATGCAAAATTGGATTCTTTTTGTCTATTTGTTTTTCTTATTTTGCAGAGGTGTATAAATTTATTTATATGCTTTACTCAGTGGAGATGCCCAGTGTTCTGCTAATGGCTGCACTCCGTAATGTACCTATTGTAAGAAAGGCTTTTTCTGATAGTAAAATCTACTTTATTTTGAGCAATAAATTATTATTTTATTCCCAAACCCCTAATCAATCTAAAAAGGTTAATATCTTTTCCAGGCTAGGCCAACTATCTATCAAGTTGTACAAGATATGATTGATAAAATGGGGTATGAGGTAAGGAATTGCTTTGGCCTGTGCACGATCATTTGAACGTCTTTGCTTTTTAACCTTTTCTTACCATTCGTGTTGTATTTCTTATCAAAGTAGCACATTTTGATTCCTTAGTGCATATCATACCTCAATGTTTTTAGGTTCAACATTTCTAAACTCTTTACTAGCTAGCGCTGTTGGAAATCGTTATATTCGGGTCAAACTTCTAAATTTCATGATATCAGGACGTCTAGATTTGAAAACTAATGCTACTTCTTATGCTCAGGTACATCTTGTTCGAGTTACTAGAAGAGTACATGAAGCTTACTTTGCTCAGCTGTACCTTTCCAAGGCAATGTCTAGTTCCTTGACTTGAATATTTTTTACTTAACCTACAACAGTAGATGTGCAAATACAAACTTTCATTTGGGCATACAGGTCGGGGACAAAAAAGACATAATTAGTTTTGATCTCCGCCCTTCAGATGCAATAAACATGGCAGTCAGATGCAAGGTATGAGTTACTTGGCTTACTACTTGTCTAACAACGTAATCATGTAAATAACTTTTTGCACGACTTTTATCTTTGCCTTTGCTTTTTTTTTTTATCTGCTAGATGCTTTTTTGGCTTTTCTGGTAATTAATTTTACACCTATGCAGGAAGCATATAGATGTTTTTACCATTGTGAGTATAAAGGGGCATCTTGTTTACTAGTTAAAACGATGTTTTATATAGAAATCAAGTTATATGTTTGTAAGTATTTTATGCGCGCCCTTTTTTAGAGGAGACACATTTAGCATAATACAAGCATATGTGGAGCAGTGACCCAATTATTTCATTTTGATTGGTCTCCAAGTTTGTTGACAACTTATAATTTCATCAACAATATTTGTACAAATTGTTTGTACCTGACCTTTTGAATCCTTCAAATTTTCTTTATAGAAGGTTTTATCTGGTTTCCACTCCTATTTCCATGGAGTTTTCTTATAAAAAGAAGGCAATCTTTCTAGTAGTTTTGTACGTTGTAATGGAATCATAACAATGGAAGCATGTTATGATGCTTTAGAGTTTTATACAGGAGTTCCCCTTCTTTAAACTTTGAAAGGGTACAGTGCAATCTTTTTCTAGAAGCTACGCGAAAGAACAACTCAATTAGGCCTAGTTGACATAACCATCTTATTTGACCGATATAAATTAGGATATGTAGGAATTAATATGGAGCTAGCACAAATCAAGAAAACATAATATGAGCGTGAACGCCTGTCTATGTTTTTTGTAGACTTTGCTGTTTTATCAAATTCGCTTATTCTGAATATGCTAACAAAAGAATTGTTTTTGTAGATTAGAGGGTAGTAAAGAACATTAAACTTCTTACCCAGAATGTATTGGAACTATTCTGGACCTAAGGTTTGTTCTGAACTGGCCGGAGTATGATGTGGTCAGTTCTTAACCAAACTGATCCCAGCTCTTTAAGGCTTTGACATTTTTAAAACAGGTAAAAAGGTTGGCATTCGAATTCTAAAGCTTCCACAATCCTGCATGTTTAACCTTGTAGGCTGCGTATAAGGCTCTAATATGTCAAGACTCAAGAGGTTTTACTAAGGCCCCATTTAGAAATGATTTTTGATAGCAGATTATGTGCTTATGACCGCATAATCAAAGCTATTGCTTTATGGTTGGTATAATTGATTAGCAACTTGCTGGGATCATCAGAGCAGCCTCTTATTAGAAAAGTATATGATGCAAAATGACAAAGTTGTTACTGTTGTTCCTTAATCATAAAACTTCTTGTCTACGTATGATTATTGTATATTTCAGTCGAATCATTCAGATTTTGGACTGGTTACCTCTATCATTTTTGTTTAAAAATTAAACAAGTTTCTGCAACAGACGTATGTGAATGCTTGTTAAGTTTTAGTGCTTTACATAATTGTGAAACTGTTAAATGACAACATCACTTCTTATTTTATTCATCGGTGCAAGTCTCTTATCATTTCATTTTTTTTTCTATTTTACCCTCTGAATTAACAGAGTAGTTCATATAATTTTGTATTAGACAAATGAGGATGGGCTATATTTTAAGCTTTGTTAGGGATTGGAAGGAGTGGAGGTCCTTAAGTAGCTGGATGTAGCATATATATAGGTCGGACACTCTCCAAACTTCCCTTTATTCTAACCTCTCTCGTACCCAAAAATATTACATTAATTATTGTAAAGTGAAAACAGGAGTGAAAGAAACCCACGCCTGTTACTGGTTTTGGTCAGCTACAACTGATATTTTAATATTCTCTGATGAATCTGTGGGAAATTGGTTTTCCATGAGAAAAAATATTTGTTTTCAATTTGTTCGTGTAGAATCAAGTTATGATTTGTTTTGTAGTCGCTATAATGCAAACCAGATTCTTGATGTTATTTTGTTTTCTATGTTTTAAAGGTTCCCATACAAGTGAACAGAACTCTTGCATACAATGATGGGATGAGGATCATCGGACAAGTGAAGCATGCAGCAAAGTCTTCTCAATCTGATGGTTTTCTGACCACTGAACTTGATAGGTGAAGAAACTATATATTTATCCCAATCGATCCTCTTTTCCTATTTTTTTACAAATTATTTTGCTTGTTATGTGCTGCTCCTGTAGTAGCTATGAAATCTCAAAATTATCAACTTTATTAGGAGAGATTTCAAAAACTTTTATTAGGAGAGATTTCATTGAAACTGAAGTATTTTCTGGATTTTGGCAGGCCTGATGGTCAGCCGTGCACAGAGACCAAAGAGTTTGACTTTGTTCGCAACATGTTGATTGCTGCTGTTGAAGAACGGTACACAGATGCAGGTATTCTACATTCTTTCTCGTTAGCCGACTGCAATAGGTTGTCATTAAAAAAAAGGGGAATTAGATCCAATGAAATGATGATAATTGAATATATTTTGACAAAATATGTTATCCAATCTTAATCGTCTAATACATTACTTGGATTAATTTTCACCTAAACTTGAATGATTTTGACAAAATATGGTAGATTTTATCCCAACTGTTCAAAGCGGAACACACGGTTGAGATGAGGTAATGGCACCTTAAAGAGTATCTGAATTCATGCATAGCCACATGAGACTACTATATGGTTTAGTTTCACATCAAATAGTTAAAATAATTAAAGGAATATATTGATATAAAAATATCAAATAGTTGTTTCTCATTCATACGTACAATTTTTTTTTATTGAATATGAAATGATTAGAACTGTGGTGGTATATCCATTCCAACTTAAGGGGAACTATTTTAGTTATCGGACTTTTTAATCATAAAGAAATCTCATTATGTTGTCTGTTATGGAAAAGAATTGTCAGGAATTTCTTACCCGCTTTTTATCAGGATCAGTTAAAGATAATAACACGTTATCTTACTCTACTCTTTGTAAAAAAAAATATTTATATTTATGAAAAGCGGGTCAGAAATTCTTAGATAAAATTTCGCCATCCACTATACTTTCAGATATACGTGAAAAAGACTTGATTATAAAATATTAGAAATGATCTTTAGAGATAGGATACGAAATGAGCATATATGTTAAAAGGTTAGAGTAGCGTCAGTGGAAGATAAGATTAGAGAGAGTCGCCTTAGATGGTTTGGTCGCATAAAATGGAAGCCTTCCGATGATCCAATTAGGAAAGTAGATTTATTAGATTCGACTTATGTTAAGACAGATGGAAGTAGACCTAAAAAGATTTGTTTAGAACATATTAGAAATGATATTTCTTTATTAGATTTATACTAAGTATTTGACTTTTAATATGACACAATAGAGAAAAAAAGATTGATATAGCCGACCCCAAGTAATAGGACAAAGGCTTGATCTTGTTGTTGTAGTACTATACTTTCAATACACTGCCGCTTTTTAATTAGACATCACCAGCCTGTGCTCATATTTTCATACTTCATAGGCAGTTTGTATATATATAGGCATATTTTGTACCTAAAAACTTGTATTAATCAGCAGAAAGCCAGCTTCACAGCATCCCTACCTAAACGTAGATGAGAATCAAATCTAATGGCTTACTTCTTTTGTCTGCTTCAGCTCAATGGAGGGACAAACTTTTTAAGCTTCGATCCAAGAAAGGAACTGAACATGATTAACAACCTCTACAAGTTGATATATTCAAAGGGGGATATTTTTCTTTGAAGAAATTTGATCTGATGCAGCGTAAAATGTACAAAATGTTGTTTGTCTGAACAAAATCTGAAACAAACCTCTGACGTCTGCATCATATAATTATCCATAAATGTGTTATGCCTGTGAATATCTGTACAGATAAAACCCATAGCCTTATTAAAGAGCTTTAGATGCTCAGAAACTTTGTTGAAAGTAAGATTATCTGTCAACATATGTATGTATATATATATTAAGGAAGAAGGAACATTAAGATTCTGAAATGCCTGACACGATAGGTCAGTCAAAAAGTCTTATTGTTGGTGGTGAGGCGGCAGAGTTTTTTTATTGCCAAGCTTCAGAAAATGATAATTGAATGCCATTGATATCAAGGATTATTGACCAGAGGAATTTAAAATTAAATATGATATAAAATAAATACATATATGTTAGAAATGCTTATGTTATTTAGTTGGTTGTAAAGTAAAGATTATGACTCTATTTTTTGATTAATTATTTTGTGCGGACGTCGAATGCTGTTCGAAGGCCAATCAGAATGCGTCACGTTCCCCATGTGCTCAGTATCGTTGACGTGTCATATTCTGGTTGGTTTCTGGATTATGTTCTGTTATGTTGGTCTCCGCACAAAATAATTTTTCCTATTTTTTTATTAGATTCATATACATGCAGTAAAAATATGATGGACAGCAATGGCAAGAGTAGTTAGGTGAGGTGCGTAGCCACCAGCGGTAGTGGGCAGGTGGTGGCAGATGAGTTATCTGAGGGATTGTCAATTGCTCTTTGATATAGTGTGGTTGGCTTGATGGTTGAAAATTTGAAGTTCTTATCTTTTGCTAATATATTGCAAACTCATTAAATCTTATGTTGGTGGAGGCCTGTACCGTTGGTTTCATTCTACTTGTATGCCCAAAGATGCACTAAGAAAAATTAAGCCTCCTCTCATTTTTCTTTTGATAAATGGCCTTACTAATAAATTGTATATTCTGCATTGGACTTGTGTTTCTAAGCCAATGAATCTGGGTGGTCTTAGAATTTAGACTTAGGCTTTGTTTGAGATTGTCTTTTTTATTGCTTTTTGAAGAAACTTTTTAGTTAAAAAATTAAAACTTTTGTTAAAAAAAATTACTTCAAGTTAAAAAAATCATCCCAAACGAAGCCTTAGTTCAAGATTACTTTCTTATTGCTTCTTAATCTAATATTAAAATTTTAATTTTTGAATTAGAAAGTCGCTTTAAGCAGTAAAAAAAGGTTTTATTTGAGAGAGTTTTTGTAAATTTTTAGTTTAAATTTTTTAATTTTTGTATTGAAAAAAGCTGTTCCATGATTTTATTACTACTTAAAATAATTTTTAGTACGAAAATTTTAATATTTATATTAGAAAATCACTTCAAGAAGTAATAAAAAAAACCGTCGCAAATAAATCCTTAAGTCTCCTTTTGTTCTATGCATTGCTTGCAAAATTAAATATTAATGGATTCTATGAATAATTCGCTTAGTTCTCAATGGGCCTCTAAATACACTTCAACATGGTAATTTGCTGCTCAATGCTCTCAGCACTGGAAGACCATTGCCTTGATTGCTGCTTATGTGACCAACGAAATTTTACAGCACTAACCTTTGAATTCTTAATTTGTCACAGTATAAGAAAATATAGGGTATAAAAACTCACACTTTTATATTACAATATTTGGTTCTACTACAACACACTGGCAGACTTAGCATTATACAAAAATAACAGCAAAATAGAAGTAATTCACGAGCAAAATAAAAAAGGGTGCAGAAGACCACATAAGTTAATAACGAATATTTAGTAAATAACTGATAAACTACTGTGTACAAAGAATAATGCACTTCAAAACTTTCCTGCCTTGAAAGGTTAATAAGTAAGCCTCTGTCACTCACAAAATGTTCTCTACTGCCCAAACTTGCCAGAATTATTCTGCTGAGCTCGTTGCAAACCCTTCCATGCCAATTTGAAGGTCTACTAATATGTATCAAACAGGTTAGAGAAAATGCACAGAATTTCTTTTCCTGTTAAAATATGAAGATGACAGCCTTTGAGCCCATACGCTTTCTTCCGGTGACCATGATAACGGATGACCGGTCATGAATGCGCACCATCTTAGGTTCAGTAAACCAGAGTCGCAAGATACTCGTCGCCGCCTTTGAAGATGGAGACTATTTTTGATTCAACATCTGGATCTTCGTTGCAGACTAGATCTGCAAATCTAGTCCTTTTTTTATGGAGATCGTCATCATTCTCAGAGATCATGCGCAGGCTCAGTACTCTCAGGGCTTCCACTGCTGTGCTGTGGAAATCAAGTTCTGTGTAAGCACAGAATGCGTATGTGCAGGTTGAAGGATCAGGTTTGACTTTGTCATGATGCATTTGCTGGATAATAGTTTCTATCACATCAATTAGTCCCTGTTAGATTCATCATACCACGAATAAAAATCAGTTGAATCCATGTATTGCTTGTAGGGAAAAATAGTAGGTGCGGAGATTGGACGTATAGGTACGTCCGGACTCCAATAAAATGTTGACATTTGGAGTGGACACGTTGGATTTATTTTTTACTTTATTTTGATGTGTCCGCGGAACTTTAAGAGCGAAGGTAAAGTGCAGGTAAAACACAGGTAAATCACAATCAAAGCGCAGTAAAAAAGGACAACAAAAGAGCAGTCAATTAAAGTGCAGGTAAAACACAGTCAAAACGCAATAAAAAAGTGCAACAAAAGAGCAGTTAAAACGCAACAACAGTGCAACTAAAGTGCAATTAAAGCGCACAAAAAAACGTGCAGCCAAAGTACACTCCACGTGTCAAATTTTAAGTGGATGTCCGGACGTATCTCTACGTCCGGTCTCCGAACCTAATAAGTTTTCCTGCTTGTAGAAACATGACAGATTTAGAAAATACGTGAGGATAACCTCTGTATGTTCTTCTACTTCTTTTGAAGATATCTTTGCGTATGCTTGTTGAAGGATTTCATTGAATAAATGGACATCAAGTTTTATTTCATCAGAACTTGCTTGGTTAAAAATATCCAATGCTCCTTGGAAATCATCAAGTGCTAGCAAAACCTGTAATGCAATTAAAATTATTTAAGATAAAAGCAATCAATAGACAAATGCAAGAAATACAGAATTCGAATTTTTTTTTTATTTCTTCAAATAAAAAAAAAGTAAGAACAATTCAGGCGAGAAAATACGGAAATACAAAAGTTTGCAACAACTGCAGGATCTTAGAAGAAAGATTTTGTAATCCATTGACTGGAACTAAAAAAACTAAGATATCCAAATTTATTTTGCAATAAATATTAAAAAAATTTAGAGTTATAATATCCTGATCAAATTTTGATCAAAATGGATCTCAAAGTCATTAAATTTCTTTTAAGATGAGTACACTATGAAAAAATCAATCAAAATTTATATTGCACTCTTATCGAAATAAATTAAATAGCTTTAAGATCCATCCAGATTAAAACTTTAGTTTAGGATATCTTAGACAATTTTTTTCCCTTAGAATAATATAAAGAATTAACTTGGTCACAATTTGAGAATTTTAGAGCAAAATACCTTCACAAGTGCCGTGTAAGTCATTATCTGTGGAAAGAAACCATCACGGAGCATCAAAGACGTTAATGCAAGTGCCGATCTGAAACATGAAATTAAGCTACAACACTCTATAATAATGTGATATGTAGCAGCATCAATTAGGAAACCATATGATCTCATTCTTTGGAAGTATTTGATAGCGGTCAGACCCTGCATAAAAAAAATGGACATATGTAATAGCCCATATTTTAACCCAGACAAATAAGTTTTTAGGAGTCATTATAAGTCCAACTCACAAACCGTCTTCATCATAACATAAATATTGTAATGTTTTAATTATTTTATTTTTTTTCATAATTTTAGATGTTGCTGGAAATCCTAAAGAAATTGACACTTGTTGGTACAAGTGGGAGTTTCGGGATCGTTGGGTATCCGTTTTGCAAATCAATTTCATCAAAATGTTCTAAAAATGATAGGCTATTTTTTGGATATTTTTCTATAATTTTTAAAGATCAAAAATATTTATATGAATTGTATATTAAAAATTGAATAAATTATATAATTATAATTACATCATATTATTATTTTATTCCTAAATATCTAATTATACCATATAAGCTGTTAAAAACCTTTTTCTCTCTTAATTCCCTTAATTCAGCTAATAGAGAACCTATAAGGGAAATTAGAGAGAAATTTGCTGAGAGAAAAAAAAGTTATGATTTGGAGGTCGTCAAAAGATTTTTTGTTAGTTCCTCCAATTGTAAAATTTACTCACTTCATTGTATGGAACAATTACTCTATCTATTATTTCAAAGATTTTATAGATTGTGTTTTATACATTTTTATTTGATCAAAACTTGCAGAAGTTGCGATATTTTAATTTTTAGAAAACTTTCACCGCATAACCTTTAGTATACGATAGATGTCATCGACATGAACATTTTGATAGACATAAATTAAATTAGCCATCTGGGCATAACATCCCGGTGTATCTACCTTGTGTCTTTAGCAAAGTCTTTGTTGAGCCCATAGGGCTGGAATTAGACGGGATTCCGGGACCTTAGTTCAATGACTTGAGGGTTAGACTGGTGCGTGCCTGAGAAAGAAGAAATACACCGGTAGATACACCAGTTAAATGAAAGAATGGTGTAGTAACAAAGGTTTGCAACTAATAGATTTTCCTGTATTTTTCACCAGTTAAATTTTTCATTTTTCACCAGTTAAATTGGAAGAATGATTTTTTGAAATAAATGCATAATATACAAATTTGATAGATTTTCCTGTATTTTATGAATTACTATATTTCATACATGACATTGATAACAATACAACATTTGTATGTAAGAAAGCGAGGCTTAATGAAAGGCTGGTTGTTAACTTGAAAGATGAATTCCGATACCAATTGATTGACAGTTGGGCCTAATTAAGACTAATACCAATTAGGCGATAATTAGGGTTAACTGATACAAATTAATTGACAGTTGGGCATAGATTAAGATTGATACCCAACTAAGCAGTAATTGAGGTGGAAGGATACCACATTAAAGCTGTTGCATTCATGATAGCATTTACATGATGGTACATTGAATTGATTGATATTATAACTTAAATCGTATTGGCATTAATACAACAAAATATAACATATTGACATGACTCATTATGTGATAGTCATCTTTAATTCTTCTTTGATATAGTACTCTTTATCGTATGTCTTATAGTTTGATAGATTTCTTTTGACTTCACTGATCATATTAATTTTATTATTGAATTTTGAGATTTTATATTGCTCATATTAACTTATGATTGATATTGATTGGAACTAGAAAATGCATATTGAGTCTTTAGCCTTGCATTGAATATAGTTATTGAACTTTGATTACTTGCTAGGATTTTATGCTCATTATGTGATTTTATGTAGTTTTAGATAATGGTAAATAGCCTACAGCTTGAGGCTATATATGTATTGTTGCTAATGTAGTGTTTATTTTAGTTCTTTAATTTATGTATTCTTTTGTAGCAAGTGTGACTATTGTATATATTGTTTTAAACTCTGGTTGTAAATTGTAATTATTAACAGTAATAATGTAAATTATATTTTTCTCAGTTTATTGATTTTCTTTGATGCAATTAAAGATCTCTGAATGTCTGCATTTATCTTATTTATATGGATGAGTATTGATTGTTAATGAAAAGTATCAGATAATAAAGAAAAGAGTATAAAGAAATTCTTCGACTTTAAATTCCAGGGAGTGACTGATGAGGACATCGATCCAAGGTTCAAACAGGTGTATCGCCGGAAGAATCGCAGATCGACGGCCACGATTCAGAGCTTATATTTTAGTTATTATGCATTTTATTTTATGTATTCATTTTATACCCTTATGTTGAGTTGAGTCATGTTAGGGCCCTGAGGGCAATTTAGTCTTTATTTCTTCTTGTATGCTTGAGACCTATATATATAGGTCTTTTCTCTTGTAATAGCTAAGGAATATTTGAATGAAAATTATTTTGTTTCTACTTCTTCTTCTTGAATGAGAGCTTGAGAAGGGAGAGAGCTCAAGGGGAGCAAATCGCAAGGCCCACCAGTCGTTGGAAGAGTCCGCGGCTCGTGGTTAAGTTATTCTATATTCTCGTTCGTATCTCACTCCATCTTCTTCTCCTCCACCACAAGATAATCCCTCCACAACCCAAATTGCCGCCGCCCCTTGGAAGCCTGCCGCCGGCCACTTCCACGGTCCCGGCCGGCCACCTTGCCGGCGACTTCCCCCACCCGTCCAACCCCTCCTTCCGCTTGCTTCAAATTTGAAATTTGAATTTCAAATTTCAAATTCTTTCCTAATTTGGAAATCCAATTTAGGAAAGTTTTCATGATGGAATTCAATTTCAATTTGATTTAGATTGGAGTTATGAAACCTATTGCCACGTCATCATCCTAAATTGGAAGCCTATTCCCTTGAATTCCCCTTTCTCCCCCTTAGCATGCCGCCGGCCTCATCTTTGGAGGAGCCCCATTAATGCCATCATTAAGGCATTGAAGAAGCTTGAATTTGAAATCAATTTCAAATTACTTTTCCCTCCTAATTCCTTTAAAACCTGAAATTAATTTCAGGTTTTAAATTAATCCCTCCTCTCTTGAAACCGCCGGCCTCCTCCCCTTATTGAGCCCCCATTAATTCCCCACTTAAGGCCTTAACTCCACTTGATTTGAAATTAAAATATCAAGCCATTTCCCTCCTAATCTATTCAAAATTGAAATTAACTTTCAGTTTTGATTAATCTCCCCCCATAATTTCCTAAACTTCTTTTTCCCTAACCCTAACCTCCTCCTTCTTGCACCCGCCAAACCCCACCCTCTCTCCTTGGGATTCCCGCCGGTCGCATCTCCTTCTCTCCCACCTTTTCAAGTGCAAGTACTCTCTTTCAACACCACATTCTTCCTCCCTTCGTGTGGAAAATTCTCCGACGCCAAGCATGCATGGCGGAATCCGAATGGAACTTCGGATTTGTGCATGACGATCGAGGTCAAGTCGACATCCACCAATCGCCGTTCTTTGATGTGGGCTTTGATTTCGACGACACCGTTGAAGACTACTTGAATCGCATCCTCCCCACGCTCGTAGACGTCATCGACGAGCAATTCGAGGACTATTCGTGGACCGTCAACGGCTATCCGTCCGTGTCTCCTCCACCACCGTCGACCTTTCCGTGGCTCAAGACCATCGGCGTTGCAACCTTACTCATGGCATCGTTTGGTGTGCTGAAGATCTTCTCCCGCTAAGCCTAGTGTAGTTGAGTGATCAATCCCCAAGGTGAAACTCTCGTTATTAAATTACGGATTGTTGATTAATAGCTTTTGGTATTGCTACTATCCTTGGTTATCCATGAGTTTTTGGTTAATCTACTTGTACTCCTTCGCCTAAGCAAGTTAACAACTAAGAACCTTTAATGATTTTACTTGTTATCTCAATAAGCTCTTAATTGTAATTCCATTGTCAATCACTTTTAATTTTCTTAAGAAGCTCCTTCGCATGTGGTATCACATCATCTTGGTATCAGAGCATGGTAGGCATGCATGACATGTTAGAAAAACATCCTAGGGTTTAACCGTTCGTTATAGCTTTAATTTTGCATGCATATCATTGCGTAGCTTCAAAATATTCTCTGTTTTAGCCGCTGTTTTTACATTTCCTGCACATTGTCATGAGCATTTAAGTCATCCTAGCTAGTGTCATTTTGTTGCCTTTGAACTTGTAGCATTTCTAAGTGCATAGGACAACTCCACCTTGAGGTTTCACTGTTGTCCTCACTGTTCCAACAGCTTTTAGACGTCCTATAGTGAACTGTAAGTTAATGTTTAAGTGCTGTCTACACCTTAGAACCCCTCCTAAACACTTAGACAACTTGGCCCATTGCTTAACTTGCTGTCCACTAATTTTCTGCACTTAGTATGGCCTTTAGAATGAATTCTAGGTAGTGTTAAGTTGCTGTCCACTCATTCCTGCAGCTGTTAGGCTTCCGTTAGTGAACCTAGAGTCACTGTTGAGGTGCTGTCCACGCCTTGGAACCTTGCCAAAATCACTTAGGTAACTTCACCCCTCATTTTTGCTTGCTGCCCTGAACTTTCCAGCTGCTGTAGTTACCTTTTCAGCAAGCATTTCGTTGGGATTTGCCACTGCCTTTGACTTAGAAGCCCTCCTTAGTGTCCCCTTACACCCAATCTTCTTTGAGTATCACTTGACACTTCCCGATGGACCCGATAAGACTCCAAAAGAGATTAGATGAGATCGTTAACCTAGTGGGCAATATGACTAGGATTATGACAGAGAAACCCGTTGACTATCCCTACTCTAATTACAGGCCCCACTCAGCTTATCACCCGAGACATGAGCCTAGGCCTCCACGACCTCACTTAGAGTCACCTTATTGTTTGCCTACCTTTGATGGTTCCTCGGAGCCTTACTATTTTAGGGAATGAGCCAAATAATTAGATGACTATTTTGAATCATGTCATATCCCTGAATCCCACCAGGTTAGCATCGCTAGGTCTCACCTTAAAGGTCGAGCTCTTCAATTTTGGGCAAGATTGGAAGATCATAAAGAGTCTCGCGGTGAGTATCCTACCTCTAATTGGAGAGACATGAGGAGAGAACCCAACTTAAAATATAGACCCTCTACCTGTGGACAACCTGTTGATTCTAAGTTTAGGTCCCCCCCCTGCCCATCAAACCATTGGATATTACACTCTCAATACCCCTACCCCTAGTGACCATTATTTAGAGCACCACCCTACCCCTTGCAGAACAAACCGTGGACCTTACTGTGGTCAAGACCACCCACCCATTATTAACATCCGGGTTGCTGCCCCACCCTATAAGTCTTCACCTAACCTTGATGGCCGACCCTCTACTGAGCCTTCTGTTAGACCAATCTCTTATGACTCTCCACTTAGACCTACTTCTAGCCCTCCCAGTCAACCGTTAGACTCCATAGTCCTTGACCCTGCAAGTATGATTATAATCAAGGAAGACATTAAGACAATGAGGTTCCCTGAACCTGAGACTGAGTGCATCCATTTCGTGGATACTAGTGATATCACTAATGATGAAGAATTCTTTGAGGATGGAACATAAGTGATTGAATCAAACTCCCAGAATGACTTAAACCCTGAGCTAGGAAAGTTAGAACCTGTAAACGTCGACACCTTAACCCACCCCGGTCCTAGTCTCTTCGAGGATAAGTCTTTGAACAAAGTATGCCTTGAGGATATTAATTTGATCTCAAACGACACTGATTTGACCTTGAACCCTGTGGAGTTAAATTTGAAAGATTCTAATTTAATTGACCCCGAACCTGATCCTACTAAGATTATTAATATGAATTTGGATGATAGTCAATTGAATCTGAACAATTCTGAGTCTATTTTGAAAATTGGGCATCCTAGTGTTTTATTGGAGTCTATTTTAGGAGTTGCCCCTTTAGAGTTGCATTTGAAGGAGTGTGATTTTCTTGATTTGACTTATCTCACCACTCCTCATACTGACTTTAATGTTAGAGAGAATTTTAGCCCTTACTTTCATGTCACCACTCTAACTGTTGTGCCCACTTCTGATATGGATACCATACCCCATTTCTTAAGTCTCATACCATGCTGGTGACTCGTTTGGCTATCCCATTATGGCTGTGAGTCAGGACCCATCATCTTACTTTGTTCCTGATTCATTTGTTTTGCCCACTATGTTCTTATCCTTCCCTGTTAAAGACAATCTCTCTCCTAGTTGGATGAATTTGCTAGATGACACTGTCAACCCTAGGAGACTACCTGCGACTTTAACTCAGACTTCCCATAGAAGTACCCCGGTAGCTAAGAACGTTTTCATTTCTCCCCCTACACCAGTCCCCTTAGACCGAACACTTTAGACCCCTCTTTTCGTGACTCGTTCACCTTTTCTAGCTATGTGTTCGTGTTAGTTAGTATGATGTGTGTGTGTTGTAGTCTGTTTTCTTCTAAGTTATTTCTGTTTAAAACTTTTGTGTGAGCCCTGATTCTTGTCATTTTTCATGCATACCGGTTCTTTTGCATATGCATTTGCATCTCATCTCCAGGAGCTTTATAAAGAAATTAAAAGAAGAATTGAACAATGTAACTCCAATTATAAGCTTATTTCAGATCACAAGAAAAGATTTAAAGAATTCGAGGTTAGAAACTTTGTGATGGTACGGATCCGTCCGGGCTCCGTGAAGAAGTTACATGCTAAAAGCGCCAGACCCTTTTGGGTAATTTCAAAGGTAATTAGTAATGCTTATGTGCTGGACCTTCCTAAAGGTTTTAACATCAATCCTACATTTAATATAGAAGATCTAGTAACCTTTGAGGGACCAGAGCTGAAACCTAATAATCCACTTCAAATTGAGCCTTTTGAGAACCCACCCAGTGAGATCCTCAGCCTACCCCCACTCCCCAATCTACCCCACTTACCTATTGCGGAGAAGGTTGAAGCTATACTTAACGATGAAATCATTTCCATGAAGGAAGGCGGGCGCCACAGGTACTTGGTTCATTGGAAAGGGAAGCCGGTGACCGAGGAAACATGGACTAATCGAGAGGAGTTACAGAGATTGGATCCAGATCTTTTAGAGATGTACGAGAGCTCCAAAGATTTTCACTCGATGGGGTCGAGCTTTCTCCCACCTGGGGAGAATGATGAGGACATCAATCCAAGGTTCAAACAGGTGTATCGCCGGAAGAATCGCAGATCGACGGCCACGATTCAGAGCTTATATTTTAGTTATTATGCATTTTATTTTATGTATTCCTTTTATACCCTTATGTTGAGTTGAGTCATGTTGGGGCCCTGAGGGCAATTTAGTCTTTATTTCTTCTTGTATGCTTGAGACCTATATATATGGGTCTTTTCTCTTGTAATAGCTAAGGAATATTTGAATGAAAATTATTTTGTTTCTACTTCTTCTTCTTGCATGAGAGCTTGAGAAGGGAGAGAGCTCAAGGGGAGCAAATCGCAAGGCCCACCAGTCGTTGGAAGAGTCCGCAGCTCGTGGTTAAGTTATTCTATATTCTCGTTCGTATCTCACTCCATCTTCTTCTCCACCACCACAAGAAAATCCCTCCACAACCCAAATTGCCGCCGCCCCTTGGAAGCCCGCCGCCGGCCACTTCCACGGTCCCGGCCGGCCACCTTGCCGGCGACTTCCCCCACCCGTCCAACCCCTCCTTCCGCTTGCTTCAAATTTGAAATTTGAATTTCAAATTTCAAATTCTTTTCTAATTTGGAAATCCAATTTAGGAAAGTTTTCATGATGGAATTCAATTTCAATTTGATTTAGATTGGAGTTATGAAACCTATTGCCACGTCATCATCCTAAATTGGAAGCCTATTCCCTTGAATTCCCCTTTCTCCCCCTTAGCATGCCGTCGGCCTCATCTTTGGAGGAGCCCCATTAATGCCATCATTAAGGCATTGATGAAGCTTGAATTTGAAATCAATTTCAAATTACTTTTCCCTCCTAATTCCTTTAAAACCTGAAATTAATTTTAGGTTTTAAATTAATCCCTCCTCTCTTGAAACCGCCGGCCTCCTCCCCTTATTGAGCCCCCATTAATTCCCCACTTAAGGCCTTAACTCCACTTGATTTGAAATTAAAATATCAAGCCATTTCCCTCCTAATCTATTCAAAACTGAAATTAACTTTCAGTTTTGATTAATCTCCCCCCATAATTTCCTAAACTTCTTTTTCCCTAACCCTAACCTCCTCCTCCTTGCACCCGCCAAACCCCACCCTCTCTCCTTGGGATTCCCGCCGGTCGCATCTCCTTCTCTCCCACCTTTTCAAGTGCAAGTACTCTCTTTCAACACCACATTCTTCCTCCCTTCGTGTGGAAAATTCTCCGACGCCAAGCATGCATGGTGGAATCCGAAAGGAACTTCGGATTTGTGCATGACGATCGAGGTCAAGTCGACATCCACCAATCGCCGTTCTTTGATGTGGGCTTTGATTTCGACGACACCGTTGAAGACTACTTGAATCGCATCCTCCCCATGCTCGAAGACGTCATCGACGAGCAATTCGAGGACTATTCGTGGACCGTCAACGGCTATCCATCCGTGTCTCCTCCACCACCGTCGACCTTTCCGTGGCTCAAGACCATCGGCGTTGCAACCTTACTCATGGCATCGTTTGGTGTGCTGAAGATCTTCTCCCGCTAAGCCTAGTGTAGTTGAGTGATCAATCCCCAAGGTGAAACTCTCGTTATTAAATTACGAATTGTTGATTAATAGCTTTTGGTATTGCTACTATCCTTGGTTATCCATGAGTTTTTGGTTAATCTACTTGTACTCCTTCGCCTAAGCAAGTTAACAACTAAGAACCTTTAATGATTTTACTTGTTATCTCAATAAGCTCTTAATTGTAATTCCATTGTCAGTCACTTTTAATTTTCTTAAGAAGCTCCTTCGCATGTGGTATCACATCAGTGACAATACATATATAAAATAAATAATCACCTACAACAAATCAATAACTAAAATATGAACAAGAGTAGATGTTTGTTAACTGGTACACTCTTAAATAATTGAAGAATCCACCATCTATAAGAAATGCTTACATGTCCAGCTTCTACAAGTGCATGAAGAACGATGTTGTACAAATCAGTTATTTTATGAGGCTCCATTTCCAGTAACATCTTTTCTGCCATTTCCAGACGCTGGAGCATCTCAGGTATCATGCCCTCCATTCCAAGGGCTCTTATCTGAAATTTAGAGGATGTGTAGTTTAAAAAATACATGCATTAAGCATTTTTAACAAAACTTAGAACCTTCGTTGAAATTTATATGAAATTGACCAGGTGATTTTTATAGAGAAAATGTAAAGAAATTACCCAAAAAAATGTAACATAAAAATAAGATTAAATTTAATTAGTACAGTTTATTGATGGTTTAAGCAAGAAATAAGGAATCATTCATGAAGCGCATCAAATGTGACAAATCTGCTGCAGTGGATGTTCACTAATAGCCCCAAAGGAGAGGGAAGTGGCGATAGAGCATGTTGTTTACATGGCGAGAGGACCTGCCGATCAAGCATCCTGTGGTGGTATAGGCCTGTTAATTGGTGATTTGCAGGACCATTATGATATAAAATACACTTCAAGAAGTTACTTCTGTAACTGTATAAATGCATGATTATCTTTAGACTATTTTATTCTCCATTGCATTTATTCATTTTTTACTAGTCTTCAGCCTAGATTTGATACTGAAAAACCTCTTTTATAACCTTGTATACTTCTCTATATTCTCAATATTTTAATGAAAAAATTAAGTTAATATTCAAAATCAGAACCTTAATCCACCCACTTGCTTTTCTCTCTCCTCACTGTATCCCTATCCCTCGGATATTTTCACGCAGTTGGACCCCTTCTTCCAATTGTCTCTCTTGGACATGCCTACAAAACCTCCTACAAACCCACGCCTCTATAAAATCTCTAATACGTAAATCTATCAAATCTCCAAAACCTAACTCCAACACTCCAACTAATTAAAAAAAAAAAAAGGCTAACATCTCTATACCATCAAAAAGCAACCTTAATCTTTACATGCTGTTCTAATACGCCACACACGCCTCCAATTCTTCAAAATGCCTGAAACATTCAAAATAAACCTAACATATATACGCTATCCCTCTTACACCAAGCTTAAAAACCTACAGCAAGCCTCCACCCTACAGGCACCTCTCTCCAAAACACCTTCTTATCATACTCTCTTCCATGAAGAAACTCCATAGAAACAAATAAACAAAAGATTTTCAATCTACATCGCTTCTCCACAAACAGGACTCTCCTATCTCCTCCATACCACCAACCTCAACAATATGGCCACCATTCACCAATCTCTACAAAGAGCTAGCGCACATAAGCCATGATTTCAAAATCCTCTTTTATGTTTTGTTGCCACGTGTGACTTCAACACCAGCCTTCTGATAGGCAACAATAGGAAAGAATAAAAATTAATCACTGAAATCAGAATTTCAACAATTGCACCAAGCAGATTTTATGAAAGAAAACAGAAGGAAAACACTCTTGATTGCTAGAAGATACAAGTGATACTTTATTCGAGAGGAGGATCAATCCTTCCAAAATCTCTAGATGCCGCTAGAGCCCAAGATGCTAAGCACCAAACAAAAAATACAGCAATATTCAAGATGCCCTAACCCTGAACCAAAACTCCTATTCAAAACAAACATAAAAATAACCCAAAAGGACCAAACAGCCCTCTCTCTCTCTCTCTCTCTCTCTCTCTCTCTCTCTCTCTCTCTCTCTCTCTCTCTCTCTTCCATAAGTAGTGGACCCCACCCCCAAGGCGGTAGAATTTTGAGCCTGCTGTAGGTGATGAGCCGGCCCAAGAGCTGGGTCGGTTGGACTAGTCCCTACTAGACCAGTCTAGGCGTATCAATACCCCGCTTCCAAAGAACCATCTTGTCCTGAAGGTGAACATACCGGAATTAATGTTGCACCCTCTCATAAGGCTCGCATGTAGCATCAAAATTTGGGAAGACTTCCACTTTATCAACACCTCCTTTAGCCCTCCTCTCTATCGCACTCCTTGTAGCTCAAGGGGTTCCAATATCACTTCCAAATCTTTAGTCAATGTTGCTGGCAACTCTGAACTTGATGTGTGATCTCCTACAGCTCTCCTCAACTGTGATACATAAAAAAATTTGATGTATGGTGGCGTGTAAGCGTGTTGGCTCAAGAAAATGGCACGAATGCATGAATCCCGCTTTACAGCCGTAGGATTTCATTTCCCTTAAGTCAGATTATAATTAACCAGATTTTTCCTGAGGGTGGTGTCAGGGTTTAATTAGATCTCGGGTCCTTACTTCCCATGAGCGCAAACACTCATAGTTAATTACCCCTCTTAACACGTAGGAGAGAACTCTCGATTAAGGATAAATAAATTTTAGATATTTTGTCTCAATAGTGAGAAAAATGGAGGTAAACCCGATGAAGATCCCATGGTTCTGTCGTCCCGGGTATATCGTAGATTTCAGTCTACCAACTCTAACAATCATTGACCGTAGTGTCTAGAGAATCTGATTAACAGCCATGGGTTGCCTCCTCTCAGGGATCCCGAGTAGACTGAAGTGGTTAGATGTGGGTTTTAATTTTATGAGATGTTTTGGGGTTTACATCTATTAGAATACACATAAATTGATTTGGTTGACAATTTTTATGGCTTTAAAAAAAAGTAGCCAGGGGATTTAAATTTTAATGGGGCTTACTGCTCTATTTATGAGTTGCCCAAAGATGGGTCTTACAACCTAACTCTACAACAAGGATGCCCGAGGATTTTGTTTGGATTTATGGTAGGTCTTATTAATTTCGTTAAAATTTTGCCTTAAAGCAAGCCTTATAACCTAATCCTATAGACTAGGATACCCAAGTGAGAAGTCTAGGGTTGTATTATCACCTAAACATTTCTCTCGGAGGTCGGACTTACGACTTCTATTAGAAGTGGCCGGTTTTTTAATTGGGGGTTAGGGGTTAAGTTAATTTTACCTAAAACTTTCCCCTAATGTCGGGCTTACTGTTTTCCTTTGAAAGTTGCCGGATAATGGGTTTTACAACCAAGTTCTTATAGACGAGGCTGCCCAAGGATTTGAATTTCATTGTGTTTGTTGAGAGGATGCCAGTTGTTTAGAATTTGTTACTTGGAGAGATTGAGAGGTTTGTGAGTGAGTTTGTGATTTTGACACTTACTTGCAAGCAGTTTGTTTAGCTTTTAGTAGTGTGTTATTTTTATTTTGTGCTCGTAGATTTTTCCTACAATAGTAGTCTGTTACTCTACTTTAGCACTGTCGTTTGTTGGTTGCTTTTTACACACTTCTCGTATTTTGTTCTACCTGCATAGCTTAGATTTATCAGCATTCATTCAATTTATTTATGATGTACTAATTATTCATTTGCTTGTTTGTAGGTAATCGTAGCCAGTATTTACAATAGCCAGGGCTTGTAGTTGCAGAGGAGAGAGCCCACATGTAGCTGTAGTAAATAGGAGAGGCTTTGGAGAGATTGCAAGGTGTTTTGTTTCTGTTAGAGAGTTTCAGTTCATGTTGTGGGGAATTTTAAGAGTTGTTGTAAGAGTTGTATTGTTTTGAGAGTTGTATTGTTTTGAGAGTTGAATTTTCTTGTATATATATGATTAGTGAAAAAACAATATTTCTCTTCTTGCATTTTTTTAAACTCTTATACTTTAAAAGTCTCAAAATTTAAAGTTCTCGTACTTTAAATTTTCATTTAAAATGTTCTCGGATGTAAAATTAAACAATGAATTTTAATTAGTTAATTAATTTTGAATAATCAATTAATGAAATAATTTGTTGCAAGTCTTGCTGTTTCATTAATTGAAGGAAGAGAGATGATATTTTGAAAATTAGAGACCTCTAAAGTTTCAAAGTAGAATAGCATTTGAAATGCCACAACAATTCAAAGTTTTCTATCCATCAAAATCTATGTTGGAATCTTTTAAAGCGAGATCTCATTTAGAGACATTCAAAACAATCTCATTTGAAGACATTCGAGGCTTTTCAAAATAGTCTTTGGAATGAAATGATAACATCCAAGAAGCTCTCATTCAAATGGGATGACATTTGAGGGCATGATGAGAAGTAAGGTAAAAGCAAATGGAAGAATATACTCGCTCCTATGTTCTTATCAAAATTTTTGATAATAGGCTCTTAGTAATGATTCAAATAAGGTTAATCCCAATGATGATTGCAAAGGTCATTAAAGAAGGAACTATTTAGATTTAAAGGGACTAAAGGAGAATGAGTGTTTGTAGTTTCTCAGTTCCCATGCATTTGACGATACAGGCAACTTTAAAGATCTCAATTAATCAATTTTTTTTATTAATCTTAATCAGTTAATTTTTATTAAATATTAACTAACTAAATTAGTTAATTAATATTTAGAAGTCAATTTTAACATTTTAGTTGAATCATTATTCAAATTGAATTTCCTTCTAAATTTTTAAGAAAATTTCAGCAACCTCCCGGCATCTCCTCCCCACCGAGGGAGAAATCGGGACGGCATCTGCCATAATTTCTTCCTACCTGGACCTAAGGTCGACGGCGTAGGGTCTTCGATTTAAAATCATCTCGTTGGACCTAAGGTCAACAACACGAGGTCTTCAATTTGAAACAATCCGACCAGATCTAAGATCGATCGCGTGGGTCATCGATTTGAACATTCCTAACCGAACCTAAGGTCGATAGTGCAGACCTTCAACACCTGTTTGAAAGTCTTTTTTTTTCTTTTCTTATAACATTATATAATTATATATATAACATTACATACAACCATATAAAGAGAGAGAGTACACGTCAGGCTAGGGCACGATCGAGCAGAGGCTTGCGAGCAGGGGGATGTCGAGTTCGAGCTTGGGAGTCGCGAGCAGGGTCGATCAAGGCGTTGGCGTCGGATGAGGGTGTCAACTTGGACATCGAGACAGGAGGAGGCCGACGATAAGATTTGGCATGGCTTCCTTCTTTCTGCGTGTTATTGTGGGAGACAAGGAGGTTTGGCTCCTTTGAACAACACAGAGAGACGAGAGGGAAGAGAGAGTGAAGTGGTTTTCGAATGATGAGAGCGAATGGACTCATGTGGTTTTATGTCGTAAGGGAAGTTAGAGAAGCGAAGCTTTGCGTTGTTTGGGGATATCAAGCGAAGTGCGGTCAGCTTAGACATCGAGACAAATGCGTTGCTTCGTGTTGATTCGAAATTTTATCTTTTTTTTTTAGTCAACATGGCAGTGGTGGGGGGTAACCTCAAATGATACGCCACTATTATAATTTTCTCTAGTATCTCATAAGGGCCAAAATATCATTGAGCCAACTTCTCGTTCCTCCTGTAGTGACTTTCCTCTATTTGTAAGGTCGCAGCTTCGAGAACACCCTATCCCTTGCTTCAAGCTAAATGACCTTCCTGTGCCCATCTGGCTGTTTCTTCATAATATGTTGAGTCCTCAACATATGCCTCTTCAATTATTCCAACACCCTGTCTCTCTCCTCCAAATACTCTACTGAAAAATCAGGGTGCTACTATACCCAAAATGCACTATGTGAGGTGGATCATGTCTGTATAACACTTTGAATGAGGTCATATGAGAGGCCGAATGATATGAAGTGTTGTACCAATATTCAGCTCATGCCAACCACTTGGCCCCGCAGTTGAGGTGTCTACATCACAAAGAATCATAGGTACTGAGGAACACCTTATCCCTGTCAGATATTATAGACTATGGTATCCCATGCAGTCTAACCACCTCCCTGATGAAAGCAGATGCCACTATCATGATCTTGTAGGGGTGTCGTATGGGAATAAAATGAACATACTTGCTCAATCTATCTACTACCACTAAAATCACTATGAACCCTTCAGATCAGGGTAATCCATTGATGAAGTCCATTGATACCTCCTACGACGCCTGATCTAGTAGAGCTAAGGGATGCAGTAATCCTCTTGGTGCCATGGCCATTTACTTATTCCTTTGACATATCTCACAACTAGCTACCAACTCCTCCACATCCATGTGCATCCCCTTCCAATACAATTCTGAGGCAGTCTCCTATATATCGTCTGCACTCCTAAATGTCCCCCAACTAGGCATTACAAATCTCCTCTGGTACAGAAGCATTTTCCATTATAAAGAATAGCCCAAGTGGCTACTTCCATCATTCAATAAATCTGCCCTAATTCTCCCCAACTCATCTCGTGCACTTTCTTCCTTAATGGCCCCACAATCCAGCATCAGTGGTATCAACACAATAAAGAATAGCCCAGGTGGCTACTTCCATCCCTCAAGAAATCTACCCTAATTCTCCCTAACTCCTCATCTCGTGCACTTTCTTCCTTAATGGCCCCAATCCAGCATCAGTGGTATCGACACTATTATCGTCTGTAACTACCCCATACATCTGCACAAGGAATCCGCTGCCTTAATCTCTATCCCTGGCCTATACATTGATTTTAAAGTCATATCCCAATAACTTTGACAGCCATCTTTGGTGCTCCTCTGCCACCATCCTCTGCTCCAACATCAAGCTCCGCTGGTCCATCATAATAATGAAATGCCGACCCAACAAGTAGGGTCACCACTTCTGGATGGCTAGCATAATGGCCATCAACTCCCTCTCATAAACTGACTTCAGTCTGGCTCTAGTTGTCAACGCCCGACTGAAGTAGGTGATGGGTCGATGGCTTTACATAAGTACTTCCCCAAATCCATACCCAGAGGCATCTATCTACACTATGAAGACCTGAGTGAAATTTGGTAGTGCCAAGACCGATACTGTGGTGGTCATGACCTTCTTCAACCTCTCAAAAGCTGATGTGACCGGCTTCCCCCACAAGAAATCATCCTTCTTCAATTGTTCTGTTAGTGGCCATGAGAGGGTGCTATAACCCTTCACGAACCTCTCGTAGTAGCCAGTCAATCTTAGAAATCCCCTCAGCTCCCTGAGATTCTTAGGAAGTGGCCATCCCAACATAGCCTCAATCTTGCTCTCTGCAACTACACCCTCATGAGAGACTACATGTCCCAAATACTCCACATTGACCCGAGCAAAGCAACATATCTTCATATTAGCCCTCAGCTGATGCTCTTGTAACACCTCTAAAACCATACTCAAGTGCTACCAATACTCCTCATTTGACCTGTTGTAGATCAGAATATCATCAAAAAATATCAGCACAAATTACCTGAGATAGGGTTGGAAAACCTTGTTCATGAGGGACTGGAAAACAACTAGGGCATTAGTACGGCCAAAAAGCATCACTAGGAATTCATAATGCCCCTTATGAGTTCTGAAAGCAGCCTTAGGCGCATCCACCCTTTTCATTCTAAATTGATGATGCCCTGACTTCAGATCTATCTTGGTGAAAATAGTTGCCCCATTCAGCTCATCCAATAACTTATCTATCACTAGGATATAAAACTTGTATGGCACAATTTCCTTATTCCCTACCCTATAATCCACGTAGAACCTCCAACTCCTATCTTGTTTCTTAACTAGTAACACTGGCTAGAAAAATGACTCACACTGGGCCTGATAATCCATGTTTCCAGCATCTCTCTGATCAACTTTGCAATTTCATCCTTTTGAAATTGAGGATAGCGGTAAGGCCTGATACTGTTGGGTGACACACCTTCCCTCAAGGTGATAGCATGCTCTTGCTCCCTTGATAGTAGCAATCCTTGAAGTGGTTGAAAAATCTCACTGAAATGTTAAATCAATAGTTGTACTGAAAGAAGAATGTACCCACCCTCCTCCAATCTGATCCCCTCCAGCCTATGTAGCTTCACCAAATAATCTTTCCCCACCTCTTATATGCTCCTCACCACAATTTTAAGTGATACCATGGCTTTGGAGAGCACTGCATCTCCCCTGATCACTACCCTTCTCCCTTTCACCATCAACTCCATCGTCAATGCTCCCCAGTTGACCTTGGTGTCCCCCAAGATCTGCAGGCACTTCATCCCCAAGATGACATCAGCGCTCCCTAACTCCAATAGGAGAAAATCCTCCCTTACCTGAACGCCATGTATGGTCAACAATACTCCTCGACATATCCCTTGATCCATCTTCACCTTCCCAGTACGCACCATCACTCCATAACTCTTTGTATCCACCAATGCCACCCCTAATTGGTCCACAAACTTATTTTAGATGAAATTGTGGGTAGCCCCATTGTAAATCAACACCACCACCTTCCTGTCTGTTATTTCCCCTTCAACTTCATGATATGACTCAGATTGAATCCTACCACTGAATTAGGGAGACCTCTGTCACATCCAGATGCAGCTTGTCCTCGTCTCTCTCTTTGCCTCACTCTCACCTTCCTTTGTTTTCTCGCCATCACAAACGGTGAGAACTGAAGAGTTCGGTCCCTGCACCTATGCTCTGGAGTGTACTTCTAATCACATCTGAAGCATAGTATATTCGCCCTCTTCTCCTACATATCCCTCTCCATCAGCCTTTTGAAGTCCCTCTCCCCATTTCCTCCTAGCTTCTCCCTTGGAGTCTCCCAAATGTTGCTTGATGCATAACCCTTGGGTTCTAAGAGGGTGGTAGTCATCCTATAAGAGCCTCCTTAACTGTTGCCTCTGACTCCCCTCTCCTGGTACTTCTGATCCACCACCAATTGTGCCAACTCCACAACTTCTCCTAAGTCACGAGGCCTCATGACCCTTATTGCTTCCCAGATCTCTAATTTGAGTCCCTTCATGAAATTTCCTTCCATAATAGTCTCCAATAATCGATCCAATTAACTCACCAGGTACTCAAATCTCTCACGATAATCTTTCACTTAGCCTTCATGTACTAGTGCAAAGAACCACTCATAGAAGTCCCCACCCTTGCCGATTCGAAAACATTCCAATAAACAATCCTAGAACTCCCTCCAACTCCATATGGGCCCCCTCATGCCCCTCCACTAGTACCAAAACAAAGCTTTCCCATCCAAACATAAGCCAGCTATCATCAATTTTTCCTTCTCCGTCAACCCATTAACGGAGAAATACCTATCTACCTTGTAAATCCACCAATGTGCATCCTCCCCATCAAAAATGAGAATCTTTAGCTTCCGGACCTTAGGATCTCTCCCATTTCCTTTGATTCCTCCATAATTTTCTCTTCCCCAAGTATTTAGTCCTCCCCAAGTGTCACAATCCTCCCTTCAACACTCATACCCATACCCATCTTCACTTTCTCCACTTCTTTCAAAATCAGCACACCCCTCCTACCACAATCCCCCTCTTTTCCTTCCTAGTAAGTCCCCCTTGGATCATTCCCCCCATAACCACGTCTCTCCCCATATCTTCCAGCTCTCTCCTCTATGATCTCCACATCATTTTCACTCATACAAATTTCAGAATTAGTATTTCTCCCTACCAGACCTCTTGCCTTCGATACCGTCATTTGATTTTGATTGTCCAATATCTTCTTCATCATCTCATAAAGATCGGAAAATTTTCCTTCCATGGAAGATATTCGATCCTCCACCGTTGCTTTTATTTAGCTCATTTCTCCTTCAAGACATTCTTCCAACACATCCACTTCCATGGCCTCCATCGATACCCGGATTTTTGTTGGACTCAAAAATTTAGATCTTAACCTCAACAATAGCAAAACAGCCCCTCTTCGAATAAAAATCAGCTGCCAGATTTCACAAAAACAGCCCCAAAAACTGCTCTGATACCAATTTGATAGGCAACAATAGGAAAGAACAAAAATTAATCACTGAAATCAGAATTTCAACAATTGCGCCAAGCAGATTTTTAGGTTTTTATGAAAGAAACCACAAGGAAAACACTCTTGACTGATAGAAGATGCAAGAAAATAACAAGATACAAGTGATCCTCTATTCGAGAGGATCTATCCCTCCAAAATCTCTAGACGCTGCTAGAGCCCAAGACGCCAACCATCAAATAGAAAATTCAGCAATATTCAAGATGCCCTAACCCTAAACCAAAACTCCTATTTAAAGCAAAACATAAATAACACAAAAGGACTAAACAACCCTCCCCCCCCCCCTCCTCTCTCTTCCCTAAGCAGTGGACCCCACCCCCAAGGGGGCATAATTTTGAGCCTGCGGCACTGCAGGCTTCCATCTGCTGCAGGTGATGAGCCAACCCAAGGGCTAGGCCGGCTAGACCAGTCCCTCCTGGACCGATCAGGCGTATCACCTTCTTTATGCACATGCAATCATTGGCCTTCTTCTCCCTGTGCCATGTGAATAATCGTGCATCCACCATTTGAAGGCAATCCCCACATGCCCACCCCTAGGAAATCTAGTGGTGTCTCGCTCTCTTGGGCTTCATGTCACCACTCACTCCAATGACCACACACCTTCTTGACCATATCTTGGCTATTATCAAGCATGTGGTGTTCAGTGTCACATAGTTCAATGATACCTCACTTGTTCGATTAGTCCGCTCTCAATCCACCATCAACTTTTGCTCATTAATTCCTTGCTCTTAGGAGTCTCATCTACCTAAACCATGAAAACCACAAGCCAACTATGCATGCTCACACTTACAACAGCTGATGCAGTGCTTCTTACAACTGACAGCAAACTCTTGCTTCATACACTATATAACCCCAATAAAGATAATCTCTTAACCCTCTACCTTTCATTATTTTTGGCCATAGAAGTTTTTGTCTCCAAGCTGGAAAAGAGGAGCCTTTATTTTTTATATTAGGCATATCTCATGTATTTATTGAGTTATTACAAAGTAGTTTTAGTATAGGCTCGAGCAAAGACCAATCCGAGAGGCCAACTAAAGATGATGCAAGAATGGCCAGCTCGACCTCTGGGAGAGGAACGAAGTGTCAATAACACTTTTTTTAAGCACACTATCATAACAAGAAAGATATGATTACAAGAGGCAAGTACCAAGAAATGCCAAAGAAAAATAATACAAAAACAAAATAAAGATAGCAATCGCCAATGAGGAAAAAGGGGAGACGATAGGCAATTGAACATTCTGTAAATAACTGATACAGTGATCTAAAGCAAATTGCTAAAAATCATGATCATTAATGTCTTAAAGAAGGTAGATGAAATGTTTCAAGAATAGGCATATTAATATCAATGATAATGCATGAAGATGATGTAGTGAACAATTCCGAGAGACTAAAAGGAGCAGGCATAATAGCCTCAAATTACAAAGGAGACTAAACTTGGTTCCATGTTTTGAGTGTAGACTACATCTAATGGAGTACCACTCACCTAGTGGTGTAAGGCGAGTTTTGATCATTAAATTGTATGTCTTGCACTTGATCTTTAGATTCCCTCACATCCAAATGTGCCTGATTGTTACCATTTAGATTTATTATGCCTAAAAATTTCACAAGAAGATCAAAGAGGTGGGATGCCTTCAAATTAAACCTTCTGCCAATATGCACTAAATAAGGAACAAATCCACACCTCCTTTTCAAACTAAGGAATGCTAAATTTGACCAAAAGTCTAGCTACAAAAAAGCCTAGATAGATAAGTTATACCAACGTCCACTTGTAAACGTTAAACAAATATAGAATAACGGGAGCATAAAATAGATGGTTGGAATAATATAAATACATTCTAGAGAATGCAACCCAAACATGAGTGATAGGTGTCTCAGTCAAAGAATTAAAAGGAAAAGACCTTTCTAGCACGGATAGCTATTGATATTATAGGATCGCCAAGAGAAAAGTCTCGTTCAATCTAATTCTAAAGGTAGTCTTATAACGACAGGTTAATGAACCCAGCAGGGCAGTTCGCAATTAAGTGTAAATTTAACTAAAATTTGCGAATAAACATCAAAAGTTCGGATGACCACAAGAGAATTTTCGAACTACAGAAAAAGAGTGACCTAGCAAGCTCAAAGATATGATCTTCAATTGAAATGAACACAAGTTTGTCCTGATATATGGATGGTTATTATGTTCAGATAGGCCAGAATCTTGACGGAAAACTAAAGGAAAGTGGTTGGAAAGGAAGAATGCAAACTTGAATCATCTAACCCACCAAAAACCTTTGAAAATAAAAAAGGGAGGGCAACATGAGATGCAATGATGTAGGACTAAACGGATGATATGCTTATGAATTCATTTCGGCATTGCACAACTCTTAGATTAGAATAATTTTAGAATAAAATTACTAGCAATTCTCAACAACGACTAAAACATTCAAGGAGATAATTTTGCTTAGGCTAAATCACATGCTCCAAGAAACATTTCAAGACAAATAAGAAAATAGAACAAAACAAAGTAGTAGTCTTCAAATTAATCCCTAATCTAACAACGAGAATTAGGATGCATTGAAAGTTCGCTCAAGACCTATGATAACTAAGCTTTAGCAAGAGCACTTGGGGACGCCGTCGTGACTACAATCAAATCAAAGAGAAGTTAGACTAAAAGAAAGGAAAAGAGCAAAGTGAGAAAGTTGACCGTCGTCAAGAGGATGTGGAGATCCTCCACTCAATGCCTTCAAAATGCTCGTCGATAGCTTCCACCAAGTAGATTAATGTCCGCTCCAAGTAATCTTCGACGGTATGGTCCACTCTAGGATTCACGTCGAAGAAAGTAGATTTGAGGATATCTACGAAACCATTTTCGTCTCAAGTGATGCCGTAGTCAGTTGCCGGATCCGCCATTCATGAGTGTTGGCAAGCAAGATCCCTTAGTAATTGATGCGCCTCTTGAGTAGTAATCAAAGAAAGAAGTTTCTTTTGAATGGGAATAGGAAATAAGCTCCCAAACCTCTTCCTATCAAAATCTGGAAACAGTTCAGATTTCTACAAAAAAAGCTGATATGAATTTTCCAGATTTTAGTAGAATAGGATTTAGAGAAGATTGGGAAGAGTCACGCCTCCATGGAGATGATAAGGCTGAGAATAAATTTCAAGCTTCAGGTTGCACTAGAGAATCCGTTTAGAGCAATTAGTAGAGAGGAGGGAGGCAGTGGAGCATGAGAGGCGGTAGGGCTTAATTCCAAAAATAAAGAAAGCAATGACTGAGCCGAAATTAAAGGGGATGGGGCTTGGGATTTTCGACCAAGCAGAATTCTCAGGTTGGAAATATTTCCAAAGAGAATAAATTGGCTTTAAGGCAGATTTATATTCTAAATTTAATGGGGAGGCTGGCGGCAGTAAAAAAAAAACGCTTGAGATAATTATTTAATGCATGCCAGATTAAGATATGCAAATTAGGAACAGAAGATTTTAAATCCAAATCAAATAGAAATTGATTTGAATGAGGTGTGAACACTTTCCTAAAATAGAGATAGTATATTAGGAAATATTTTGAAATTCAAATATTTTAAATTTAAATTCAAATATATTCCAAATATATTAAATCAAAATAGGAAACAAATAAAAGATGGAGGGAAAGGGAGGAGGTCGGCGGCAAGGAGGCCAAGGCCGGCGATTTGGTGAGCCAAGGCCGGCGGTATGGGGCTCGGGTGGAGGTTTGGTCGTGGGTGGTGGATGGGGAAAGGAGAGGGTTTTCAGGTGAAGTTAGAAACCAGCGATTAAACGAAGGTGGGGAATGATGTCTGGGAGAAACAACAAAAAGGGAAGAGAACAAGATAAATGAAAGAAACCACGAACCCGACTTATCTAGGTTGGTGGGTATTGCGCCAAACTTCTTCCTCTCCTAGGAAGCTCTCTCCATTAGAACTCTCAAGCACACCATGCTCATGCAAGAAGAAATTTCAGTAAGCAATCATTCATTCATTCATTAACCACAAATAGAACAAAGGGAGGCTTTAAATAGCCTCATACAAATGACTCAAAAACAAATGACACAAATGCCCTTTGGGCTTACAAACGACAACTCTCATAATAGGGGTACAACGGGAAATAATAAAACTACATAAGCAAATAAAAAAATTGCATGAAAATAAAATACATCAATGACTCAAAAATATAAAGATTCGATCGTGGCCGTAGATCGGCGGCCACGTCTTTGATAAACTTTCCATGATGATCTGATGTCCCCATCATGCAATTTCTTAAAGAATTAGAGCAGAAGGAGCTTTTGTGAAGCCGAGACCCGAGAGCCACCAAATGGGTGAGTGCGACAAAGATAGAATTGGATATTCAACTAAAACCCTAGAAAAAATAATGTGGAAGAAAAAAGGAACAAATTGGGATTAGAAAATAAGTCTTTTTAAATTTTTTTTTTTTAAAGAAAGGAACAAATTGGGATTGGAGAAAGGGAATTTCGACATATTTTGCTAAAAAAAAAGTCACAAGTGATAAATTTTTAGCAATAAAGCATCATACTCATGCAGAGAGGAGAAAAGCAATTCATAAACAAGAACAAAGATTTGCAACCCTAAAAAAAGGAGATAAGAAAAGAATGATTAGAACAATAGAAATTTTAAGCAACACTCATGCATGTGTGCAATGCAAGACGGGTGCAAGTGCCACCCGTGCATAAGCACTGGGTGCAATGGGTTGAGCAGAGGAGAAGCATAATGGGAGCGATGGGTTGACAACTGTGAATGTCTTATGCTAGGGCATGAGGGACAGAAATACGACACCCCCACACAAGATACGAAACACAAGGATGTGATCAAAAACATAGATTCTCAGCATAATGACCTTGCTAGCAAATGATGTAGCAGCATCTTAATTTGAGTGGGATTGATTAGGTCATTCATCAATTTTAATTGTCAAACACATTTTTTCCGATTCAATCAAGATTTATCATCCCTACTATCACTAATTCTCAATTTCAATGTGTTTCAATATAACTAAAATATGGGATTTTCAAACTTTCAATATCTACCTCCATTGTTGCTTCCTTTTAGCCCCCTAAAAATATTATTCTTAAACTGAGTGGACCACACCCATACTATCCTAAAGATGGTTCAAATACCATATCATTTTTGTTAATCATTATACTAAGAAACATGGTGGCAAAAGTCGCCTCTTATTCAAGGGTAGGCAAATGTATCATACAATTAAATCAATATTTAAAAAAATAAAATGAATAATATATAATTTAAAACCAAGTTTTGCATACAATTATGATTGATGAATTGAATAATGCTTATAGCCTTATCAACTTATTTTTATTTTTTTATAATGTTAAATTATAACTTCATTAGTAATTAAATCAAACATTAATTTTTCAATGGAAGGTACTAAACAATGATTGGTTCAATCATCACTTATCATGCTACGCAATCGATGTTTGACAATCCTCATTATAGAAAATATTATCTCTACTATAGTAGTAACAACTGAAGTAATAAGCATATAAATAGAGGATACACACAATCCTCATTTATCTTGATAATTTACTTTCAAGAACAACAATACTATTTAAAATGAGAACTCATTATTAGTATGCATATCAATAATGTAAGTGGATACATAATGTTCAAGAGCCACAAGCTTAACTATAGAAAAATTACTTGGATATAACTCCTCCAGACGAATTAGTTTCTTCTTATCATGAGCAAAGAAGGAATGACTTAATTTTAAGCACATCACACATAGAAACAACTCAAAATTAGATTAAAAAAATTGATTATTTAACTCTTCAAGCTACATATCAATTAAAATATAAATTAACTCAATATGATAATGACACAAATTTATTATTTCTTCACCTTTCTGATTGATTGTCAATAAGCCTTGTATGTATCATTCATATTTGAAATATAAATAACAAAAACATGCTCATTAATTTAATAAAACAATCCATTCATTCTACTTTATTATCAGCAATCAATATTTAAATACATCAATTGTATCATGTTATTAATGCCTTAATCTTTTCTTAATTGTGATAACTCATTTGTAATCTCAAGAAGTCATTTAGTAAATGCAATGCGAAAATAAAATCAGAAGATTCAATTATTTCAATTAGAACACCTGCTTAAACTGATTATTGATCATGTACCTCATTCTCCTTGACAATCTCATGTACCTCGAGTACAGTATATATTTTCATAAGACAATGTGAACTTGATCTAGTGTCTTCGTCTCGTTGTAGATTAATCTCTTTATTCAAACTTTTTCAACTGATTAGCTCGTCAGTTTTGACTTTTGAAGTATACAAATATTTTATCATGTTGAATAACTTTGAGGGTATCTTATCTCTTATAAAAAGCCCCAATACTATTCATAATTTTAGAAATAAAATCAAATAAATGTTTCATTTATCAATGAATCTTTGTTATAGCTACAAAATACAATTGGAGTTGACAGGCAAAATAGTGAATATAAAATGCTTGGAGATTATTATTAAAAATAAGTGCCTTCATGCCATGAAACTCCTCTCGTATATTAGATACCCCATTATAATCTTGACCACATATCTTATGTAAACTCAATAAATGCTTAACAAATATTGCTTCAATTGATACTTTAACAACTACAATATTAATTGAAGAATCACGTTTAATACCAACAAATCTTTCAATGACTTGTCTTTTCTTATCAATATATCTCACAGCCACTGTCACAAGTTCTTTTGTTGGCACATTACGAGCATTGTCAATGAAAATGACAAAGTAAAAATCATCAATACCATTCATGATAGAAGCTAATATTTCAGAAGTTGTTGCATAGTAGATTTTTTCTAAACTTATGGTAAAGTCAACTTTAATTTTGCACTAATATTTTTAAATCTAACTTTATTGATCTCTTCATTGCGATAAGGAAAAAAAATTATAAATAATTATTTTGGTTATCATAATCAAGTGACTCATCATGAGCATGAAATATCAAACTTTAACTTTCAAAGAATCTAACAAAATCAACAGCTTCGATCAACATGATTGGATATTCTTTTTTTTTACTCTTATCATTATTATTTAGTCAAAAAATGGGAATACTCTATGCTTAGGAAGTACCAAATCTTTATATTTTTGTCTTGCTTTGTTGTGGGCACCATTATGATCTCCAACAAGAACTAATAATTTCTCTTTTATCTTTAATTTTTTTAATCTTTTACCAACAAATGAGTAGCCACGACCTTGACCTATAATTATCTATTATTGTGACTTTGAATAAATAACAGTATATATAAAATATAAAATTTTTTGTACGTTACATTCCAACCATTTAGAATAATCTTCGAACTTTGTTGTGAGCACTATTATGTTTGTCTTATTTTATTGTGATATTATTATAATCTCTAACATGAGTTAATAGTTTTTGCTTTATCTTTCAATTTGGAATCCTTCACTAATAAATGAATCACCACCACTTTGACATATAATTTTTTAATATTGTGGCTTGAATAGATAACAAAATAGATAAAATACCATACTTTTGTATGTTATCTTCTAACCATTTTGAATATTATTCAACCCATTTTAAATTAAACTTTCAAACAACATTTTTCAATTATTGTTTGAAAAATTATGATTTTTTGTCTGTTGGGGCCTCTTCATCAAATATACTTTTCTAACTTTATCTCTCTCATTGATATCATAACTCCAAATCGAAGGTCAAAGAGACCTTTGATGTTATAATTCTCTCTCTTTCACAATAGTTATAATCTTCCAATTGACCCTAGGCTTTGACCTTCAATTTAGAGTTATAGTGTTAATGAGAGAGATAGACTTAAGAGTATATTTGGTAAACGGGTCCTATCAACCAAAAAATTATAATTTTCTACAAACAATAATTTGAAAAATTGCTCAAATTTTAATTTAAAATGGTTTGAAGAATATTCAAAATTGTTTGAATATAACATAAAAAAAGATGTTGCATTTAGATGGTTAAGAACGATGAGATATATGATCAACAATCAACTGAAGCACATTCAATCTGATGATTAACTTTTTAGAGATAACAAATGAGTTATCATAATCATTACAAAAAAAGATCAGAACATTGACAATGCGATAAAATTGATGCAAATATCTAAATAATTGTTGTATATAATAAAGTAGAATAGATCAAATGTTTTATTGGATGAACTGTCATACTTTTGTATTTTTTTTTTTTGTAATTAATATTTCAAATATGAATAATAAATACAAGTCTTAACGATTATCAGAACTAAGTGGTGAAGAAATAACAAACCTGTATCATTATTGTGTTAAGTTATTTTACACTATAATTGATATGCAACTTCAAGAGTTAAAAAATCATTTTTTTAATCTAGTTCTTAATTGTTTCTATGTGGTGTGCTTAAACTCAAGTAATTCATTATTTGTTAATAGTAAGAAGAAACTAATATGTGGAGTTATATCCAAGTGATTTTGATTCGGAGAGGACAGCATGCCACGGGCGGGAAGGGCAAGGGATTCGGCCCCCTTTGTAGGGATTCAGCCCCTTGACATGCCAGGGGCGGGAAGGGCAAGGGATTCTAATTATTAACCATAACCAAGATTTCACCGGAATTCTCTTGGCCAAATCTAAGGGAAAGGAGATCGGACAAAAAGGGTTCGATGAGGAGAGTTTTGTCCATCAAGAGCCTCCTCCTAGAGCTCCAATAAAGGGTGGATCAAAGTTTTCAGAAGAGGAAACAACGAGGGAATTGTGTGGTGGACCATTATGGGAGGCATTTCGGGCAAGGGTAGTGGGTGACCACATATGGAGGGGGTCGAGCTGAACCATGGGATTATGTCATGCAAGAACATATGGAAGAAAGATGGGAGTTCCACCCTCGATACATGGGGGAAACTTGGAAGGATCATGACAACCGCTACACTGGAGGAGGAAGAACCTATTAGGGTGGTAGCAATCCTAGGGTGAGAAAGTTGAGGAAACCAATATTTGAATGGGAGGATGCCTATGGTGTGTACTGGGTAAAAATGTATTTCATGGTGAATGGGTTGAATGAGGAGAAGTTTACAACTGCAGGGCTATGTCTAGAGGGGAAAGCTCTAGCTTAGTTTCAGTGGACGATAGCATAGCCACTAACTGAGCAGTTGAAGAAAGCTATGAATTTTGGGAAGGGGAGTATTGATATGAGAGAGGGCAGCATGTCAGGGGCGGGAAGGGGAAGGGATTCAGCCCCCTTTGTGGGGCCCATTAAACCTGTCATTATATATGTGAGAAGAGGAATTAAGGAAATGATTCATTAGGATGTATTTCCTAATTAAAAGGGGCAAATTTGAAAAGGATTAATTATGAGATATTTTCTAATTAAAAAGGGCATATTTGGGGGCTGAATTGAAGGAGATTAATTATGAGATAGTTCCTAATTAAAGAGAACATATTGAGGGTTGATTGGAGAGGGAACTGGGGGATGGCTATTTTGAAATTTGTTGTTTTATTATTTGCCATAAGTAGTGATGTAGACAAATGGGGGGTCAAATCAAACCCAAAAAAAATTGGTTTTGACTTCCCTTGAGCTTGCTAGCTCATTAATTTTTTAGCTAAGAGTTAGCTCATTATAAGCTATGTTTTTAGTTCACTTATTAATTTATTAGTAGCTCATTAATTTTGTCTCTTCTTCTTCCCCTTGTCTATTCGTTTCCCGTGGTTGGCTCTTGGGTTCACATGCCTTGGCTCCTTGGTTCCCACGGCTGCCTCTTCGAGTTCCTGGCTGGGCTACTTCCCGTGGCTTTTGGGGGGCTTTTCCGTGGCTTTGGTGCTTTGTTTCATGGAATTTATTGTTGGCTTCTCATTTCCCTTATTTAATTAAGAATATGAAGGGTTTTTTGGGGCTGTTTGTATTCCCCTCTCATGTCTATAAATAGTAGTTGTTTTGGGATGTTAAAGATAAGTTATGTGAATGATTTTTGGAGCCTAAACCCGCGGGTTTCTTCTTGGAAAAGCTTGCGAGCTTGTTCCATTCTCCTTCTCCTCTAGGAAAGCTTGCGAGCTTCTCCTCCTCCTTCGCCTTGGCTTCTAACCTCTTTCTTCTCGTCGCAAGTGCCACCTGACTTGTATCCTTCTTCTAATTGATGAAAGCTTCTTTATTTGTCTTGTTTGAGTCATTTGTAAGTGTCAAGTTGTAATAGTCTTTTATATATTAAAGTGAAGTTATTTGTGGTTTATTTGTATCCTTTTGAGCATTTTGTGTCTTTATTTTATCAAGGAAGTCATTTCTTTTTTGTGATAAAAAATTTGGTTCCCTCTCCCAAATTTTTGATTACACAATAATTTGATATCAGAGCAAGTTAGGAAGTCCTAGATTTATGAGTCGTGCGTGTCTTGATGTCATGTTAGTTATCATGTAAGTTTTGTTTTGAGTCATGTTGTCATTTGAGTCTTGGTGTCAAGTGAGCAATCTCAAGTCTTGGTGTCTCTTGATGCAACGCCTTCAGAACAAAGCTAACTCATCGGGAGATGAGTTCTCAAGTATGGGAGTCTGATGTAGACAAATGGAGGGTCAAATCAAACCCAAAAAATTTTGGTTTTGACTTCCCTTGAGCTTTAATTTTTTAGCTAAGATTTAGCTCATTATGAGTTGGTTTTTAGTTCATTAAACTAAGAGTTAGCTCATTATGAGCTATGTTTTTAGTTCACTTATTAATTTATTAGTAACTCATTAATTTTGTCTCTTCTTCTTCCCCTTGTCTATTCGTTTCCCGTGGTTGGCTCTTGGGTTCTCGTGCCTTGGCTCCTTGGTTCCCACGGCTGCCTCCTTGGTTCTTGCGGTTGCCTCTTCAAGTTCCTAGCTGGGCTGCTTCCCGTGGCTTTTGGGGGGCTTTTCCATGGCTTTGGTGCTTTGTTTCCTGGAATTGACTGTTGGCTTTTCATTTCCTTAATTTAATTAAGAATATGAAGGGTTTTTTTGGGTTGTTTGTATTCCCCTCTCATGTCTATAAATAGTAGTTATTTTGGGATGTTAAAGATAAGTTATGTGAATGATTTTTGGAGCCTAAACCTGCGGGTTTCTTCTTGGAAAAGCTTGCGAGCTTGTTCCATTCTCCTTCTCCTCTAGGAAAGCTTGCGAGCTTGTTCCATTCTCCTTCTCCTCTAGGAAAGCTTGCGAGCTTCTCTTCCTCCTTCGTCTTGGCTTCTAACCTCTTTCTTCTCGTCGCAAGTGCCACCTCACATGTATCCTTCTTCTAATGGATGAAAGCTTCTTTATGTGTCTTGTTTGAGTCATTTGTAAGTGTCCAAGTTGTAATAGTCTTTTATATATTAAAGTGAAGTTATTTGTGGTTTATTTATATCCTTTTGAGCATTTTGTGTCTTTATTTTATCTAGGAAGTCATTTCTTTTTTGTGATAAAAATTTTGGGTCCCTCTCCCAAAATTTTGATTACATTAAGTAGTAGGATTTATGTTATGTTTGTATGAAATATTTGATTTGAGTGCTGTAGTTTTTTTTTTTTTTGTGAGAGATCCTAACAGCATCTAGGGTTTGAAAGAGAAGGTCCTCCTCTCGAAAGAGGACCATTGTATCTTGCTTTGTTCGTATTTGATTTTCTATCAATATAAATCTATTTTTTGTTGAATCTCTTGAAGTTTGTTGTTGTTTTTTATACCAAGGTGCATCAAATTTCAATGCAATTGAGCTTGTGACTCTTAAACATCAGATATACACTTATATTATTGATATACGTACTATTGATAAGTTCTCATCTTTAAACATTATTGCAAATTTTATAAATAAATTATTAAGATAAATGAGGAAGGTGTGTATCTCCTATTTATAGCTTATTACTTTAGCATTAATTTTACCAGTTGCTCCTGCTACAATGGATAGAGCATTTTCTACGATGAGAATTATCAAACATCGATTACATAGTATGATAGATTATGACTGGCTCAACGACTGTCTAGTATCTTATATTGAAAAATTAGTATTTGATTTAATTTCCAATGAAGTTATAATTTAACATTATTAAAATATGTAAATAAGTTGATAAGCTTGAAACATTGCTCAATTCATCAATCATAATAGCATAAAGAATTTTTTTTTTTTTAATTATATATTATTCATTTTATTTCTTCAAATATTAATTTAATTGCATGATAAGTTTATCCACCTTTAAATGAGAGACTAGTTCTTCCACTAAGGCCATGTTAAATGAATATGATGATCATGTTCAGAATGGAACATGAGAATTTGTTTGCCCCACCTCTTTTTAAAACTTGGTCGGATGCAAGTGTATTTTTCAGATCAAATATGACTCTCAATACTCAATTGATAGGTACAAAGTTTAATTAGTGGTTGAAAATATTCAACACTAGCCACGAGTTCACTAACATGATACCTTAAGTTTAGTTGTCAAGCCTTCCACCATTTGGCTAGATCTCAGTATAATTGTAAATTGAAAGTGGTCTGTTCATGAACTTGATTTCAACAAAGCCTTTCTCCAAGGCCATCTCTATATGGATTTTTTCATTGCCCAACCCCCAAGTATCATTGACTACCTACATATGTTTATAAGCTTCATAAAGTCATCTATGGCTGCAAGAATGCACCCGTGCTTGATACCATGAGCTACAATAGTTGCTGGTCGTTTCTAGCCTCACCTACTCTATGGATGATACATACACCTTTATCCTAAGGAGTAGTGATGAACTTATCTATCATATAGTTTTTGTTAATGACATCATTATCACATGTAACTCTAACACTATCATGCAATGTTTTATCAGCCTTCTTACCCAACAATTCTCTATCAAGGATCTTGGGCCACTGCATTATTTTCTGGTGTAGCTTATGGCACAAAATGTATGATGAATTTTTAACAATTTCCTTATGTAACCAGAAACTTCATGAATAATGATTTCAAAAACTAATAAACTGAAACTGTATATCTTTCATCTTTTGAGAACAAGGTAGATCCATGCAAGCGAATGCAATTAATGTACCCTAGAAGCAATGTTCAACTCTGAACAATGCAAGTTTGGGTTGCCTCTTATCCTTGTAGTTGTTGCCAGTGTTGCTACGTGTCCCTTCTACCATTGGGATTGAGGATTGAAGCCTATGCGCATTGCTTTCATATTCCACTTCTCACCTCATTCTAATTCAAATTGCATAATTAGCAATTAGAACGGAACTCATACATTTTCTTCGAATTCCTAAAAAAAAAATTGAAAAAAAAAAAAATGCAAATGCATGAAGATGATGATGTTACCAGATTCTTCATTGACGTATAGCTGTGTTCAATTCCGCTTCTCCTCATGCCCATCTCTATGTGTCTTATCCTCTCTGCAGCATGCATATGTGAAGGCCAATTTCCTCTCTCATAGGGGGCATTGACATTACCAAACAAAGAAAATAAAAGCTCAAAAGTCCTGATATTTGGCCTTATATTCAAACACTTTATCTTAACTAAGATGCGAACTGCACGTTCAGGTTCATCCTGCAAGACGGCATAATGACACAATAAACCGGCAACTTCTGAGTATATCGGGAAAACATAAATATTCTAAATCAAAAGAAAAAACACCATATATGGATGATAACTGCAGCAAGAATATCTGCAAGTTTCATGTTGACTATATATAACACATGCTAGGCAAAACAGTATAAACAACATCCACTTAGGTTTCAGTTAATTAAATAAAAACATTTCATGCCATACACAACAAAATACCCATTTGATGAATTACCATGATATCACATGCGACCAAAAAGGCATTGAAGGAATGGATGTACTTCTGATGGCTATCAGAAATCATTTCCAATAAACTCTCTGCCTTCTTCAACTCCAAAATCTTGCTGAGTTCAACTGACAGATTTGCAATAGTATCATTGTAAGGCTTCATGCCCCTTCTCTCCATTGAATTAATCTGCAAAACAGACAATATTACCACATGATAAAAGACTATGATAAATAGTCTAGAGGTTTGTTCAAGTTTTCCAGAAGAAAAACCAACTACAAAATGATTTCCTCATTTTTTTCATCTTAATAGATCACTTTTTCTCTAAACAGAATTTGAAGGTAAGTAATAAAGAGAAAATACCAATTCCAAGCCATAAGCTAGCGCTCTTCCGTGAGTGACAGCCTTAATAAGGCCATCATATGTATGAGGCGATGGTTCTACTCCAAGTGCTTGCATCTAGAAAACCATTTGCAATAATTAAATTAGTTTACAACAACAACAACAACAACAACAACATCAAGCCTTTATCCCACTACGTGGGGTCGGCTACATAAATCCTTTTTCTCCATTGTGTCCTATTAAAAGTCAAATTCTCGTTTAAATCTAATAACTTTCCTAATATTTTCTAACCAAGTCTTTTTAGGTCTACCCCTATCTTTCTTAACATAAGTCAAATCTAATACCTCTACTCTCCTAACCGGGTCATCACAAGGCCGCCGTTTTAAAAATAATTAAATTAGTTTGATAAAAATAAATAATGATTCAATAAACAAGCCTTGATATGTAATTTCCACATTAGGAGTAGCCCCTTCTCAAGCAGATCAAGACAAAAACATAAAAGACCAAACAGAAAGTGATGTAGCTAAGACAAAGAAGCATAATTACAAGTAGATAGAAAAGGAGATTTCATTAGTAGGAAAGATAAATTGGAAGGGGGAGATGCACTCACAATAAACTATGGTTTTCACACAACAAATTTGGAAAATTGTAAAGCCAAATGGATCAACCAAATAAGAAAAATCTCTCACTCCCACGTCCTTACAATACTCTCTGAAACCCTTCCATGTATGAATCCTTTCATAATATCAAATATAAACTTGTGTAGCCAATAAATGGAGGATGTTGGTGGTGTTAGTTGTGATTGGAAAGCTCACTTAAATGAGGTGGTTGGTGAGTGTTAAGTGGTGGTCGGGAAGCATGAAAAATATTCAATGAATGCCTTGCCATTATCCGCTTCATGAATTAAACTTGACCTTAGGTTTGATATCTAGTGAAGCATCTCCAGCATCATGGTCAATCAAAGCCAAGGCATGGAAAAACTTGCTCTCACGCTAATTTGATGTAGTCCCTAATTGCAAGTAGATAGGAATAGGGATTTCATTACTATGAGAGAAAAATGACACATACTAAGTGGGGATTGACTCATAACTTAGGGATTTACTCACTTATTATATTAGGAAATCACTCACCCATTATAATAAGGAATCTCTCACTCTCTCTTCCTTAAACTCTCTCCTCCAAAACCTTCCAACATCTAATGCCTTTCAAAACCTCATATATGAACTCTTTAGCCAATTAAATGAGCAATTTCAGAATGAATGCTTAACAAAGTAACTTCAACCTCTTTAGAGTATGAAACCAAGAATTTAGTCAAGAACAATAAATAAAGAAACAGATGTGGGCAAGATCATGCTAATATTTGCCCATGATTTTTGAATCATTTTACAACAGCTGAACTTCCTAGTAATTTTTACTTTTATCATAGCTATTTTTGATAATCACTACTGATTAGTGAGCTTGTTTAAGGATCTATTTAAACAAAAATACTTTAAAATTATTATGCCAAGTAAGTATGCTTAATGAAATATTAAATAATTTACCTTGGATGTGAAGACCATTGAATTCAATGCGTTTGGGTTAAAGAATAACCAATGGAAATGTGACTCATAGATACAATTATTTTGTTTTCATTTTTAATCTGAATTCATCTTCTATCTATTTTATTTAGCATTTAATCGTCCTTTTATTTATAATATCTTAAAAACAAGACATCATCTTGACACATAAGGCCTTCCACAACATCGTTTTGCATCATATTTTATATTTGTGTTGAAAGTTCCCTCTTCCATATTTTTGCTTCAATCATGGCATTTGGATCACAAACAAAAAGGAATATTAATGCAAATTCCAATAAAACTAGAGATTCTCCCCAGCCTTCTTTAAATAGTCAACTCCCCATAAATTCCCTCAAAAACAAACTTTTGGCCCTTTTCAAATTAAAAACCTCAATAAAATTTTCAAAACAAAAAGCTCCACTGAAATGGAAACTTCACTCATCTTCATAATAATCTAAAAATAGCCCTCTATTATTCTATTTTGAAGACTAAAAAGATGTCAGATGAGTGGAGAAAGAGTGTGTTAGTTCCTATATTTAAAAAATAAAGACAATGCATAAAAGTGTGTGAATTATAGAGGAACTAAGTTAATGTGTCATACATTAAACCTATTATGACGTGATATTAATATTTCTCAAAATCAATTTGGACTCATACCAAGTAGGTCTATTATGGAAGCTATACATTTATTGAAAGGTTTGATGGAGAAGTATATAGAGTCTTAGTATGATTTACAAATTATATTTATTGATTTAGAGAAAGCATATTATAAAGTTTCAAGATGAATGCTTTGGAGAGTTCTAGAAAAGAAGGGAGTTAATAATGCTTATATTCAAGTCATTAAGGACATCTATACAAAAATTGTTACTAGTGTTCAAACACAATTTGATTTGACCAAGTATTTTCCTATTTTAGCTGGATTACATCAAATATTAGCTTTAAGCCCATATCATTTTGCTTTAGTCGGATTAGCATTCAGCCCATATCTTTTTATTTTAGTCATGAATGTTCTTAAAAGACGTTAGCAAGACCATGTACGTCTAAGCTTTTTGTTGATGATATTCTTCTTGTTGATAAGATTAGAGAGTGAGTTGAAGGAAAACTCGAATTATGGAGGTCAATCTTAGAATCCAAAAGTTTTCGTTTGAGTAAATCCAAAACCGAATATATTGAGTGTAATTTTATTAATAATAGATCTAGTGGGGGGATTGTGACTTTGGGCGATCAAGTCATTAAAAAGAGTACATATTTTAAATGTCTCGGTTTTATTGTTCAAAGCAATAGTGAAATAGATAGGGATATTATTAAAAGAATTCAAGTTAGATGGTTGAAGTGGGGGAACACATTGGGTCTATTGTGTGATAGAAAATTACCCCTCAAACTATAGGGAAAATTCTATAAGATGGTTCTGAGACCTATAATGCTTTATAGAGCAGAACGTCAGTCATTAAAAGAGAAGCATAAAATTAAGTGTTGTAGAGATAAGGATGCTCATGTGGATGAGTGTCTTTACACGTAAGAGACAGAATGTGAAACGAGTATATACATGAAAAGGTTGAAGTAGCTCCAATGACAAAGAAGATTAGTGAGAGTTGCCTTAGATGATTTGGTCATATAAAACGTCGACCTTTCAAAGACTTGGTTAAGAGAGTAAATCTATTAAAATGTTAAGAAAGGTAGAGGTAGACCTAAAAAAACTTGTTTAGAAAGTGTCACAACCGGAAATTTGAGAGGGAAATGCTTAAATTTTATTATGCAATGATCTATATAAGATGTATTGATAAGGAAACAAATAACTCTAGAATAATGAGAACACAATCATTCATAAATCAATAAATCAACTATGGAAGGAATTAATGTGATCCAGGCGGTCTTCCCACGGATTACTGTTCATAGCCGTGGATTCTCTTTAGATCGTGAGGTTGAGATTTAACACTCTCCCTCAAGCTGGGAAATATGGATCTGTCATCCCCAACTTGTCAATCTGATGTGAAACTACTAGGAGTTACGATTAGAAATTAGAAAGAAAGTTGGTTAAAGTATTGCTCATTTAAATTTAATGCTAGCACATAAAAGTGAGTTAAGAATTTTGAAATTTTTAACTTGCTTAGGCCAAAGACGTGCAATAGAACATAACTGAGACAATTCTTTCAAAGTTCAAGGTAATTTAAATGCAAAGTACAATTAACAAAAATCAAACGCTTAACAATGAGAGGTTCACCTCAAGGGCCGTCTCACTCAATTATTTGTAGGCTTTTAGCGGAGAAAGATGACCCATATGATGAAGGATATTACCACTAGAGAGAAGGCGCCGAAGAACTTCGTTGGTGGAGAGGTAGCCGGTGGAGATGGAGGGAGTGGGTGGCCGACGATGCTCCAATCGTAGTTTGAAAGTTGGCGGTCGATGACGCTTACAAGAGTAGGGACAACTCGCTCCAAATAATCTCCAACGGTGGCGTCGTCTTCAAATCCCATGTCAAAAAACGGAGATCTTAGGATGTTGAGGCTTCCGTCGGCGTTGAATACAAGGCCCCACTCAAACTCAGGATCCGCCATACATGCTTGGCGTTGGGAAGAACTCCAATGAGTAGAGAATTAAGTGGCGGTGAGGGAAAGCCCTTGCGTTTGAAGGAGGAGGAAGAGGAAGAGGAAGAGAGAGGAGCCGGCGGGATTTTCAAGGAGAAGGGGGGTTCGGCCAAGGTAGGAGAGAGGGGGCGGGTGATTTGGGAAAGGGGATTTAGGTTAGATGAGGGAAGGAAGAGATTTACTCAAATCTGAAACTAATCTCAGATTTTAGTAAATTTGGAGGGAATTATTTGAAACTAATTTCAAATTTCAAATAGAATTTATGGGGATTAATGAGCATTTAATGGAGCCTATCAAGAGGGGTGGCCGGCGGGTTCACTAGAGGGAGGGAGGTTTTCAATTCAAAACCTGAAATTAATTTCAGGATTTTGAATGAAAATGGGGGGAAATTAATTTGAAATTCAATTTCAAATTAGGGGGTCATTAATGCATTAATTGGGGAATTAAAGGGAGGAACCCATGCATGGCCGGCGGCTCAAGAGGAAGGGAGGAGGGTGGAGAGCAATTTATGAGCCTTCCAAATCAACACCTAGGCATTAGGAAACTTTATTATGACATCCACTTCAATTTGAATTTCAAATTGAATTAGATTTGAAAACTTTCCTAATTTGGCTTTTGTCAAATTTGGAAATTTTTTATCTCATTCAATTTTGAATTTCAAAATTTGAACAAGTGGGGGAATGAGAAAAAGGGGTCGGCGGTTGGGTGGTGGAAGGGGTGGTGGAGGAAGGGTGGTCGGCGGCCCAAGGGAAGGCCGGCGGGTTGGTTTTCGTTGGTGCTTGGCGAGATGAACTTTGGGCTCAGCTCGAGGCTAACAGGATGAGGAATTGGGTAAGTGAAAATGAAGGGGAAACACAAATAAGATATAATAACTTAACCACGAGCCGCGGACTCTTCCAACGACTGGTGGGCCTTGCGAATGCTTCCTTTGAGCTCTCTCCCTTCTCTAGCTCTCATGCAAGAAGTAGAAACAAACACAAATTTTTCATTCAAATAATCATTACCCAAATACAACATATGAGGCCACTATATATAGGTCTCAACTCATGAAAAAGAAAAGTACGACATTGCCCTCTGGGCTACAATAACAAAGTAACTCCCCACAGGGGTAAAAACGGAAAAGCAGTAAATACTAAATAATGCATCATGACATCTGAATCAAAAGTAGAGGCGCTGAATCGTGGCCGTCGATCTGCGATTCCACTGTCGATAAACCTGTCGGTAGCGTCTGTCGATGTCCTCATCACAATCATTCGGAGAAAGGCAGGACTATCCAATCCTTTAGTAAGAATATCTGCAAGTTGATCCTTTGACGATACATGGTCGACACTTACTAGACCACTGTCTAGTTTTTCTTTAATAAAATGTCTATCCACTTCTATGTGCTTGATCATGTCGTGATGGACTGGATTGTGAGCTATGCTGATTGCTAATTTGTTGTCACAATATAGCTTCATGAGCTCATCCCACTTAACCTTTAAGTCTTCTAGGATTATTTTGATCAATAGTAGCTCACATATTTCCAAGGTCATAGCTCGATATTCTGCTTCTGCACTGGATCTTGCCACCACATTTTGTTTCTTGCTTCTCCGTGTAACTAAGTTACCTCCAAGAAATGTGCAATACCCAGAGGTATATCTTCTATCAACCAGTGATTCTGCGTAGTCAGCATTCGTGTATACTTTTAGGGTTATTCCACGATCTCTCTTAAAGAGAATTCCTTTTCCTGGTCTTCCTTTAAGGTAGTGCAATATCCTGTCTACCGCTTGCATGTGAATCTGCTTTGGATTCTGCATAAATTGACTGACCATGCTTACAACAAATGCTATGTCTGGTCTAGTGTGGGAGAGGTAGATCAATTTCCCTACAAGTCTTTGGTAGGCCCCTTTATCTATATCTGGATCTTCTTTAGCTTCCCCTAGTTTAAGATTAGGTTCTACTGATGTTGGTGCTGGTTACAAGCTAGTTTACATGTTTCTTTTAGAAGATCTTTGATGTATTTCCATTGTGAAATGAAGATTCCTTTGCTGGAGTGAGCTACTTCAATTCAGAGGAAGTATTTTAGTCTACCGAGTTCTTTGATGTCAAATTCCTTGGTAAGAATTTTCCATAAACTGGCTTTCTCCTCTTCATTATCTCCAGTCAAAATAATAACACCAACATACACTAATAATATTTTGACTTCCCCTGAGTCTGAGTGTTTGAAGAATAATGCATGATCGCCTTGACTCTGTCGATACCCATTCAGGAGCATGAATTTAGAGAACCTTCCGAACCAGGCCCTTGGTGATTGTTTGAGCTCATATAGAGCCTTTTTCAGTTTGCATACCTTATTACCTTCAGATTTTTCTTTTAACCCTGGTGGTATTTCCATAAATATCTCTTCTTCTAAATCCCCATGCATGAATGCATTTTTCACATCCAATTGTTCTAGATACCAGTTGTACTTGGCTGCTAGTGAGAGTAGTATTCAGACAGTATTCATTTTGGATACAAGCGCAAACGTTTCTTAGTAGTCAATGCCATATGTTTGAGTGAACCCTTTTGCCACCAGTTTTGCCTTATATCTCTCTAGTGTGTCATCAGCTTTGTACTTTACTGAGAACACCCATTTGCAGCCGACCGGTTTTTTCCCTATCGATAGATTGACAATCTCCCATGTTTGTTCTTCTTCAGGGCCTGCATTTCATCCTTCATGGCATTTTTCCAATTTTTATCAGATAAGGCCTCAAAAACATCTTTAAGAATATGGATATCTTCTAATGTAACAAGAAAATTTTTGTGTGACGATGAGAAGTTGTTGAAGGATATAGAGTTGTTTATAGGGTATAAGGGAGGTGGTGAGCTTACCTTATTTCCAGGAGATGGTTCAGATTCTTGGATCTACTTTGGAACAGCTTGAGCTTGTACGTCTGGAGTAAACATTTCCAAATCTAATGATAGCTTTGTCATTTGTTTCCCTATCTTGTGTTTCAGGTGGATTGTTTTGAGGTGGTGGAGGAAGGTCAAGAGGTGCTAGTTCATTTTCCTCATCTTCCTCAAGTTTAGTCTCCCTCTGAAGATGAGTTTTTGAAAAATAGGAATTTTGTTCATCAAAGGTAACATCAATAGAGACAAAGGTTTTTCTTGTGGGTGGATGATAACACTTATACGATTTTTGGGTAGCTGAATAGCCAACAAAGATGCATTTGAGTGCTCTTGGATCTAATTTTCCTCGCTACTGGCTGTGAATATGAACATAAGCAGTGCATCCAAAGATTTTGGATGCAAGATTATGATGGGTTCGAAACTCTGGGTAAAAAAAGGGCAAGGTCTCCATTGGAGTTTTGAGACCTAAGACAGTTGAAGGTAATCGATTTATGAGATATGTTGCAGTTAAAAGAGCTTCCCCCCAATAGGATTTGGGTGCATTGTAGTGAAATAGGAAAGCTCGGGTGGTGGCTAGAAGGTGACCATTTTTCCTCTCTGCAACCCCATTTTGTTGTGGGGTGTGAACACATGAGGACTCATGGATGATCCCTTCACTCTGGAAGTAGGAGGAAAGGGATTTGGTTGAAATAATCTTTGGCATTATCGGAGCGGAATCTCCATATTTTTATCCCGAATTGATTTTGGATCATGGAATGAAAGATGGGAAGAATGGTGCTAACATCAGATTTATTTTTGAGGAGATAGATCCAAGAGACTCTAGTGCAATCATCAATGAAAGACACAGACCAGCATGCCCCAGATATATTGGGGATTTTTTAGGATCCCCATATATCACTATAAATAAGGTAGAAATGAGTGTCACATTTCTCACTTTTGTTTGGGAATGAGGTTATTTTATTTTTAGCCAACTCACAGGTTTCACAATGAAAATTTTTATTTTCTATTTTTTTGGAAAAGTTGTGGATACATATGTCTTAGGATATCAAAAGATGGATGTCCTAGTCTATAATGCTGAAGCCAAATAGTGGAATTCCTATCGACTAAGGATAACATAGAGCAACTATTTTTAAATTGGTTTGGTTCTTCCAGATAGTACAATCCTGTTTTCTCCTTAGCAGGTCCAATATTCTTCCCCGATCTCTGGTCCTGAAATAAGCAATAAGTAGGGTAAAATAAGGCTTGAAAACTATGATCATTGGTAAGTTTTTGTATTGATATTAGATTTGTGGATTATTGTGGTACGTGGAGGACATTTTTCGAGATGCGTGAGGGAGATAATATGATGTCTCCTTGGCCAGCTACCGTGGTAAGAGAACCATCAGCAGTGATGATTTTCTTGTTGTTTGGACAAGGAGTATAGTTTATGAGGTGGGTAGGTGAGTGGGTCATATGATATGTGGCTCCTGAATCAATTATCCATAATTCCTTTAGATGATTTTTGAAAGCACTTAAACTAAAAGAAATTGGAGTCTTACCTGAGAGTGCAAGTGAAGAAGAAGCATTTGGTTTTTCAAGAGATACTAGGAGTCATTTTAATTTATCAATATCTTCTTTATTGAATTCTCCAAGGCTGGACTGTGCTTCTGGCTTACTTGTAGTGTTGTTGGCATGTGATGTGCTCCTTGTTTCACCCTTTTGATTCTACTCCTTGCTGGGGGGTTTTCCATGTATTTTCCAGCACGTTTCTTTTTTGTGTCTTGACTTTTTGCAATAACTGCACCAAAGTGAGTCATTGTCTTTGAACTTTAAAGAATCTTTACCCTTTTCCTTCAATGATGATTCTTTGTTCATCACCATTGCTGAGCTTTCAACTGCCTTTGGTTCTAACATCACTCTTCGTCGACTTTCTTCTGCACGGATGAGAGAAATGGTTTCATTGAGTGATGGTGTCTCCTCCTTGCCAAGAATTTGAACCCTAACTTGGTCAAATTCTGCATTTAGTCCTGCAAGAAAATCATAAACTCAATCTTTTTCAATAAAGTTCTTTAGGATCGCAACATTTTCCAGACATCTGGTTTCTATGCACCTATAGTGATCAAGTTCTTGCCACATATTTTGTAGAATGGTGGCATACTCCATCATGGTCTTACTCCCTTGCTTTGTGCTTCCAACTTTGATTTTAATTTCAAAGATTTGAGCCGCATCTCGAGCTTTGGAGAAGGTCTGTCTGGCAGCATCCCATATGTCCTTTGCGGTCGAAAGAAACATAAATGTATCACTAATTTCTGGAGTCATGAAATTCCACAACCATGACATAATCATGGAGTATGCTTCATCCCATGCCCCAAATTTAGGATCTCCTTCTTTTGGTCCTCTAAGGAGGTGATGTACTTTCCCTTTCCCCTTCAAGTAGGTCCTCACAAATTGAGACCACTTTAGGTAGTTCTTTCCATTTAGACGATAGGAATGTTGCATGCTTTGAAGGTCATCTCGTCCTTGGTGCACCATAGAATCCTCAAGTTGGTCAGTGTTTGAAAAATAGTTGATTTCTGACATTTTTGAATCAAATTATAGTAATGAAAACTATCAATTTGATTTTTGGACAGCAATGAAGGCTCTCAAGATTTTTCTAATCGACAATAAAGGTCGGTTTTTTTTTCAGAAAACAAAGCGAACCGGTCGAGCCTTAAACAAGGCTCGGATTGGACTAGGGCACGGTTAAGCCTTGAACAAGCGTGCGGTTCCACCCCCAAGTCACACGCTGGCTTCCTCCCGCGAGTTGCAGACGTGGATCGGGCTTCCGATCGGCTTCGTCTCAGTCGTGCGATCGGAAGGGGAGGTATCAAGCCGTCTGGGATGTGCGATCGGAAGGGGGTGGGGGGTAGAGCGGGCTGCTTCGCTCCTTCATCGACTTTCCCTTTCTGACGGATCGGGTAGACACTCCTTCGGCTCTTATGTGGTTGTTCGATAGGCTCCTTCGACAACTTCGGCTTTCCTCTCGGATCGGAAGTTCTGATCAGAAGTTCTTCTCGGGTAGACGCTTCTTCTTTTCTCTTTCTCCTCCGACGATCTAGGATCATTCTTTGATGGCAATTAAGGTCGTTGGCTCTGATACCATGTCACAACCAGGAATTTGAGAGGGAAAAGCTTAAATTTTATTATGCAATCTACTCCCCATTTATAGATCTATACAAGATGTATTGATAAGAAAACAAATAACTCTAGAATAATGAGAATACAATCATTCCTAAATCAATAAATCAACTATGGAAGGAATTAATGTGATCCAGGCGGTCTTCCCACGGATTACCATTCACAGTCGTGGATTCTCTTTGGATCGTGAGGTTGAGATTTAACAGAGTATTATAAATGACCTTTTTTTATTAGATTTAAATGAGAATTTGACTCTCAATAGAATAACATGGAAGAAAAAAATACATGTAGTTGACCCCATATAGTGGGATAAAATCGTATTGTTGTTTTATTGTTCTATTGTGGGTTCAACCATAGCCAACTCAAATTATCATTTAAAATTTCAAAACCCTCAGCCAATAAATCTGATTCTACCTCACCACTCACTAGCGTAAGCACAACAATAAAGGCCAATTCTCAGTTGTCATTGATAAAGTGGTACTTCACCGATACACTCTTAGATATAACTTAATCCATGAATAAGCAACAAATGATTACTAAATTACAAAAAGCAGCAGCATTAGATTTTAGCCACAAAAAAAAAAGATCACGTTATTGTGTGGGTGTATGGTGGGTTCGGATTGGCCAAGCTATGAGTAAAATTTTGGGGCTTGCATTGAAAACTACAGCATAAAATTGTGTTATAATGATACCTGAAGGAACAAGAACTCAGCCTGCTCCCATGTTCTAGATTGAGCGCAATATTGTATCACATCATTGAACGACCATCTCAAAACATTGACAACTGGTATAAACTCTGCTTCCTTTGGTATGCTATAATCAAAATTATCATTTTGTAAGCAGTTCGTTGAATGGCCTATGATTTCTATCATTTTCTCTTTCTTAAAAGATTGATTGTCAATCCCAGCAGCAACGGAAGAAGATATTTTAGAACAAGTACCTTTTTCCTTTGGCTCGCCAAACAATTCACTTCCATGGATCCCAGAGAAAACATCATCTGTCGTATTAGGCACAAAGCATTCATCTGCAATATCTCCAACCGTTAAAAGGTTGTCAACAACACTGCTACTAGAGCAACCAGCTTTACCAGATATATCAAATGCCATGAAGCCATCATCTTCTTTGACCGACTTGCCATTAAACATAGTTTGGAAAGGAAGATTTTCCTTCAACCTAAAACCCTCATCTGATAATTTGCAAGCAGATGGTATAGGAATATCTAAATGTGATGATTGATATCTTCCAGCAGCAGATTTTCTGAGAGAGACGCGACGGCTTTGAACAAGGGAAACCATATATTGCAGAAGTTTGTAGGCCGATTCTAGATCATGCAATCTTGTGAAGGACCAAATAAATTTTCTAAGAATGATAATGCTTGGGTTGTAGTGCTTGATGCAATCCTTCCATAAACCATGAACTTCAGACAAGCTTTTTTGTAGAACATAATGCTGCAATTTTATATAAATCAGAACTTCTATTGCACAATTAATTACCATTGAGATAATTTCTTAATAAGATCAAAACAAGTTATTTTAAATCAATTTAAGACTAATATTTATATTTATTAGAAAAAAAAATTCAATGACCAGTTGAACAGTCCCCTCGAATAAAGGGGGTTTTCAAAAAAAGAGGCATCTCATTTAAGGTTATAAAACTGCAATATTTCCATCTAGAGTGCACCTATGGAAATTCATAAAGACATAAAAAGCACATAAAATGGATTAAGGTATAACAGTAGTTTGCCGCGTGAGCCAAACCTCTTAAAACATGAATTTTCTTAATACACACCAGCAGATGCGTGAAGGGTACTAAACACGAAAATACTTTACCTCAATTATCACATGAAGAATTTGCATGTGCGCTTAAGCTTCTAAAATTTAGTCAAAGCTTAAGGGTGCTAGTAGATAGGCAAGTTCTGCCCAATATTATCAATAATATTCCTTTGCACAAGTTTATAGAACAAAAAGAACATATAGATAGAACTTGAAATCATTGGAAGAATCTTATTATTTTAACTGTTACATAATCATCATGACTAAGATCATCCTAATTATTTGGCATTGGCATTATGAAATATCACAATTCAATTAAAATTAAGATAAAATTCAGATAAGATACATATTTTAAATTTTATCCAATCTAAGCAGAGTTAGAATAGATCTTATAACTAGACTTAGGTGAAAATGCTAAGACCTAATTTGAGAGCTTCCTTGAGATGATGGAAGAAAGAAAATGACAGTCAGCATAGATGAGATTCAAGGAGATCCACATTGGCAATCTGATGCTGATATTTTTTCATTGAACATTTATCCATGTTTCATGATAATTTATTGACATTTGAAGTTTGATTTTATATTCTCAATCCATGACCACCTCAATTTCTAATCTGATAGTAAAATAGAAGAACAAAAATAAAAATACAAAAGGAGTTCATTGAAGCCCTTGTTACAGTCATTGAGGGGAGCAACAAACAAAGGGCAGTGGTATGGTCAGCAGGCTGTCTGTGGCCATGCCCATCATACTGAGATTGGTCAAGGTCATAAGAGTCCCCAATGGCCAGTAAAAAGAGAAAGATAAGGAGAAGAGTCATGGCAGTGGTGTTCAACAAAAGCTTGTTAAAATGTAGCCTAGTCATCACTATTTAACCAATGACATCAACTATGGTCCTCAACAAAGTTGATAGGAGCTGTGGGAGCCTTAATTACAATCATTAATCCTTTATTAGAATTTTGGCTACGAGAAATAGGATTGTTCTATGAATTAGGTTAAGTTACAAACTTGATTTACAATATATCTGTAAATTATTCTTTAGAAAATGAATTTGAAAAGATTATATCTTTGAGTATGCTTGCTTGATTTGCATCAAATTAATACCATTAAGAATATTATAAATTTTACTTTCTTCTGGTATATCAAAGCAATCATTCTACAATATCAATTGGGACAATTAAAACTCGTTTTTTTAGAATAACTTTGATGTAGACAAAGGGGGGTCAACTCATGTCCAAAATAAATCAATTTTGACCTCCCTCGAGTTTACAAGCTCGATCAAAATTGAGCTAAAATTTTAGCTCATTTATGAGCAGGTCTTTAGTTCACTTATTGAACTAAGGGTTAGCTCATTATTAGCTAATATTTTAGTTCATATTTATCTTTTTATTAAATGTTATTTCTATAGTTTTTTATTGTTTTTATTTATGATGTCTCTTGGGTTTCAAAAAGGGCTTTTGGAATCCCAAAAAAAGTTGTTTCGTTTTCCCATGTCGTGGCTCCTTGGCTTCCACCATGGGCTACTGTTTTCCGTGTCTTTGCCCCTTGGATTTCCGGCCAACTGCTGGTTTTTCGAGCCTGGGAGTTTTCCCGTGGCTTTGGTGCCTTGGTTTCGTGCGGCCTCCTTGGCTCCCGTGGTTGCTCCTTCGGTTCCTGGGCTTGGGCTGTTTTTCCGTAAATAGCAATAGGGTTTTATGGTTTGTGATGTTTGGAATTCCAATGAGAATTCAATGTTTGTGTCTTTTGGTATTCTGAATTCAATGTTTGTGTCTTTTGGTATTCCCCTTTCATACCTATAAATATGAGGGGCTTGTAATGTTTAAAAAAAAGTGAATGAAATGTTATTTTTGGAAAAGCTATAAGCTGCGGGTTTGCTTGGAAAAGCTTGCGAGCTTTGTCCGTCTTCTTTCTCATCCCCTCCGGAAATCTTGCGAGCTCTTTCCAACCTTTCTTCTCGGCTTCTAATCTCTTTCGTCTTTCCGCAAGTGCCACTCCACCTGTATCCCTCTTCTAATTGTGAAGAAAATTTTAGGGTGTCATTTTGTTTGCTAGTCGTTTAAATTTTAAAAAGTTGTAAGTCTTTTATTTCTAAGTTTATTTTATGTTTGAAATGTAAGAGTTTGTTCTAATATCTCTAAGTGATTCCCTTCTATCTTGGTGCTTCGTTTCATCTTCTTTTGTGGGTTCAAGAGATATAGGCTCCCCTATATTTTTTGCCCGCATCAGACTTAATTATACTTGTGCATTGGGTTAGTGAACCTATATTGTGGCAATCAAATGGACTTCTTTATACATATCATTTCTTGTGGTTGGGTAGCATTAGTGACCCATTTAGTTTAATGGGAAGTGATAGTCTACTTTAATGAGTGATCATAGTATAAACAGGATCCTTTAGCTAGCAGAATATTATCCTCCTCTAGTGACATAGGTAATTCTACAATAGCATTTTCATGAGATTAGCAGTCTGATAGATGTAGTGGGTTTTGGTCAATAATAGAAGTCAACGATATATTTTCTACTATAGTGAAAAAGAGAATCGCAAGAAACACTCCATCTAGCAGTTGAGTATGCGAGTATAGACTATCAAAAAATTTGTCTAACATGGACTCATGAATATTCCAATTAAGAAACCACTCCACCAAAGAGTTGGGACAACGCACAGTGAAGAATAAATCAAAAATTATGTTTCAACCAAGGTGCGGGAGTGTGTGCGGAAAGGTTTCCGTTAATTGCTGGCAGTGTATTTTAATTAGTACCCACTTCATGTAACCAGTTTACAATGATTGATAAAAATTCGTGCTGTCTAGTTGCACGAAAGGCCTAAAGAGTTAAGTGAGACAGACACTATCATTTTCTTTCTTCATCTCACGCCTCATCCTGCCCTTTTATTTATATGTGCTACATTTAACATCTGAGAGTTGGAAGAGTTTGCAGTCTCAAACATTTTAAACCACCTAATAAACCCCCTTCCCCTTCCCAGCCTGCCAACATGTTTTCAATTTTAAGCGTGATATTTATTCCAACTCCATCTATATGTCATGCATGTTATATAGGAATGATGATAGGTTTCAAGATACATTTTGTTAGAATATTATACATTCAGTGTCTACTTTGGGTAATTCCTGTAAAATTTTGACAAGAGTTGAATAAATTTTCTTGTTGAGCTAAATTTTGATTGGATAAATTTGTAATGTCGTGAAGCAAAGAAAAATTGAAAACATACAAGTTCCCTCAATTGATTTCCTTTCCTTTGCAAGATTTTGTAGTGTGCTTCCTGTTTCTTTATGAATTTGGGTAGGAAATAGCGTGGTCCAACAATGAATAGTTAGACGTTAATTATTGCTTAGCACAATATAATTACTACTTTCAGTTCCTGAACTTGTTTCAAAATAAAAGAGCATCAATTATTGTAACTAGAGGATCAAAATTTTCATCTAATGTACCATGAGGTCCATGACTATCAGATGTAATTTAGTAATCGATAATTGAGAATAAAATCAAATATTATAAAATACAGAGGTACAATCTTGAAAAGTTTCATTCTCAAAGATTCTTTCAATAAACAACCTAAAAATTTGTTTTTTTTTTTTTTTAAGTATTTTCTATCTAGAACTACTTCAGAGCATGTTGAGAATAAGGTTTAGATTAGCTCAATTTGTGGTCTTGAAAACAACTTGTGTGTAATGCAAAAGTAAGATTGCGGATACCAACCCTCCCAATACACCGCACATGCAATAAATCTCATGTATTGGTCACGCCCCTATTTTAAAAATCCTAGCGAACATGCTCACCATAACTATAAATTGCAACAAATCATTTAAAAAGAATTTGTATTTCAAACAAAACTTACCAATGTTGCAAAATAACAAATGAAGCTATTTTAAATAAAAATGATAGAATATCAACTAAAGAAGGTTTAAAAAACCGATGAAAAAGAATTATATATATTTTTAAATATGATAATCTGAATAGGTAGTATCTCAAATAAAACATTCCTATTCTATCAAAAAAAGGAAAATGCATACCATACTTGAATAAAAAGGATAGAATATCAAGTAAAAAAGAATCAGAATTTTGATTAAGTGAATAACATTCATAGCAGCACTGGGACAAACTGCAAGAGTTTTTACCATAAGGAACTCTACATAAAAATAAAAAGAAAGTCACAATGGTATTTGGATCTAAATTTTATAGATGAAACAATTAGAATTAGTTTGGTAGTAAGTTAAGAAACAGAAAAACATATCATGCGGTGCATGAAGAAGTTGATATGGACAAAAGGTTTCTAATGCTTGCCACAATCAGTTCCTCATCCCATAAAATGTGTAGTTTGGTACAAACCTTGAGAAGCTCCCAGTACGTTATCTCAGACCTTCCCATTAGCTGGTTATCCATCATTTCCAAGCAGCGACCAACATCAATTATACTTTGCTTATAAATACATTCCCTTAGAACTATATTGCATAAAGGTAGACAAGCATGGAAGTGATCACTTTCCTCTAGAGAAGTTATCCATTCAAATGCCTGAATTGAGAAGAAAAAAAAACTAAGAACGCCATTGCAAAGAGGATACTACCATTCATTTAAAAATATGAAGGAGCAATCATGAAAAATGAAACCCAGAAACAGCATACAAATTAGATATTCAAAAAGAGAAACTTCACTTGAATGACTATTCATCAATTGATATTTTATTTTTGAGTCTATTGAGGGTGAATTATAACAGTGAATTTGCAGCAAATATAAATGAAAGTTCACAAAACTTCAGAAAAGAGTCATGAAAAAGTTCACAGGCTTCTGATATGAAACTCAAACAATAAAAACCGGAGCAAAAAAAATTAAAAAATTTCAGAAAAATGTCGTGAGAACCCTCATGTAATTCTGATATGAAACGTGAGCCAAAAAACCAATTCTCACTACATGGTACTGTAAGTATCAATGCCCATAGCTAATCCAATAGAGGCCCTCTGGATCAACAATTAGAAGTATACTCTGCAAACTTCCATCATCCTCCACCACTAGAATATGAACATATTAATCCAACAATGAAAAGCAGTCAATTTTCTGCTGACATCTACTGATGAAGATTAGTAGCAGAATCATTGTGTTCTACCTTGAACTTTCCTTCAAGGAAGAAAATTAAAGACAAAAGAAGAGAGCAACGGAGAGAAATGAAAAGAGAAAAAGAAGGTTGTTGGGCAGGGCTAAGTGAAGAGAGAGAAAAAGCTAAGAAGCATCCATGTTGATGAGGACATCGACAGACGTTTTCGACAAGTTTATCGGCGTAGAAATCGTAGATCGATGGCTATGATTCACAGTCTTTATTTTTTATGCATTTATGTATTATGTTATGTGTGTTTGCTAGTTCCGTTTGAACCCTTTTATTTGAGTCTATTGGAGTTGTGGCCCAAGGGGAATTTGTGTTTTTTCTTTATTTTATTTCAGGCCTATATATTGAGGCCCCATCTATTGTAATAGGGGAATGATGATAATTGAAATGAAATTCAGCTTTGTCTTGATCTCTGTGTGAGTTCTAGAGAGTGGTGGTGAAGCCTACGAGAGGCCAACGGAGTACCCAACAGCCCACCGGCGGGTGAGCTCTTGGTTTTATGTTTTCTCTTTTATTTTCCTTCATCTTCCTCTCCCCAATCTCTCACACAATAGCCGGCTGCAGCCTCCCTCTTCTCCTCCCTAAACCGCCCCTACCCCAACCCCAATCGGCCTCCCTTAGCTACCCAACTGCCGGCCACCACCCACTCTGCTGTCAACCCCTTCCCCTCTACCCGCCCTCCTTAATCCCTACCCAAGCCGCCGGCCCCCTCTTGCCCAAATTTGAAATTCAAATTCCTTTGGTCATTACTTACCTTCCTAAAATAAGTCTAAGTAATCAGGAAAGTTACCTAATTGGATTTCAATTAAAATTTGAAATTCAAACACTTAACTAATGCTAAAACTTAAATTTGGAAACCTCCCCTTCTAAAATAAATCTGAGATTAAATTCAGATTTGGTTTTAAATCTTCAATTATTTCTTGGGGCCCACAAACTTAACATAATACCCTCTCTCCTAGCTCTCTACATGACCGACCCCTTCACTAGACCTCTCTCTCTCCAATTTAAATAACAGCTCCCAATTAAACTCCCCTAATCATCTCCTAATGCCACCACCCCCTCTCCCACAATTCCTCTCTTCCACTTCAATTCTTTCCATTTGAATTTGAAATCAAATTCAAATTCTTTCTCTTCAATTTCACTTAATCTGAAATTAATTTCAAATTTCTAGTAATTCTTCCTAACCCTAAGCTAGATCTAGCCGCCCCATCTCCACCTCCTCCTACCCGAGACCCCACCCGCCCCTCTCCTCTTCCTCTTGGTCGCCCCTATCAAGTGGCGGCTCCCCCACCACCACACCACCACTATACGCCTATGTCCTTGCATGGCCGATCCCGACATTGACCACGGATTTATTTTTGGCGAGCAAGGAAGGACAGATATTTTGGGATCACCGTTCTTTGACGTGTACTTTGGCAACGACGAGACTATCAACGGATACATCGACCGCATCATATACCAACTAACATTATCTATTGAAGAGCACATCCTTCCGGGTCGTTGGATAATCGTCGGTCACTCACTACCCCCTCCATCACTGGCTACCTCTCCATCAACGAAGGTCTTCGGCTCCATCTTCATAGTGGTAATCTCCTTCCTTGTATGGATCGTCATTCTCAGCTAAAGTCTAAGAGAGAAAGAGTGAGAAGGTGCTCAAGGTGAACTTCTCGTTATTAAGTGTTGGGTTTTGTTATGAGCACATAACATTTACCATTGTCTTTGGATTTTTGATTGAATTGTTTGGCTAATTTCAATACCACTTCATTGCCTAAGCAAGTTAAATATTTTGAATTCCAAAATCTATCTTTATTACAAGCAATAATTCTATATTGACACGTTTTGATCAATTACTCATTGTAATTTCTCAAGTAATTCCTACATGTTTCACATCACATGTGGTTCATTTCATTCACCAAATCATAATGATACTACATTAAGTGCTTTTATATAGACATGATAATGTACCTTTATAAAGACTGAGTGAGGTAGAAAGCCTAAAACTACATAAAACGTCCTCAGAAATCATAAATTTTACAAACCTTTAGTCTTAAAGGATTATTCACTATTTCTGATGAAAATAAAAAAATATGAAGACATTAATCCAGAAAAAAAGCTTGCGGCCATCTACAAGAAATAATGATCAGGAAATCAAAACAAAATAAGCCACAAGAAAGATTTATAATTCCTGTACTTGGCGAAACCCAAATTCTATCGAATTTAAGTAAAATCATTTATATGATCAAATCAAAAAACAAAATTTGGAACAACAAAAAAGTCAAATGCAAAGTAAAATGAGATAACTTTTCTCATAAAACTTTAAATCTCACTAAAATTGACTCCTAAAACCAGAAGGAATACACATCAACAAGAATACTATCCATAACCAAATTGATATTCCTGCATGCACCGGACACTAATTTATAATTAAAAATCACCAATGAAATTCCCTTATCCATCGATCATAGCAGCTACAAAATTTGCATATAACTATTACCACACAAATAAATTCCAATAACAAAAGAGAATTGCCCAAGCCGCACCGCTGACAGCAATAACAAAAGAGCCTCAAGCTGCAAATAGCCATATGCAAGTAGCAGAAATAGAAGCACACTAACTAAAAATTGCAAGGAAGACCATCAAAATTCCACATATATCATAGCAAAAGGCAGCTGAACCTCCTGGAGATAAATGCCTAAAACCACAAAAACAAGAAACTAGCACTCAAACGTTGAAAATTTGCAGAACAAAAAAATACTAAACATAACAAAGAATTTAGGACTATCCCGTAAAAAAAAAAAATCCAACGAAATTCAAAAAGCACAAGAAATAAGGATAATCGTACAAATCACATTAAGGTAACAACCTAAGCATGCACAAACAAACTCTTACCACGAAAATATATTAAACTAAAACAAACAAAATAATTAAAATGACATTAAAAGTAAAATTAAATTTAAATCAAATTCTCAAATAGAGATTAAATTTTAAACTGAAATTGAACCTAAACCACAGATAGAAACTGAATCTAATTTTGATTATGAATTTTAACTTCTAATGGGAATTGAGTTTATAACCTAATTTTAAATCAAAATTGAATATAGCTGTGAGTATGGAAGTGAACAAAACATATCCATTATAGATGATAAGCCAATAGAGCAAACTGATAAAGTGAAATCAGAATTTGAAAGCTAGAAACTTAAGCCAACTAAAGATGATACATCAATTGAGCAAGTTGATCTAAACTCCTGAAGAATATTCTAATGATGTTACTTCTACAAATCAACCTGAAATTGATTTTATTTTTAGTTCATGGTTTCTTAGCTTCCCAACTCATAAAGAGAGACTTGAAAAGCAAAACTATTCCAGCAAATTTTCTAATGAGGATTGCTATAATGAAAACTTAAACTTTAAAATTCAACCCATTTGAATTAATAAAAAAGTGCATAAAACAACACCACTAAAATTTAAACCAGTAGAAGTGGTAAATGCAAACTCAGACATCACCTAAATCTATAATATCAAAATCCTCAAGGAAGCTATAACAAATCGGTTTGAATACATTATATTTGTAAGAACGAAGAAATATTTTCTTCCGATTAATGTTGGACCGAGATAATACTAATTGAAATATTTCATCCACTAAATCCATAATAGAATTTTGAGATCGAACCAAACTATAATTATCAAAATACTCCACTCCATAATAATCTCATGAAGCATAGATGAAAATGATTGCAATTTTGAGCTGCGGGAAAATAGTAAGAGCAATAGCAAGATCCTCAATAGGCTGGCAAGTGCCTGACCCAAGTATGACTCTAGATAAACTAGTAGACTAAACTTTCAAAATAGGAGAAATAGAGACGGTATTACGAGCCAACAAACCATTAAGGAAAGAGAAGGCACTCAATCAAAAGATGATTCTAGAGTAATATTCAAATCATACGAGTATACCAAGGGAGCCAAGTCAAAGGAAGCAGCACTCAACAAGATAGAAGACCCCAATTGATCATAAGTATTTAGTGCACATTAATTTTATGAGTACATAAAGATATCAAAAGAGAAAACCTCAACAGATGGAACCTTTGAGGATGATTTCCTTAATTTCAGATGGGCTTTGAAACACAATAAAATTATAAAAAAATAAAGATTTGCAATATAAGAGAAAATCTTTAAACTCGACAATATCCACATGATGAAGTATCAATCCATATCTCTCAAGTCAAAGGGAAATGTCCATCTCAACAAGACACGGGCCATAGATGGTCTCAAGAGTCTAGCAGTAACAGCATTGATGAGGACATCAGATTTCGACACGTGTACCATCGACGGCTACGATCCAGAGTCTTTACTTCTGATTGATTTGCATTTTATTTTATGATTGTATTTCTTGTTTCCTAGTTTGCCCCTATGGGCATCGAGTCACTTATGTAGCCCGGAAGGGCATTTGTGTCATTTCTTGTTATTTCATTTTTGGCCTATTTATATGAGGTCTCATGCATTGTAATTTCAGTTTTTGGATGAAATGAAAATTTGGTTGTGTTCTCTTTGTGAGTTCATCTCTCTCTCAAATCTCTTAGTGAGTTTTGGGAAGAGCTAGATCTCTTTGTGAATTCTAGACATTCTTCCCCATTGTCTTTTTGATCAATTGGTGTGAGAAATCAAGGTGAATCCGTCCGTGAATTTTTGTTCTTAAGCTTCCTTTCCCCGACCCTCTCCACCAAGCAATCCCGCCGCCCATCCCTGTCAAACCGCCGGCCAGCAGCAGCCCAGCCACCCGCCGGCCTGCAGTCCTTGCCGCCGCCTCCCCCTTCAAGCCACCTCTAGCCGCCGGCCCTCCGCTCCTTTGAATTTCAAATTTGAAATTCCTAAGTTTCATGAGCCATTAATTGTTTCCTAATTTGACTCCCTAATTTATGCAATCAATTTAATTGAATTTCAATTTCGAATTTGAAATTCAAATTAATCCCTTTGATTGTCCTCATATTAGGAAACTCCTCCTCTTTAGAAAACTGAAATTTAATTTCAGATTTTTGTTAAATCTGAAATTAAACTTGTGGTCCCCACTTAATTAATATTAATTCCCTCTTCCTCTCTATGCTTGGCCGGCCCCTTCCTTGGTTTTCTCTCTCCCAATTAACTCACAATCTCCACAAAATCAGCCCAAGACTCCTCCCCCATTACCGCCCCCCCCCCCCCTCTCCTTTTGGAATTAATTTGAAATTCTCAAATTATTCCCTCATATTTACCCCAACTTGAAATAATTTCAGTTTTCCGGAAATTATTTCCTAGCCTCTCCAACCTAGCCGACTTCCTCTATCCCTCACGCCGGCCAACCCTCTCCACTCCAAGCCGCCACCTCCTCCCTCCCCTCTTCTTCTCGGAAGCTACCTCAACTCCCGGCGAGGATGCATGGCGGATCCTGAACTTGAATGGGGACTTGTGTTCGACGCCTACGGTAATATCAACATTCTACATCTCCATTCTTCGATGTGGGATTTGAACACGACAACACCATTGGAGATTACTTGGATAGAATTCTCCCCATCCTTGTGCCCGTCATCGACGGGCAATTTTCAGACTACGATTGGACCATCCGTAGACGTCCACCCGCTTCTCCAACTCTGGCTCCTTCCTCGGCGACGAGCCCTCTCGGCATCACCTGTCTACTAGTGGTATCTCTGAGTCTGCTTACGATCCTCTTCCGCTAGCCACCACTTTCAAGAGTGATTGAAGGACTTGTGAAGGATCTATATTTTAAACGTGAGGCTTTTGTTTATCATGGCTATTGCATTATTTAGATTTCTTTTGGTTATTATTTGGCAAGGCTCTTGTAATCCTCAAGTGTAATCAATTACCATGGTTTAATCTATCATGAATTTTTCTTGAACTCTACTTGAGTAAGCTAGACTTTATTGTTAACATTGCGAAGTTAGTAACCTCTTATTAATCTCTAAAGTGCAATTCTTGTTTTCGCATGTTTGCGTCTCATCAAGCATCCACATGTAATGGTTTGCCAAAATAAAACCCAAGGAACATAGTGTGGACTAGTTTATCTAATGGAGCTTGAGATGAAGGGAAGCAACACAACAAGGCTAATAAGGGGTTCCTCATAAGCATCAAAGAATGGAGACCACTTTAATATACATGTCTATAATCCATTCACATAATAGGAAAGTTTAGAGAAAAATACATAATAATCAATGTCCAATGATAATCTGAGAACTACATGGCGCCTATCAAGAAGATCAAAGAGTAATATCTTGATAGATGAAGATTGGACATGAAAAATCAAATAACCTCCCAGATCGAGCCACCAAATGGGAATTTTTCAAGGTGTAGGAAAAGATCTAACATATTATAAATCTCTACTTTCGAGAATATGGGAGAATTTTTAACGATATGGATAGTGGCCAAATTGAGGCAAGTAATATCTATGTCATGATGAGGGAATAATGATGAGTTGGGAGGTTGGAATGATTGAGAGGAGCCCTTCCTCATAACATCAACAAAAGAAGAGGGAATAGCAACCTTGGGAGGCTGAGCACCAGCATATGAAGAGATCTGATAGAAGAAATCAAGGAGACCAAGACGACCATCTCCAAACAGGGGCGGAATTAGCCTTAATTTTCAAGGGGTCAAATTTATAAGTAACTGTCGGAGGTGCAAGGGGGCAGCGCCCCCTGGCAGGGTTCGACCTGCCCGATCAGATCGCGAGGGCTGCCCCGGAACAAATTTTGGTTGTAAGGATATTTTTGGAATTCAAATTTAAAAATAAAAATGATGAATGCTTTTTAATATTTGTTTGGGGCAATTGCCTAAATATCATAGTATTTTAAAAGTTTTAGGGGAGGAAGGGGGGCAATTGCCTAAAAATCCTTGTAATAAAGACTAAAATACCTAAAGAACTATGCAATAAAATACCTAAAGAACCCTGCAAGGGGGCAGCGCCCCCTGGTAGGGTTCGACCTGCCCGATCAGGTCGCGGGGTCAAGGGGAAACACCCCTGTGAGGGTTTTCGGGGGCAGCGCCCCCGGAACAAATTTTGGTTGTAAGGATATTTTTGGAATTCATATTTAAAAATAAAAATGATAAATGCTCTTTAATATTTGTTTGGGGCAATTGCCTAAAGATCATAATATTTTAAAAGTTTTAGGGGAGGAAGGGAGGGCAATTGCCTAAAAATCCTTGGAATAAAGACTAAAATACCTAAAGAAAGAACTATGCAATAAATTTTTGTTTATTTTTTTAGGGGAGGCAATTGCCCCCCCCCCCCCCCCCCTAAGGGGTTCCGCCCCTGTCTCCAAAGATTCCTAGCATGAAGGGACTAGAAAAAATGCAGGAGTGGATAGAAAATCTAGAGAAATGATAGCAAAAGAGGAGACATGACATAAGAGAGCTCCATATTAAATAAGAAGGATGGAAATAGGGCATTGACTCGATCAAAAGTTAAGGAAAGTGATCTAGCTTGATGACAGGTGTAAGAATGGAATCATCAGAGGAACATAAGATCCAAGCCCCAAGCACAAGTAGGAAATTGAGGCCTTGATGCCTCGATTTTAAAGAAGCGAACATGAGGAGATTCTCACATCCATGACCAACAAGAAGGGAAGCAATGAACATGTAACATACTCAAAAATGAGGGCTCAATAGCGGAAAAAACAAAGCCTTGCGAGGCCAAGACAACCCCAGCCCACAGGAAGCAATGCACATAACAGAGAAGCGCTAGGAGCAAATGTTTTTTTTTTTTCTTTTTCTTTTTTTTTTAAGATTGAACATAACTAGAACCATCAAAACACTCCACAATCTAATAAAACAGTAGCATAAGACTGCTACTAGAAAAGAAAATTGAAATACATCAAATCAAGTTAATTTAACCCAAAAAAAAAAAAAAGATCAATGCATCTTATAGAAGTGGTACATGCCAACTTAGGCATCAACCAAGTTCAAAATACCCTCATTCTTTAGTAGTTTAGATGAGATATCTTTTCACTTAGGGTATAGAACTGTGATCCTACAACAATAATCTAGACCATATAATAAAACAAAGGAGACAACAACTCTGTGAGATAGTTAATGTCGATGTATAAAAGAAAGAATAAAGTTGGTTTGTGATGGTACAAATCCAATAATAAATTGATGAGGACATCAGCCAGAGATTTTGACATGTGTACCATCGACGGAATCGTAGATCGACGGCTATGATTCAGAGCCTTTACTTTTGATGTATTTTATGTTTTGTTTATTTTGCATATTAGTTTTCCTATTTTACCACTATGGGTAGTGAGTTCTTATTGTAGCCCGTAGGGCATTTGAGTCTTTCTTCTTTTATTTATTATTGAGGCCTATATATATATATATATATATATATATATATATATATATATATATATATATATATATATATATATATATATATATGTCTTTTCTTTGTATGAGGTTAATGATGAATTAATAAAAAATTTAGATTTTGAGTTCTTGTTTGTGAGATCTTGAGAGAAGAGGTGAAGTCGAGGAGAGGCTCAAACGAAGTAACAAACAGCCCCTTCGGGTGAGCTCTTGGTTTTCTCCATCTTTCTTTTCTTTTCTTGTCCTTCCTCCTATACCCACCACCACCCATACGCCTTCCTCCTTGCTGCCGGCCAAAGGCCTCCCTAGCCTTTCCCATTCACCCCATAACCCGCTGGACCCATTCCTATCATCCCAAGCTAACGGCAATCCAAGTCCACTCCTCCCTTTTCTACTCAACGCCCCCTTACCCCTTCCCCCATTGCCGCCGGTCCAAAACCCCATCTCCACCGCCATAATGATGAGTCCAATCATCATAATTACTTCCCTAAATTAGCTCAAGCAAGAAAGGAAAGAATTTAAAATTATTTGAAATTCAAGTTTGAATTTCAAATACTTTCCTTAATTACAAGTTCTAATTTAAGAAAGTTCCTAAATCTAGGTCTAATTTAAATTTAAATTAGATTTGATTTAATATCTCACTTCCTAAATTAAATAGCTTGTCTTGGAAGCTTTTAATTTCTCCCCTTGCCCATGCCGCATCTCTCTCCAATTAAATCCCCAAGCCCAAATTAAATCCCCATAATCCCCTCTAACTACTGCCCCTCCTCCCCTTGCCTATTTTCAAAATCTCTTCTTTCCCTATCCTAGAAAAATCTGAAATTAATTTCAGATTTTCCTAAGTCATTCTCTTCTCTTCCCTCTCCCAACCTCCTTGAACCCCACCACCCTAACCTAGCCTAAATCCTCCCCTTGCCTCACACTTTCATAACTTCTCTCCTCCTCCAAATCAAATCCTCTCAAGGATCAAGTCCAACAAGCCGACGTTGCCTCCATGAATGGTCGATCCTGAAGTCAACCACGGATTTGCATACAACTCCCAAGGACAAATCGACAACCTTCAGTCGCCCTTCTTTGATCCCGATTAGGAATTCGAAGATTATGTCGAAAGCTACGTAGATCACATACTCTATCATCTAGCCGAGATGATTGACGAGCAACGACAAACTGGACAGTGGCAAATCATCGGACGACCATAACTTCCCCTCCTCCGGCTACTTCACCGGCGAACAATATCTTAAGCATCACTTGTCTCGTGGTGGCATCACCAGGTTTACTTTTAATCTTTCTCCGCTAAACACCACTTTTAGGAGTGAGAGTGAGGAAACTCAAGGTGGACATTTCTAATTGTTAAGCCGTGGATTTTTGTTATCCCTTGCCGTTAGTTTTACTTATTTATTTTGTTATTATTTGCAAGTATCCTTTTAATCTTGTTTGTAATTGTATGCTATTACATCACTTCTAATTGAAAATTCAAGAATCTAACTTGGTGAAACATAAGGTTTACAATTGACAAAGCTTCTTCAAATTATTATTAATTTCCAAAGCAATTCTTGTTTTCATATATGTTTCACATTATAAATATTTGAGTTTAAGTGGAAAAATATATTTCCAAGCTTGATCACGGAGAGTAGAGGATTTCCTAAAATATTGAATCAATGGAAACTAGATAATCTTCAAAAGCTCTGAAGTCACCAAGTTTGTAAGACCATTTCCAAAGGAGCATTCTATCTATGAATTGTTTTCCAAGCACTTAACTAAAAAAGAAAAATAAAAAAAATGAAGGTTTTGACAGTAAAAGATATCCAAATTCTATAAACATCACTAAAGTGTTTTAGGATACTCTTTATTAACATTAAACACAAATGATATAAAACTTATCAAAATGTGCAAAGTACTAACTTTATTAAATTATCCATCACCTCCTTAAAGTATCCTCCTTTACTGAAAGCCTGAATGATGCATCTATAAGATTTCTTCTTCATATTTCTTTCATTTTTCACCATAACTTTCCATGCCTCCATAACAAACTGCAAACAAAGACAACATTAATCTATTGAGAGAAAAATAAAAGCTCACTTTTAAGGGTTCATTATAGGCCAAAGTTATATGCTTGATATGCTATTAACGGGTGATAAAGAAATGTGCAAGCGCAAGAATGAAGCATAACTACATAGATGAATGACAAAGAAGCATATTGGATTTCAATCTCCTAGGAAACAATGGGATTCAAATGTTCAATAAATGAAAATAAAAATAAAAAAAATTTTCAATGTGCACTTTCATCAAACTGCAAGTAAACTTGTACCAACACATTTCGAGGCAAGGAATTCTAGTAGAATAAACCGTGATAGATTTAAAATGCCACTAAACATCCCATATAGTCTTTGCACAGGCCAAAAAGCCCACATTTTGGTGAAACAAGAAAATATTGTTTTAAGTAGCTAGCCAACTCCTTCGTCATATGAACTTTGTCTAATAAATTAATTTCATATTGTGCATCTAATTAAATGATAACTAATTAGGCAACTTTAAGGTGCTCATTAATTAAATTATCAAGATACCATTCAGCCTCATAAATCCTATTTGCTTTATGGTTCGAACCTCAGTATTAATTCACAGAGCTTTAGATAAAAAATCATTATTGACAAGTTATTTCAAATAAATTTCTTCATGAAAAGCTAATGGAAATGAGCACTTTATGAGTATAATTCATTCAAAAATTTTATGAAATCAACACACCTATATAATTTTGGCAATCATAAAGCTCACCAGTGGATCAGGAGCTCGTGCGCAATATTCCAATATATAATCAAAATCCTCAACATTTGAAGAGTTACTCATGCAACTAAGATCAACGAGCAACTCATGTGCTTTGTTTCTCTGCCCCAAACGAAGAGCATTAATTATTTGAATTTGTGCATCCCGAGTTCCTGAATTGTTTGTACTTCCAAACGGGCGGAAATCTGCAGTATGAGGGTAACAAAGTTTCAGCCATTCACTGATTAATATAACTCCAAATAGTCCCAGGACATTACTTCAATGTACTTCTCTAATGTGTTAGGCCGTTCAAAAAGTATATTTCAATTATTCAAATTGCAAATTAGCATGAAAGGAAGTTAAATATGTCATAGTCCAAAGTTATGATTTGGATATCAGTTCCAATAAATAACGTGCAAAATTTTTACTTTTCAGTTACAAGCCAAAAAGTAGGGAACAAAAGGAGGAAGATTTCAACAAACCCCATAAATAAGAGAAAGCTTGAGATGATTGCACTCTAGCACGGCCATTCCTCCGCATCTAAAAAAGTCCAACAACAGGCTCTCTAAATAAGAACAATCTGGAACAATCAAAAGAAACCATACTAGCTCATGCATCTAAACCAAAAGAAGGAAACCAAAATATTGGCTTACTATTTCATTGCCTCTTGCAACTTTCCCAAGATTCATCTGCCTTCGACAAGAAGTTCTTGATCTGATACCAAATAATACAAATTAGGAAGATCTCTAGTTTTTTTTAAGAAATGTATTGATCTCTGAGTCCACTCACAGATATCTATACATATTCTGGAGCTTCCTAGAGGAAGTCGATTAGGCTCAGAATGGTTCTCAAAAATCTAAGACCATTACACTTTGGGAGTTGAGTGTGAGCTCAAGATATTTTCTCATATGTCTGTAAACCTTATCCTGTTTAGAAAGTGAACAGCTATACGGCAACATAACTTCTCCTACGCCTATGGTGAACCAGAAGTAGACAAATGTGGTTGTATAATGGAGGTAGAAGGATTTCTTCAAAGAATTCTTGTACCAAAACCTTAAGGCCCAAGGTAGAACAAGGCTCAAACAAGCAGACACAAGTATTAGTCTCGTTTTCACTTGTCACCTGTCTCAATGCAATAACAAAACAAAGCCATCAAACAGTTCCCTGAAGTAACCAAAGGCAAAATAATCCTTGAAATGCCAATAAAACAAGCTAGTAGAAAAAAAAGGAAGGCAATGAATAGATATATTAGAACAAAAGCCAGACTACTTTAATTTACGTTAGGCAGCAATAAACAAAGGTATAGCAACGGTAATAAAGTAACTAAGGTTGGCAGCCAAGTTCTTTAAAAGTAATAAAAACCATCTTTTTCAGCCTCAAAAAGGATTCCCCAAGCATGCATGATGAAAAAATGTCTCAATTTATACAGCTTCAGCCTACACAACTAACTCTTTTAAATAAAGTGTAGCACAGGTGAGAAATAAATAGTTGTATCTACTACTAGCATTAGGTAAGGTGTTCTTTGCCCTTTCTCTCCATCATTAGAGTATTCATGGCCCAAAAAACAAGACTGAAAGCTCATTTGTGATCACTTTTGTTTTCAGAAGCATGTTTCTTTAGTGTATGTTTATATGTTTTTCTTTTTTTTTTTTTAAAACACTCATACAACTTTTAAATGTTTGGTGTTTTTAAAAACAACTCACTTCTTAGAAAAAGAAAGAAATGCTGATTATTGAATCTAGTGGAATAATATAGTTTAATCAAATGTATTAATGAAAATATCTCATCATTCTCATAATTTAATATATATATATATATATATATATATATATATATATATATATATATATATATATATATATATATATATATATATATATATATATATATATGTGGGCTCTAAAAATTCGCACCCCGACCTTTCAGGGAGAGTTTTAATGAATTAAGTTCATGGGTAAATTTTTAGTAGGCATGTTGGATCTAGATAAGGCATTGTCCAAAGATAAGGTCTGGTTTCCTATAGGCACAAGCCCCTTATGATTAATTACCCCTCTCGATAATAAGAGAGAACATTTGATTACGTTAATCATTACATATGCAAGAAGTACCAAGCATAAAGTAGCAACAATTTTCAGGGTTTAAAAATTAGATTTTATAGTTTTCAATATTTGAAATTTATCACCGTGTACTTAAAGCGGGTGATAGGGGAATGATAACGGGCCCGATCAATATCTCATGGTTCCGTCATCTCAGGTTGTCATGGTTCCTAGTTTACTTAGTCAGAGGAGATAGTTGGCCCAACCTGACCGAATGATCCTTATCGGCAGTCATGGGTTGCATCATCCATGGGTACCTCATAGACTTAGGTGAATATTTGCATATGGGTGAGGTGAGGCTTAAGAAGGATTTGGATGGGTGTTTCGAGAGATTTGGAATGATTTTAGAGATATTAAATCTCTCTTTCACTATGTTTAGAGAGAGAAACAAAAGAGAGAAGTTTGATGGGTGGTGATTTTGTGGAAGGGGATTTGAAAGTGGTGTAGAAAGGGCACTTTGTCTTTCTCAGATCTTTTTTATACAGAGAACGAAATTTAGTTGAGGGCTTTTATGTGGAAGTGGAGAAGCTATTGGAACGATGATAGCCTTCGTTCTCTCTCTCAGATCTTTTAAATGGAGAAATAAAGAGGAGAGGGAGAGAGAGCCATAGACTGGTAGTGTTCTGTAGAGAGGGAATGAGAAACTTGTGATAGCAACATTCCTTTGAATAGGGATAAGTCTAAGCATTGTGAAGATTATAAGTTTTGACACAATACAAAACTAATGAAACATCATTATGTTCAATCCAATACACAATTCGATTATCTAGCTCCATGCATAAATGTAAAATAACTATGATGCTTTTATTAAGATGTAATATATAAACCTGAGAAGAGATGCCTGGTCGAATAGCTAACAGCACGTTCAAATGACAATCCGAACCGAATATTTGGAATGATAATCAATGGGAGCTCGGAGTTACTGTAGATTGCAAGGTTCAGTTATTAGAGGAAATGGAGATTGAGGAGAAGAAATTTCGTGAGGAAGAAGGTATAGGGGAGAGAAAGAAGTGAGAGGAAGAGATGGAAGGAGGGAAGAACCGGAATGGTGGTTTCAAACTGGACGGCGTCGGGATGGTTTCGGCCAGCTGGAAGGAGGTAACAGCGGCGTGGAATGCGAGTGGCGGCGGCGTCGGGTTTGTCGAGCGACGTTGGCTAGATCGTGGGGCTTGCTCGAGTGAGGAAGAGGCGAGGGGTCGGCTCGCACGCGAGAGGAGAGAGCGAGAGCTGCGTGATCGGGCACTGTAGCGAGAGTTTGAGAGAAGGGTGAGGCGGCTGAGGTTTGTGATTTGATTTGGGAATATTAGGTTAGTGCTTCAGGAATTGGACATTTCCACTTTTGCCCCTATTCTTTTTTTTTAAGAAAATAACATTAAGGGCCAATTACCTTCTTTTAAATTCAGCAAAAAGGACCAACTAAAAGTCCTAGAAAATTCATATATATATATATATATATATATATATATATATATATATATATATATATATATATATATATATATATTATAACTAAAATTAACAAAATTTTAAATTTTAGATTAAACTTCAAAAAATTTATAAAATTTATAAATAAAAATTTTTATTTTAAAATAGGATTGACTCTCTTGTCAAAATTTTATCGATAGCAAACATTGAATTTTACCTTCTTTTTTTTTTTGTTGTCGAAACATAGGCAATATGGCTGTCATTTTTCTAGATTTTGAGACATTCTGTCAGTTTTTCAATCGGATGTCATCTGGGCATTCTCATGTCATTTCACATTTGATTTGACATATTTAACCCTAAATCTCTCTAATAAATCAAAAAAAAATTGCTCAAATTAAATTAAAAATATTAAAATTAAATAATTGCTCAAATTAAATTAATAAAAAAATTATGAATCCTTATTAATATTCTTTTATATAAAAAACTCTCTTTCAATTCATTCATGCCGAGTATCATATGTAGTGATCTCATTTTTTTATTTTTTTTAAAACAAGTTCTAGCCCTATCTTGCTTTTCTTTTTAATATTTATGAGAAAATATTAATTGTATATTTTATTGATGTATCGATCATCTAATACACATTTATAGATACTCAACTTTCATAAACTATGAAGCATGGAGATGGGCATGACACTAACACAATGGCATGGGGTAAATTGCAAAAAGTATGACACTACACTCCACAGATATGTTTTTATACTCAATAAATTATTAATATGAAATATATAATTTCTATTATTCCCCACTATAGATATTACATGATGAAGTATAATCTGGTAAAGAAACTTCATAATGATAAAAAATCTCCACACGCACACAAAGAAAAAAAAAGATATATGTCATAATCAAAATAATCAAACAAAACATAATTGCACTAGCAACATTAATTGGTGTTAGTATAATCAATACTGGTGTTGAGTCCTAGAAAAATTGCAATATTAGAGAGATATATAATTTAGCGTCTTAACTTCACATGAAGATGCAGCACACAAAAATATAAAGAGAGTAGAGGTGTAGCGTTCATAAGAGATACCAAAATTTTTACGTGAAAAATCCTGAAAAAGGGAGAAAAATCATAGGGCCTAGCCCAATTTGAATGAATCCTCTAGCATTGATAGTTGCGTACATATAAGGTCATTACTTATGAGGAAGGTTTTATATAGCAAATACCCATATAAAGCTTGTTACATGGTAGTTGTTCTTAAAAGAATGTTGACATATCTATTTGATTAGTAGGACTGAATTTGGGTGACCGAGGTTAGAAAGATTGTAGTCGGTGAGTAATATTGGTTGGAGTGGATCATAGTCCACAAGCGATGATGATAGAGAGATCATAGTCGGTAAGCGACGGTGGCCGGAAGGATCGTACTTTGCGGGCGATGGTAGTTATAATGGATCGTACTTGGCAGGCGACAGTGGTAGGAGTTGACCGCATTTAATGGGTGGCAGTTGTCGGAAAGATTGTAGTTGGAGGGCGATAGTGGTCAAAGTGGATCGTACTCGGTGGGTGACAGTTGTAAAGGCCATTATGCTTCCAGGTTCGTCCGAACGAAGTCGGATCGTCCGGGACGATCGGTACAGGTTGTGCACGAAAACATGTTTGGCTGAATGGTTCGTCTAGACGAAATCGGGATCGTCTGTAAAATTTTTCAGAGAGCAGTCGTCATGGGACGATAGGTAAATTCGTCTGGACGAAATTTGTCCAGAGCCACTTCGTCCCGGGACGAAGTTGCGATTGTCCGGGACGATCAGTCTGGATATATATATATATATATATATATATATATATATATATATATATATGAGATATTTTGAAGAGAGAGAAAAGCCCATGAGAGAGAAAAAACGAAGGAAAAAGAAGGAAAAGTGATTTTTGGGCAACGCCGGACCGTTTTCGTTCGTCGAGACAGTTCAAGAAGTTGGTGTACGCAAGGTAAGGCACATTCCGCCTTTCTCAATTTTTAGAACGGTGAAGTTTGAACGACTTTTCTGTCCGAATTTCATTTTTGTTAGCGAATTTCGTCCGTATTTTCCGATTGGTTCAGTTTTTACCGCGTAACTTTTGGTATATTTCTAAAGTGCCGAGTGTGCACGTTTTGATTATTTTCTGGAAATTTTGACCGGGTAATTTTGATTCCGCGGTGTTTTCTTTCGACTGCAATTTTTGACGATGTCTAAAAATGTTGTGGCAGTAGAATAAAAGTCTTATATTATTGTTGTGAATGTTCTCTGGTAATTTGGTAAAATTCTGATTCTGTCAATTTTGTGTAAATTCCGTATACTGCCGTTATGCTGCCGGATTTTCGTACGATTTCTGAAATTGTCCGGATTTGTTCTGAAATAAATTGATATGATTGTGTGCTATAAAAAGGGAGTTATAAGGGGTCAGGATCCTGCGAGATCCTGTCTGTGTCAGGGAATTCTGAAAATCTGAAATGAGCTATGAAATCTGAAAACAAGTTCTGTTCCGAATCTGATGATTTCTGGTGCTATAAGCACATCTGTTCTGGTGCCATGAGCACAAAGGGAGGCATAAGGGGCCAGAATCTGAGAGATTCTGATAGTGTCTGGGAAGGGAGGTATAAGGGGTCAGAATCCGTTGAGATTCTGTCTGTGTCAGGGAATCTATTATGATTTTTGATATGTTCTGATTCTGATATGATTTCTGATTTTCCGTACGATTCTGTCTGTTATACTATGAATGCTGATCTGATATGATTTAATATGATTTCTGATTTTGGTACGTTCTGTCAGTTCTGATGTGATGTATTTCTGTTCTGTTATGATTTGATCTGATCTGTACGATTCTGATTCTGTTCCGATTTCTATTCAGATTTCTGTCAAATGTGTTTGATGTGGACTCTGAGGATTTTGATTGGAGGTTCGTTATCTTGCTGAGCTGTTGTAGCTCATCCTTATTTTCTGCGTGGTTTTCAGGTTCTGGGAAAGGGAATGAGGTCTTGGACTAGAAGTTCAGAGTCTGATCTGTCATAGGTTGGTACTTTTGATTTTTGTACAGTCATGACTTTTTTATTATGTCCTGTTCTTTCTGTCTGAAGCATATTGGATTTCAATCTCCTAGGAAACAATGGGATTCAAATGTTCAATAAATGAAAATAAAAATTAAAAAAAAATTTCAATGTGCACTTTCATCAAACTGCAAGTAAACTTGTACCAACACATTTCGAGGCAAGGAATTCTAGTAGAATAAACCGTGATAGATTTAAAATGCCACTAAACATCCCATATAGTCTTTGCACAGGCCAAAAAGCCCACATTTTGGTGAAACAAGAAAATATTGTTTTAAGTAGCTAGCCAACTCCTTCGTCATATGAACTTTGTCTAATAAATTAATTTCATATTGTGCATCTAATTAAATTATAACTAATTAGGCAACTTTAAGGTGCTCATTAATTAAATTATCAAGATACCATTCAGCCTCATAAATCCTATTTGCTTTATGGTTCGAACCTCAGTATTAATTCACAGAGCTTTAGATAAAAAATCATTATTGACAAGTTATTTCAAATAAATTTCTTCATGAAAAGGTAATGGAAATGAGCACTTTATGAGTATAATTCATTCAAAAATTTTATGAAATCAACACACCTATATAATTTTGGCAATCATAAAGCTCACCAGTGGATCAGGAGCTCTTGCGCAATATTCCAATATATAATCAAAATCCTCAACATTTGAAGAGTTACTCATGCAACTAAGATCAACGAGCAACTCATGTGCTTTGTTTCTCTGCCCCAAACGAAGAGCATTAATTATTTGAATTTGTGCATCCCGAGTTCCTGAATTGTTTGTACTTCCAAACGGGCGGAAATCTGCAGTATGAGGGTAACAAAGTTTCAGCCATTCACTAATTAATATAACTCCAAATAGTCCTAGGACATTACTGCAATGTACTTCTCTAATGTGTTAGGCCGTTCAAAAAGTATATTTCAATTATTCAAATTGCAAATTAGCATGAAAGGAAGTTAAATATGTCATAGTCCAAAGTTATGATTTGGATATCAGTTCCAATAAATAACGTGCAAAATTTTTACTTTTCAGTTACAAGCCAAAAAGTAGGGAACAAAAGGAGGAAGATTTCAACAAACCCCATAAATAAGAGAAAGCTTGAGATGATTGCACTCTAGCACGGCCATTCCTCCGCATCTAAAAAAGTCCAACAACAGGCTCTCTAAATAAGAACAATCTGGAACAATCAAAAGAAACCAACCTAGCTCATGCATCTAAACCAAAAGAAGGAAACCAAAATATTGGCTTACTATTTCATTGCCTCTTGCAACTTTCCCAAGATTCATCTGCCTTCGACAAGAAGTTCTTGATCTGATACCAAATAATACAAATTAGGAAGATCTCTAGTTTTTTTTAAGAAATGTATTGATCTCTGAGTCCACTCACAGATATCTATACATATTCTGGAGCTTCCTAGAGGAAGTCGATTAGGCTCAGAATGGTTCTCAAAAATCTAAGACCATTACACTTTGGGAGTTGAGTGTGAGCTCAAGATATTTTCTCATATGTCTGTAAACCTTATCCTGTTTAGAAAGTGAACAGCTATACGGCAACATAACTTCTCCTACGCCTATGGTGAACCAGAAGTAGACAAATGTGGTTGTATAATGAAGGTAGAAGGATTTCTTCAAAGAATTCTTGTACCAAAACCTTAAGGCCTAAGGTAGAACAAGGCTCAAACAAGCAGACACAAGTATTAGTCTTGTTTTCACTTGTCACCTGTCTCAATGCAATAACAAAACAAAGCCATCAAACAGTTCCCTGAAGTAACCAAAGGCAAAATAATCCTTGAAATGCCAATAAAACAAGCTAGTAGAAAAAAAAGGAAGGCAATGAATAGATATATTAGAACAAAAGCCAGACTACTTTAATTTACGTTAGGCAGCAATAAACAAAGGTATAGCAACGGTAATAAAGTAACTAAGGTTGGCAGCCAAGTTCTTTAAAAGTAATAAAAACCATCTTTTTCAGCCTCAAAAAGGATTCCCCAAGCATGCATGATGAAAAAATGTCTCAATTTATACAGCTTCAGCCTACACAACTAACTCTTTTAAATAAAGTGTAGCACAGGTGAGAAATAAATAGTTGTATCTACTACTAGCATTAGGTAAGGTGTTCTTTGCCCTTTCTCTCCATCATTAGAGTATTCATGGCCCAAAAAACAAGACTGAAAGCTCATTTGTGATCACTTTTGTTTTCAGAAGCATGTTTCTTTAGTGTATGTTTATATGTTTTTCTTTTTTGTTTTTTAAAACACTCATACAACTTTTAAATGTTTGGTGTTTTTAAAAACAACTCACTTCTTAGAAAAAGAAAGAAATGCTGATTATTGAATCTAGTGGAATAATATAGTTTAATAAAATGTATTAATGAAAATATCTCATCATTCTCTTAATTTAAAATTTATATATATATATATATATATATGTGGGCTCTAAAAATTCGCACCCCGACCTTTCAGGGAGAGTTTTAATGAATTAAGTTCATGGGTAAATTTTTAGTAGGCATGTTGGATCTAGATAAGGCATTGTCCAAAGATAAGGTCTGATTTCCTATAGGCACAAGCCCCTTATGATTAATTACCCCTCTAGATAATAAGAGAGAACATTCGATTAACGTTAATCATTACATATGCAAGAAGTACCAAGCGTATAGTAGCAACAGTTTTCTGGGTTTAAAAATTAGATTTTATAGTTTTCAATATTTGAAATTTATCACCGTGTACTTAAAGCGGGTGATAGGGGAATGATAACGGGCCCGATCAATATCTCATGGTTCCGTCATCTCAGGTTGTCATGCTCCCTAGTTTACTTAGTCAGAGGAGATAGTTGGCCCAACCTGACCGAAGGATCCTTATCGGCAGTCATGGGTTGCATCATCCATGGGTACCTCATAGACTTAGGTGAATATTAGCATATGGGTGAGGTGAGGCTTAGGAAGGATTTGGATGGGTATTTCGAGAGATTTGGAATGATTTTAAATCTCTCTTTCACTATGTTTAGAGAGAGAAACAAAAGAGAGAAGTTTGATGGGTGGTGATTTTGTGGAAGGGGATTTAAAAGTGGTGTAGAAAGGGCACTTTGCCTTTCTCAGATCTTTTTTATACAGAACGAAATTTAGTTGAGGGCTTTTATGTGGAAGTGGAGAAGCTATTGGAACGATGATAGCCTTCGTTCTCTCTCTCAGATTTTTTAAATGGAGAATAAAGAGGAGAGGGAGAGAGAGCCATAGACTGGTAGTGTTCTGTAGAGAGGGAATGAGAAACTTGTGATAGCAACATTCTTTTGAATAGGGATAAGTCTAAGCATTGTGAAGATTATAAGTTTTGACACAATACAAAACTAATGAAACATCATTATGTTCGATCCAATACACAATTCGATTATCTAGCTCCATGCATAAATGTAAAATAACTATGATGCTTTTATTAAGATGTAATCTATAAACCTGAGAAGAGATGCCTGGTCGAATAGCTAACAGCACGTTCAAATGACAATCCGAACCGAATATTTGGAATGATAATCAATGGGAGCTCGGAGTTACTGTAGATTGCAAGGTTCAGTTATTAGAGGAAATGGAGATTGAGGAGAAGAAATTTCGTGACGAAGAAGGTATAGGGGAGAGAAAGGAGTGAAAGAAGTGAGAGGAAGAAATGGAAGGAGGGAAGAACCGGAATGGTGGTTTCAAACTGGACGGCGTCGGGATGGTTTCGGCCAGCTGGAAGGAGGTAACAGCGGCGTGGAATGCGAGTGGCGGCGGCGTCGGGTATGTCGAGCGACGGTGGCTAGATCGTGGGGCTTGCTCGAGTGAGGAAGAGGCGAGGGGTCGGCTCGCGTGCGAGAGGAGAGAGCGAGAGCTGCGTGATCGGGCACTGTAGCGAGAGTTTGAGAGAAGGGTGAGGCGGCTGAGGTTTGTGATTTGATTTGGGAATATTAGGTTAGTGCTTCAGGAATTGGACATTTCCACTTTTGCCCCTATTCTGTTTTTTTAAGAAAATAACATTAAGGGCCAATTACCTTCTTTTAAATTCAGCAAAAAGGACCAACTATAAGTCCTAGAAAATTCATATATATATATATATATATATATATATATATATATATATATATATATATATATATATATATATATATATATATATATATATAACTAAAATTAACAAAATTTTAAATTTTAGATTAAACTTCAAAAAATTTATAAATAAAAATTTTTATTTTAAAATAGGATTGACTCTCTTGTCAAAATTTTATCGATAGCAAACATTGAATTTTACCTTTTTTTTTGTCGATACACAGGCAATATGACTGTGATTTTTTCTAGATTTTGAGACATTCTGTCAATTTTTCAATCGGATGTCATCTGGGCATTCTCGTGTCCTTTCACATTTGATTTGACATTTTTAACCCTAAATCTCTCTAATAAATCAAAAAAAAATATTGCTCAAATTAAATTAAAAATATTAAAATTAAATAATTGCTCAAATTAAATTAATAAAAAAAATTATGAATCCTTATTAATATTCTTTTATATAAAAAACTCTCTTTCAATTCATTCATGCCGAGTATCATATTTAGTGATCTCATTTTTTATTTTTTTTAAAACAAGTTCTAGCCCTATCTTGCTTTTCTTTTTAATATTTATGAGAAAATATTAATTGTATATTTTATTGATGTATCGACCATCTAATACACATTTATAGATACTCAACTTTCATAAACTATGAAGCATGGAGATGGGCATGACACTAACACAATGGCATGGGGTAAATTGCAAAAAGTATGACACTACACTCCACAGATATGTTTTTATACTCAATAAATTATTAATATGAAATATATAATTTCTATTATTCCCCACTATAGATATTAGTATATTACATGATGAAGTATAATCTTGTAAAGAAACTTCATAATGATAAAAGAGAACAAAGCATAATTTAAAATAAAAAATCTTTATCACACAAACATTAATCATTTTTAGTTTTTACATATTTTGCCCATGTTAGTATTAAGCTCAAATGTGTAAATATCTCCACAAGCACACAAAGAAAAAAAAAAAAGATATATGTCATAATCAAAATAATCAAACAAAACATAATTGCATGAGCAACATTAATTGGTGTTAGTATAATCAATACTACTGTTGTGTCTTAGAAAATTTATAACAGTAGAGAGATATATAATTTAGAGTCTTAACTTCGCAAGAAGATCCAGTACACAAAAATATGAGAGAGTAGAGGTGTAGCGTTCATAAGAGACACCAAATTTTTTACATGAAAAATCCTGCAAAAGGAGAAAAATCATAAGGCCTAGCCCAATTGGAATGAATCCTCTAATATTGATAGTTGAGTACAAATAGGGTCATTCCTTAGCAGGAAGGTTTTATGTTGCAAATACCCATATAAAGCTCGTTACATGGTAGTTGTTCTTAAGATAATGTTGACATGTCTATTTGGTTAGTATGACTGATTTGGGTGACCGAGGTTAGAAAGATCGCAGTCGGTGAGCGATAGTGGTTGGAGTGGATCATAGTCCACAAGCGATGATGATAGAGAGATAATAGTCGGTAAGCGACGGTGGCCGGAAGGATCGTACTTGGCGGGCGATGGTAGTTATAATGGATCGTACTTGGCAGGCGACAGTGGTAGGAGTTGACCACATTTAATGGGTGACAGTTGTCGGAAAGATTGTAGTTGGAGGGCGATAGTGGTCAAAGTGCATCGTACTCGGTGGGTGACAGTTGTAAAGGCAATTATGCTTCCAGGTTCGTCCGGACGAAGTCGGATCGTCCGGGACGATCGGTACAGGTTGTGCACAAAAACATGTTTGGCTGAATGGTTCGTCTGGACGAAATCGAGATCGTCTGTAAAATTTTTCAGAGAGCAGTCGTCATGGGACAATAGGTAAATTCGTCTGGACGAAATTTGTCCAGAGCCACTTCGTCCCAGGACGAAGTTGCGATCGCCCGGGACGATCAGTCTGGATATATATAGAAATGAGATATTTTGAAGAGAAAAGCCCATGAGAGAGAAAAAATGAAGGAAAAAGAAGGAAAAATGATTTTTGGGCAACGCCGGACCGTTTTCGTTCGTCGAGACAGTTCAAGAAGTTGGTGTACGCAAGGTAAGGCACATTCCGCCTTTCTCAATTTTCAGAACGGTGAAGTTTGAACGACTTTTCTGTCCGGATTTCATTTTTGTTAGCGAATTTCGTCCGTATTTTCCGATTGGTTCAGTTTTTACCGCGTAACTTTTGGTATATTTCTGAAGTGCCGAGTGTGCACGTTTTGATTATTTTCTGGAGAATTTTGACCGGGTAATTTTGATTCCGCGGTGTTTTCTTTCGACTGCAATTTTTGACGATGTATAAAAATGTTGTGGCAGTAGAATAAAAGTCTTATATTATTGCTGTGAATGTTCTGTGGTAATTTGGTAAAATTTTGATTCTGTCAATTTTGTGTAAATTCCGTATACTGCCGTTACGCTGCCGGATTTTCGTACGATTTCTGAAATTGTCCGGATTTGTTCTGAAATGAATTGATATGATTGTGTGGTAAGCAACGGTGGCCGGAAGGATCGTACTTGGCGGGCGATGGTAGTTATAATGGATCGTACTTGGCAGGCGACAGTGGTAGGAGTTGACCACATTTAATGTCAGAAAGATTGTAGTTGGAGGGCGATAGTGGTCAAAGTGGATCGTACTCGGTGGGTGATAGTGGTCGGAGTTGATTATAGTCAGCGTTTGACGGTGATCAGAGTGGACTGTAATCGACATTTGATGATGGTTGGAGTTGATCGTAGTTGGCAACGAGGGTAGTCATAATGGACCGTAGTCAGCAGACGATGGTGGTAGAAGTTGATTGTAGTGGGTGACGATGGTTGAAAGGATCGTAGTTAGAGAGCGAGGGTGGTTGAAGTGGACAGTAGTCGGGTGGCAATAGTGGTAGGAGTTAATCATAGTCAACGGGCAATGATAGTCAAAAATATCATAGTTGACAGGAAACAGTGGCTAGAGTTGATTGTAGTCGATGAGCGAAGGTGGTCATAGTTGACCATAGTCAGCAAAAGGTAGTCGGAGTGGATCGTACACTACAGGGAAATCGTCCATTACCAGCGAAATTTCTGGCGGATTTCATGCGGACTATTTTTTGGCGGCTTTTCGATGTATAAAAATAAAATATTTCCAATAGATTTTTAGGAAGAATTTCCGGCGGATTTGTTTTCGACTGATTTTCTAACAAATTTTTCGATGGATTTTCCGGCGGATTTTCCAACGGATTTTAATAATTTATTAAAAAGATTATCTAATTGTAATTTCATTAATTAATAAATTTTTAACATATTTTAATTCATTATTAATTTAATAACTTTAATATAATTTTAAAAAATTAAAATTTAGTTGTTAAAGTACTAATTATTTAATTATTTATTAATATCTTTAACTTATTCTTTTATAAATAACTTTAATATTATTATTAATAACCTTAAATTGTTTAGTAATAATTTGAACTTATTATTTTATTATTTTTATTTTTGTGTAATTTATTTTATGAGTTTATCTAAATATAAAATAGTAATATATTAAACATAATATACACCATAGCAGAGCGGTTAACACTCTGGAAACGAAGATGAGATCCTTCGTTCGAATCCCTGCGCAGAAAGGGGGGCCAGGGGCGCTGGCCCGTGGATCAGTCGCTCGTGTTGGCGATGGCCTACTAGGCAGCACCAGCAGTGGTATGTCCCGCTGGGCAAGGGCGCTGTTGCACATACGGGCTGGCGGCAGAAAGACTATTGCTGCAGAGGATTTATTTATTTTTTTTATTTTTTTTAAACCATTTTATTTATTTCGGCGGAGTTTTTTCCACCAGAGAATGTTTCCGGCAAAATAATTCTGACAGAAAAAAATTTCCAGCTTAATTTTTTCGACGGAAAAAATTTATAGCGCTCGATTTACTGTCGAAAATGATTTCACAGGAAACCCACCAGAAAATTTCAAAATTCGACAGAAACTTCAAAAAATTCCATCGAAAAATCTGCCGGAAATACGAGATTTTTCTTTAGAGGTAGCCGGCAGACAACAGTGGCCAGAATGATCATTGTCAAGTGATAATGGTCGGTCGGACTATAGTCGGCAGGCAGTTGATGGTCGGGCAAAAATCTGATAAAGGTGAGTCGTAGGGCGAATGTCTGATGATGATCAGTGGCCTGGAGATGGTCAAGAAGTCTGGTGGAAAGAGAGCTCTCATATTTGTCTTCTTTTCATCTCTTATTTCTCTTGGTTCATCCCTCAGTTTAGTGAAGAATGAGGGATCTATTTATAATTTTTTTTGGAGTAACATGGCTAATAAATAAGGAAAAAATCAAAGACATGTTTGAAGTGTTTCAATGGATGACCGATATAAAAAATAATGAAAAGCCTTTAAAATAACAAGTAAAATGAGGACGGGTGAGTGAGGAAAGTTAAAAACTCTAACTTCTACCCAACATATGGGCACTTGTACTTGATAGGGGATGTCACTTATTCAAGAGAGTGAAAGACATCAATTGTAAGAAAATTAGAGGAAGAAATGAGAAGAAAGAAATATGCATTTTTCCCTTATCCTAGGGATGTATTTATATGAGCAAATGGGGGAGAAAAGAGGATTCTATAATTTTTTTGAAAATTAAAAAAAAATCATAATAAAATATTGATTTCAAAAATATATATATTAAAAAATTAGTCGTAGTTCGTCGGTTGAGGTTGGCACGCTAATCAACGTGCGATGCCGAACAAACACCAGCTAGATCATCGGGTCAGGTGCAAGCAAGCACGCATAGGCTCGTGGGTAGCCGGGCAGATGTGCTGGCGCGAGGGCAGCGACATGAGGCAGATAGCACGACGACGTTGGTCGGTCGGCTAGTTTGGCCCAGTCTATTTTTTAGCCCAATTTTTTGTCTAAACAGGCCGATTCATACATTTTTTGGGTCCCTGTAACATTTTTTCGACATTTCAGACTCAAGTTTGACACTTTTGGAACTATTAAGAACTCTACGGACATGATCAACCCATTATGAAATGTTGAACCACATTAGGATTTTTTCAGAAGTTATGACTCATATATTTGAACTTTTGGGGCTTCGACGTGAGAAAATAGTAGGCAAATAATATATCATCAAAAATTGTTCATGATCGGGCATGAATCTCAAAGAACAATCAAGTTGAAAACTTTTGAAATTAAATTCGGAATTATATGAACTCCAATCTCAACAAACTTATAGTCAAATTGAACATCTCGAAAAGATGAACCCAACGACACCAAAGTTAACTCAACATGAGCCCAAACAGGTCCAAATTGAATGACCCGAAGCATCTTTCAAAAGTTCTAACCATAAACTAGATGACCAAACAATTTTCAAACGTGACATGCTCATAGTCGAATCAAGAGGCTCGACGAGATGAATCCAACTAGCATAAGATCGTCAAATTATGATATCATAAAGGCATTTAAATTCCTAGTAAACGGTCCACGATCAAGGGGATCAATATTGATCATTTATTCAAACCACTCCTAACATACACTTGATCTCAGTCCTATTTGCTGACCATGACGCTTCTAAAAAAATATAAATAGAACTCTCATTCTTCACATGAGAGGAGATCAAGCCAGGAGAGAGGATGCAAGGAAAAGATGGGATAGAATGAAGAAAGAGAAATTAGAATTCTCTTGCCACCATACTCCTCCAAGACCACCGCTCGCCCTCCAAATGTTGCCGGACTATCACCAGACTTCTGCCCGACCACCGAACGTCACTGGATTTTTGTTTGATGTCCATTCACCACTAGATTTCAACCCGACGATTGACTGTTGTAATTTGTTCGTCCTCAATTTTTAGGACAAACCAATCATTTATAATTTATTCAAACATTAGTGAAATCATTTTAATTGGGCGTGACCCCGTGATATTTCCCTTCAGTGTTTTTCACGTAAAAATTTTTTATGTTTCTTTTTTCCTTTGTTTTTGTGCTAGATATTCATGCAACGTTAAAACGTGAATTTTTTCGTACTTTACCTCGGGATATACTTTAGTCCACAACAACTTTATTTTTTTTAAATGTGCAATTTTCTACCCCAAAAAATCTATATATTTTTTACTCCTTTCAATTTTTTTCCTCCATATATCATTATAGGCAACGTGGAGCCTTTTTCTTTTTAAACCTTCAACCTTTTTTGGGCAACTTGCAACCTTCTTTTTCAGCATAATTTTAAAGAAGAAAATTTAATAAATTATAATATTGTAGACTGTCAAGAAGAGGATCTTAATTTTCAATTCAGGTAAGTTAAAACTGAGTTATTTTATTCAATTACTGATATGCAACTTCAAGATCGTTGGCTTCATTTGAGACTGTTTTTTTATTGCTTCTTAAAACAGCTTTTTAATACAAACGAAGTCAAATTTAAAACAACTTTTTAATACAAACGAATTCAAATTTAAATTTTTGTCTAAAAAAATTCTTTAAAAATCATTAAAAAAGTGGTTCCAAATGAAGCCAAAATACTGAGCTGCGGCTTAAAAATTAAACGCGACTTAAGTGGGTGAAGAAAAATGGAAAAAAAGCTCAAAAGTCCAAGTCAACGCTCGGGGTCATCACTTACCAGTCCCCGCCAACCAAGCCAGTTAATGCTCCGGTAACTTACATGACCGAAACGTCAAACCCATGGCCCGCCAATTGGATCCTCTCCTCTCCTCTCCTCTACTCTTTATGAGCGTCCAACCACACCAAAGAAAGCCCAAAGATGGTCCTTCTCCGGCGAGAAATGGCCGTCTCCTCTGCTAAAAAGCTCGTCTTCCTCGGCCTGGTTATCACCCTCCTCCTCCTCTGCTTCTTCACCATCCCCTCCTACTCTGATCCAATCTGTACGCTTCTGTTTCTCCATGCCGCTAGGCTTCATTATAATGCTTCTTTATTCAATTCTATCGAAATTTGGTCTTATTTTGTTGGCTCCTACTACAGGTTTTGGAAGGTTCGGCTGCAATATTGAAGGTCGGAGGCTGCCGTATTACCCTCCGCCGCCAAATCCGAATAAGACGATTCGGCAGGATGACCCTCGAGCTCCACCCCTTGGAGCCGCTCCACCTAAATTCCCCATGCACATTTAGGCTTCGTTTGAGACGACTTTTTTACTACTTCTTAAAGCAGCTTTTTCATACAAAAATTTTAATTTTTTACTAAAAAGTGCTTTAAGAAGTAACAATAAAGTTATCCCAAACCAGCCTAAGCCGTCTGCTTCGTTTGAGATGACTTTTTTTTATTTTTTAAAACAGTTTTTTAGTAAAAAAATATTATTTTTAACTAGAAAACTGTTTTAAAAATCAATAAGAAAGTCATCCAAAAGTAAAAGTAAAGAGAAAATCTGCACAAATACAAAGCGATTGAGAGTGTATATTTAATAACAAAGCTTTGCATATAATCTTTCTTCCATCACCAATTTCTTATTGTATTTAGAGATCCCTTTCTCATACTGCTTGATTTTTTGGCTAGTCAATTCATTATGTCATCAATCAATGGCCAAAAATTCAACGATTAATTGTCTGGAAATTATGATTGAATTGATTACTTATGCTTGATTGAAATTGGCTGAATGTTCACTACAATTAAACATCCTATCATTAAGAGGTAGATCCATCAACAATAGCTAAAAATCCACTAATATCATTAGGAATCGATGGAATTTCCGATGGATAAATGATTCAAACGAAGCCTCAAATTTTTTGCTAAAAAGCTGTTTTAAGAAGCGGTAAGAAAGCCGTCCCAAACGAAGCCTTAATTGTCCTCGTATGGGAGCACATATGTGATGAGTGACCTATTAGAAAGTTATACTAATGAGACAAAACTATGAGACCATTAAACTAAGCGGACAATATTTGCACAATGTGAAATGTATTTAGTTTGTAACAAAAGTTGTAAACATAAATTGATAATTACTTATATTCGAGAATTTGGTTGTTTAGGAAAAAAGAATTGAGATGATTTGTATATATCTTTAGTTTCATGTATTAGAAACTGTTTAGTGTTTCTCAAGAATTGAGATGATGTGATGAAATTAGCTTTAAAAGTAAAAAAACAACAACACCAAATTAGAAACAGTTTAGTGTGCTTGTCAATAAGAGAGTGAAGTTCATCCAGAATTGCCCCCACAAAAGAATTATAGTCATGTTAATAGGCCGAAGAACGCCTCTTCGGACATCAATGTAGGGCATTTGCTATAGCTCAATCATGAACACCCCTGGCCTTAAATGTATCAAGTGTCGCGATTTTGACCACGTCGTGTCAAATTGTCCAAATCGGTTAGTTGTTTTCTTCGTCGAAGAAATAACCTAAGAGGAGAAACTGTAAATAATACTGGAAGGAGTCTCGAATCGCACTAGTGAACTGGTTTTGCATGAATGACTAGGAATTATTGGTTATTGGAAGAATTTTGAATGCCAAGCATGAAAAAGAAGGTAAATAATACTTTTCATATCCAATGCACGATCCATGAAAGATATATTGGAATGTGTGAAAATGTGTCTAACACAAATGTTGGCGGAATAGGTCTTGTTGGCTCTAGACCAACCGATATTGCTACATGTAAGGTGTTGGTCCAATTTTAATTAGGTTATTATTGTATGTTACCATAATTTGGTAAAGCTCTATAAATAGATGCCTTATGTAATGTAAAGATTTAGAAAAAAAATTTTAATAAAATTTTAGGTAGATTTTCCTTCTAAATTCTGCCTCTCTCTCTCTCGCTCTCTCTCTCCTCCCTATACTATGCGTCGGGTACATTTATAAGCTTTAGGAATCAAATTTTCAACCTTTCATGATAAGTTTGTGTAGGTTTACTTTGATGTAATAATGGTGTACAACCACACTCTCAGTGACGCAAAGCCTTTAACAAATCTTTCAAGTACTCCACAAGCATCAACTATGCCAACTTGAAGAAGTGCCAGTTTTTTATTTTATTGGCTACGGCATTTTAGTAGGATGAACAAAAATTGATCTGGTCAGGATTGAACCTATCTTGAAATGGCCACCCCTACAATAAGTCACTATTGCGATAAGGTTCGGGGACTTGGTTATCATATATTTATTTAACATTTTAGCTCCATCATCATCATATTGTTGATGGAACATTAGAACTCCTAAAAGCTGAATGATTTTACTAGGGGTGTCAATTTCGGATTACGGGTTGGATTCAAGTTGAACCCGAAGCTGACCCGACACTATTCGGATTCGGATCAACCCGACCCATTTTAGCAAATTGGTCAATTTTTGCGACCCGAACCTGACCCGCTTTGGGTCAACCTGACCTGCCATGAATTCACGAGAAGAATCATGCGAAGATAGGGACCCGGGTGAGGCATCGACGGAGGACCAGTGTTACGGTGCATGGGAGTGAGACGACAACTCAACGAGGATGGCATTTGGCTAGCAAACGATCAGGACGCGGATGGCGACGGATGGGACGCGGATGGCGATGGATGACGCGGAGTTACTTCCGATTTGGCCACCACTGCTTTGGCGCTACTTCCGATCCTTTTGGCAGCGACAGGCCTGTTGACTGTAACGGCTTCAAAACGAAAAAAAAAAAAAAAGAAATTCCACCGACTCATACTCGATCGGACACGCCGATTCACCCACCGCCTCATTCACGACATAAAAATGCTCCACTCGTTCGGTTACGAGATACGCACACTCACGCACAAAAAGCTCTGAGAATCGGAAGAAAAGGAAGTTGGACGACTTACCTCTACTCCCGTCAGAGATCGCCGGCCTCCATCGACTCCATAGGTCAAGATCGGCCAAGCCTCCTGCCGCCGACTCAAAACCCGCCAACCTCTTGCTCCCGCCGGCTCTTGCTTGCCGTGCCCTAGCCGAATCCGGTCGACGCCGCTGACGCCGCCGTCGCCTCCGAGCCCCGCCGAGCCCGTGCGTGATCTTCCGCCTCTGCCCTAACCCGACTCCTGGCTTTGCTCTCACCCGATCCTTCTCCCCATCTCTCTGTATATTAATATATATATATATATATATATTGTATCTTATAAAGTATATTATATATATTATAATATATAATGTATATAATGATACTTTATATCTATATATATTACAGGTTATATAATATTATATAATATTATGTAATGATAATAATAATTTATTATTATTATTGTTATATATAATAATATAATATTATATTTATAAAAAAAAAAGAGAGAGATAGAGATGGAGAGAAATAAATTGATTTTTCAACAGGTGTCGAAGACCCCGGTCGTCGTACCTTAGGTCCGATCGGGATGATTTCAAATTGAAGACCATACGCCGTCGATCTTTGATCCGGGTATGATGGTTTAAAATTGAAGACCCTACGCAGTCGATCTTTGATCCTGGTAGGATGGTTTAAAATTGAAGACCTCGCGCCGTTGATCTTTGATCCGGGCGGGAAGAACTACGGCAGTGCCGTCCCGATTTCTCCCTCGGTGGGGAGGAGACGCCGGGAGGCTGCCGAAATTTTCAGTGAACTCAACTCGAACTTGGATTTGAACTAAAGTGCAAAGGATTTTGAATTGACTTTAACAAAATGAACTATAAAGAAATTTGATGGAACACACAAGAATTGGGCTTTGGATGAATTAGCAAATCAAAGTTTAAATGCATCATGTTCATCTTGGTGAACAACAAATAATCAATTACCGTGATGACTTCCATCAATTAGCCATGTATAGTCTAGTTGCAAATAGAGGCATAACGATATTTCAATGAACCTTACAACACATATGCAAGATGAGTGATTCCTAGTTGAAGATGAAAACCAAATAATTATCAACAAGAAGAGAGGATGACTTGTGGATGAGAACTAGAACCTAAGTCATGCTACCAAAATTCTAATGAAATGCTTCCAATAATTAAGTCTATGTATAATTTCTCATAAAGATCTTCAACTGAGCAACTCTCCAACTGAACAAAACTAAACATAATAATTTTTTGAGCAAGAATAACACCCACACAACTTTAAAATTGCTCTCCAACAAGTGGCAGCTTTCAAATATATGCTCTCCAAAATTTTGTTCAACAAACATCCTTATGAGATCATAAGAGTTACAGAAAACTTTAATGAGCAATACATAAATGCGTTTAACAATTAAGAAGAATCACAATTTGATGATTTGAAAAATTGATTATTCTCATAAAGACCTTATAATCAAATGAATTGAGAAATTATCTAGGTCGCCTTTAACAGCGAATGATTTGTAATGAATATAATTTGTTGTGTTGTTATATGAGCAATATTAACAGACTTGTGAGCGACATATTATAATTTACCTATAAATGGGAGTAGATAATTTATAATACCCACTACAAGTATACTACAATTCACCTATGAGGAGGATTAGGGAATTTGTAGTGCCCATAACAACTAGTTTACAAGCAAAAATATGATCTCCTACGGGAAAGAATAGGAGAACTTGTAGCAAGCAAGATAATTCTCCTACGAATACTAGCACGATCTCCTAATGCCTATTGAACAAGCATTCCTTACAAGCTATGTAAGGAATATCTTCTATGTGCTACAAATGAAACCCAAATTAGAACAACGCCACCGGATCCGCAACATGTGTACAAGCGGACAGAAGGCGTTCGTAGGCCCCTTAAATAAAATCCCGGGCCATTTTCAAATAGATGGATCATATTTAAATATTTTAAAATGCCCTTTATATGATCCTCTAAATTAAATATATCTCCTGCATGTGCTCCGACAGAACTATTAAAGTTACAAACTCAAATCGTCGAGAATGCTGCGCAGGGTCAAATGCTACAACCCGCATGTGCTCCGATCCTCGAATGTAAATGTCAAATCCAACGATCCGAGAATGCTGCGCGGGTTAAATATTCAAGTTTCATCCTCCTCCTCTAAAGGACTGGAGTCGACACGACTTGAATAACAAAAATGCATCCCAAAATTCTACAAAAATACAAGCGACCTCAACTTCACCCCGATGATGGCCGTGTTGATCGAAAATCTCAACCGGAGGGGTCAAATTTCAAATGTCAAATTTCAAATCTCAAATCCAATCAAATCTCTGAAATAAAATATATCATTTAAAAAACTCAAAACTAAAAAAATCATCCATCTCCCGCAATCGTTTGTCGGGGGTGATAAATTTAAAATTAACCTCAGCTCACAAAGAGCGAATGCATGTCGGGTGTATCACTTTGATTCATCCTCAAACAGTCTCTTGCCAACAGGGACGTGGCACGTGCCCTCTGATCGGGTGGTTTGCCGCAAAATGGCACCATTATATTACGATCACGGTCAAAGCCCGTATGTTCCCTAAAGGCGTCAAACCCTTGAGCAATGGATCATAGGGTATATCTGATAGGCATAAAGCCTTCTGTCAGCTAAGGTGGATTCAGATATATCTCCTTAGACAAACACCAACCCAGGTCTACAAGGTATTCTTGGACGAAGCAACCCATGGCTGCCGACAAGATGCCTTCTGTCAGGTTGGGTCGACTACCTCCTCTGACTAAGTAGACCAGGGATCATGACAGCTCGGGACGACGGAACCATGGGATCTTGATCGGGCCCGTCTTCATTCCCCCCACCACTAGTTTTAAGTTTATGGTGATAAATTCTAAACTCTAAATTCCAAATTCCAAATTTCTAATTTCAAAATTCAAATCCAAATTCAAGAGTTAAAATCCTAAACTATTGCTATTATACGATAGGTTTATAACCTATTTGACCTCTTTTATGACTAGCCTTAATCGAAAGTTCTCTCTTGTTATCAGGAGGGGTAATTAACTATAGGGGCTTGCGCCTATAGGAAACCAGAACTCAGATCAAAAAGTCCTCACCAAATGAGGGCGAAATCTCTGGGTAGTGTCTTATCTACAAACCCAATCTGCCTTCTGAAAAATCCCCCGGGATCACACATCCCCAAAATTGGAATTTTTCGGAGCCCACAGATTTCTGGCGACTCCGCTGGGGATGGTTTCTCTTTCCATCTTTGGCTAGTTATATATAAAATATAATAGCAATAAAATTATTAAAATTCTAATAAGTTCATTAAATTTAGGGTTTAAAAATATGCAATCAAATACGATTTTATACGTATATTTTTTATTCTGTCTAGTCTCTGCACTTTGAAAGTGTGGGTGATGTATCAACTTCTGAATACTAACCCTTTCCTTTCAATTGTGCAGAATGGAACTACAGAATACACCCTTCACCGTCCAACTGGGACGAGGTGCTAGCATTCAGCTAGCTAATGCTGTCATCAACACTGGAGACTCTGAAGCCACCATCCGATTTGGTAGCTTAGAGTTTTCTGCAGCTACTGCAAAGGCTGCTGCTGTACCTATTCACGGCTTGACTGTTCAAAGCCATCCTGCGAGGCCTAATTCTGCTGATACTAATGCACGACGTGTTTATTCCGTGCAACAACCACGAGCTGATAAAACTGCTACTGCAAAGGCAGTTCAACAAAATAGGACCTCAGTATTCGAAAGGCTATCACAGCCCAAGGCCTCAGCCACTAAGAGAGTCGTAGTTGGAGGAAGAATATCTGTGATACCTGCAAGGGGTACCACTCTGCCGACCGGGTTATCTGCACCTGGGAAGGACGATGCTGAAGCCTCCTCATCTGGAGGAAGGCTCACAAGGAGGCAGATAAGGAAGAAGAATGCCGAACTCCGAGCTCAGCAGCAACTAGTGCCAACTCATCCCTCCAACCTACCAGCACAAGAACCTGAAGCTACCATTCCAACCCGGAATGGGTTTGCAAATTTGAAATGGGTTAAAAGAAACAGCTCTACTGGGGAGCTAAAGCAATCTTTCTGGGATCAACGGCCTGAAGCCAAAATCCTTCCAAGGAAGAAAGAGCCCGAGACTCTTTCAGCTCGAGTCTACCGAGTCCTGAAGACCGTAAAAGAGAAAGGTCTGAAGAAGAAGAAGAGATATCAGCATCCCTTGATAATTGAAGCCAGAAGAACTCCGCCGAGAGAACATCTGTCCATTACAGCGGAGAGAAGAGAAAGAACGTATACTCCGCGCGGTGAGCATCGAGGTGTGACACCTGAACTTCGGGTTCAGGAATCCGCCGCCGAAAGGTCCCGGTGGAAAGAAAAAGAAATCTGGAGGCCAAAGCCTTGCAGAGAAGATAGGAGAGAAAGAAGAGCTGACATCGGCGTGACATCTGGTACAGCCTCCCAGAGATCCGCCTTTCATAAAAATCGTCAATAATGGGTACCTAAGGAAAAGGTGCCTATTATTGACATTGGCAATAGTCGACACTTTAGAAAATCTTCTAAGGAATCATATTGCCAACCAGCTTCAACCTCTCAAAAGAAGGTCAACTTTGACCGCACCCCTCCAATCGAAGAAGTTCATGTACCACATAAAGAGCCAGAAATCTATTGGAAACGTCGCTCTGAGATTTCTGTACAAGGAAAAGATGATGATAAAGACACCATGGAGGTTGAGATAGTCTACATGGTGGGACATGGTGATGAGCCACATCAAACACGTGGCTATAGACGACGCAATGAAGCAGTACCCACTTCTTCTAAAACAACCTCTCAAGAAGATCAAACTCAATACGAGCAACTAGAAGAAGAAGAAGTCCCTTCAGGTGATGAACCAAATGATGATCAAGAAGAAGAAGTGCTGGCTGAGACACTAGCACAAGCACAAAGACGTTTGAAACTTCAAATGAAGGAAAAAGATAAGGAGATATCAGAGCTGAATAGCAAGATGACAGAAATGATAGCACAGATGACTGCGATGATGCAGTTAATGCAAAAGAACATCACTACTACTCCTGCACTTGCTCAACCAATTGATCATCAAATAACAAATCAGCAGATATCAAGTAGTATTCCTATTAATCTGCCAATGGACCCAATACCCCAGGTGTCCAGAATACGAGCAAGAAATGAAGAAGGAAATGAGGCTGATCAACCTATTCATCAAAATATTGCAAGTGCTTCTGAGCCGATGATGACTCCACAGCTAGAATCAATTATCAACGAAAAGATTAGAGCAGTTATTGCCTCAGAGCATGTTGAGAAGTTTGTAAGCAAGGGTCGCCCGTATCCAGCTGAGTACGATCAGGTGCCCTACCCTAAAGGTTACTCAGTGCCTAAGTTCAACACTTTTAATGGCACCGGCAATCCAAAACAACACTTGGCTCAGTTTAAAGCAACCTGTGGAAATACTGGGGGCGTTGATGCTCTACTCTTCCGCCAATTCATTAGTAGTTTGACTGCAACTGCTTTTGAATGGTATACCGAGCTACCTAATGATTCTGTCAAGACATTTGCAGAATTAGAAAATATGTTCGTGAAAAGGTTCGCTAGTGCTACTGAGAAGACTACTATCGCTGACCTTGCTTTAGAGAAACGAAAAAAGGGCGAATCGGTGACAAAGTACATCACCCGCTGGCGCAACATGAGTATGAAATGCGAACAACAATTGGAAGAGGAGCACGCCGTTCAACTACTAATGGGAAACATCGATGATAAGATGTTACCATTTTTATGCATGGCCTCCATCAGCACTTATCAAGAGCTACTGGACAGAGTAGCTAAGTTCGAAAAGTTGAATTTGTCTAAGTCTGAATATCATTCAGATAGACCCCGAAAGAATAAAGCTGTGGATAATAGAAGAGATGAAATATATTCCACATCATCTTTAAGAATTGAGAAAGAAAAACAATCTACTCCTAAAGATGATAATGGGAAGCAGTACACCAAACCCCAGCCAAAACTAATTTTGGGAGGAAACGATAAGTTTCAAACTTTTCGTAATGGAGGAGAACGTTCGAAACCAAGAGCTGGTGATCGAATCACATCCCTTAAAGAGAAAATGAATAGAGAATATTCTTTTAAAAGGGAAAGTGTGGCAAAGCTATTCAAACAAGCGCTTAATGCTGGTCTTGAATTACCAGAGTGTAAAAGACCCGAAGAAGCTGATCAGAAAGATGATCCAAGTTATTGCCCGTATCACCGAGTTATCAGCCACCCTATTGAAGATTGTTATGTATTCAAAGACTGGCTGGAAAGAAAGTACAAAAATGGTGAATTCACGCTATCAAATAGCGTTTTAGTTCACCCAAAAAAGGAATCCGTAAAGATGATCGGGTCTTCTCCTATACCCCTGATTAAAGAAGGAGGTAAAATGAAAGGAAAAATGATGCCAGAAAAAGATGAATGGCAGACCGCAATATCCAAGAAGACAATGAAGATGATCAAACAGCTGGAAGGAGTTCCTAGCATCAAATGGAAATCCTCTACAGAACCAGTGCTTGAATTAAAAGGAAATCCAAATTCAGGTGCATCGACTTCCAGATCATTAACTCGGAGACGTCCTAATACGAAGAGGTTCTATAAGACATCCTCCAAGAAGTCCAATAATTCAAATAAGCGCATCAAGCAGAAGAAGAAAACAACAAAACTTCAAAAGATCATCAACAATTTGGAGGATTATCACCAACCATCAAGGCGGCCGATAACACTTGCAGACTTTATGTCTAAGCTTCAAATAGACCAATCAGAAGTGGAAGATGATGAACAAGAAGATGAAGATTCACTCCATGTTGAAACATGTCGAGTCATCTCAACGACATTGAATGCAGCCCAAATAGATTTTGTAAAAGATCATGATAGGGGTCATATAGCAATGTCTCATACAAAAGTAACTGATAAAATGACGTATGCGTCATGTCTGATGGTACTGCAGACAGGCTATAACTCAGAAGAAGAGTTGTGTTTTCCAAGTGAAGATGAATCAGAACAGCAAATAGCTTCACGAATGGAGCGTGTGAAGCTAAATGAAGACTCTGAACATTCAACAAAAACTACATCAGATGATATTGAATCGAACAAAGTGGCTCAAGTACAGTTAAGAAGTGGTAAAGTGTTGCCACCACCACCACTAAAAAAGGGGTTATCAAGCAAAGATAAGGGAAAAGATATAGTCGTCAACGAAGAAATTATCCCTAAAGATCATAAGAAGAAATTTGATACGAATAAAGGGATAGAGTATAATATCATTTCCCATTTGAGAAAGATCCCAGCACAGCTCAGCATCTATGAAGCTCTTCTGATGTCAAAAGATCTTCGAGAAACTTTGATACAGGCTCTCAAAAATCCAGAGAGATATGAAGCATATTTCGCAGAAAGATGTTTGAGCGAAATTCTTCATGCCAGAATGAACCTGTTATTACATTCTCTGAAGAAGATCTCATGTTGGGGACTACAGAACATAATCGCCCTTTATATGTCACGGCAGAAAGTGATGGCATCATAATAAGGCGAATCCTGATTGATCCTGGGTCTTCAATAAACCTCATGAGCTTGCGCACACTAAGGTCTTTATCCCTAGATATTCAACATCTAGGTTCAGATAAACTTATGGTGCATGGCTTTAATGAGAAAGGACAAAAAACTGTAGGGTCATTTGTTCTTCCCCTGAAATTTGGAGAACTGTACACAGAAGCCAAATTTCATATTATTGATGCAGACACTTCATTCAAGGCACTCTTGGGTAGACCTTGGCTCCATGAGAATGGTCTTGTTCCATCAACTATGCACCAATGTATGAAATATCTGAAGGATGGGGAAGAGTTCCGAATTTCTGGAGATATACAACCCTTCGCAGTCCACGAAGTGAAAATTTATGATGATGCAAAATACTTCATTCCAAATAAAGTAAAGCTGATGAAATCTTCTACAAGTAAAGCATCTACCACGATGAGTACAAAACAATCCAAAGGAGCTGAAGAAAAAGATACGAGAAGAAAGTCACAAAATTTTCCTAAAGGGGCTAACACATTACCTAGATCAAATAAAGTTGTACTCCACTTGGGAAGTGACACGGAGGAAGATGATGATATCTCTGAAATCCACAAGCCTTTGATTAAAGAGAAGCCAAGGGAGAATACTTTTGTGGTTACACTGATCCCTCAACAACATTTTAGAGAAATCATATCTCGTGAGGTTCATAATGTTGAAGAGCTTAAAACATTTTATGTACCTCCCCTACGTGGAAGTAGTGGACCAGGAAGCTTATTCTACAAATTTGGAGAGTATCAAGAAGATAATATCAATGAGCTTGGGAATTTCGATGAAGATGCAGAAATAATTCTTACAGAAATGCCTAGATATTGTCCTAAAAGAATTCAACAAATGATACGAAAAGCTGGAGTTCATAATATGGTTACTATGCGACGAGCACGTTTCTTTCAAAGAATGTGGTGTAACGAATTATCAAAAATGGGTAATCGTGATAAAAGAGGCTTGGGATTTGTGGCAGCAGAACGTACTGAGCAAAATGTATGTTATGCGATAAACGATAAATATCTTGTTACAGAAAACATGCATATAAATGAAGAGAAAGATGTGGAAGCTAAACCTGCACCAGAAGAACTTGAAGATGGAGGACAGGCCACTACCATGGATGAGCTAAGGGAAATAAATTTGGGAACTGATGAGGACCCTCGCCCGACCTTCATTAGTGCTCTTCTCTCCAAGAATAAAGTTGAAAAGATGAAAGCATTACTCAGTGAATTCAGGGACTGCTTTGCTTGGACATACGATGAAATGCCAGGCTTATCCCCTGATATAGCTGTTCACAAATTAGCAATCAAATCAGGTGCAGTACCTGTTAAGCAAGCTCCAAGGCGAATGAGGTTGGAGATTGAGGAGCAAGTGATTACAGAAACCAAGAAGCTCATCGAAGCAGGTTTCATTCGAGAAGAAAAATATGCTGATTGGATCGCCAACATTGTCCCGGTGAAAAAGAAAAATGGACAAATTCGCATATGCATCGATTTTCGAGATCTTAACAAGGCGTGTCCAAAAGACGACTTCCCACTTCCAATATCAGAACTGTTGGTTGACAATACATCCAATTATGATATGTTCTCATTTATGGATGGATCGTCGGGATATAATCAAATCAAAATGGCACCTGAAGATGAAAAGCATACATCTTTCAGGACTCCTATCGGCATATTCTGCTACACAGTCATGCCCTTTGGCTTGAAAAATGCGGGAGCTACATACCAAAGAGCCATAACACATATATTTGATGAGCTTATCCATCAAAAAGTTGAATGTTATGTGGATGATCTTGTTGTGAAAAGTATAGATCGAAAAGATCACCTCCAAGATTTGAGAATTGTGTTTGAAAGAATTAGAAAATTCAATCTCAAAATGAATCCACTCAAATGTGCTTTCGGAGTTTCTTCAGGAAAATTTCTTGGGTACGTTGTACGGCACCGAGGAATTGAGGTGGATCCTAACAAAGTCAAAGCAATCATAGAAATGCCGCCTCCGAAAAGTCTCCGTCAACTTCGTTCTTTACAAGGACAACTTGCATTTATACGACGGTTCATCTCAAATTTATCAGGCAGATGTCAACCATTTGCAAAGCTGATGAAGAAAGACGTTCGTTTTAAATGGGATGATGAATGCCAAGAAGCTTTTGACAGTATCAAGAGATATCTTCTGAGCCCACCCATACTTGCAGCACCAATTCCAGGGAAGCCTCTAATCCTATACACCGCAGCATTGGAAGAGTCCCTTGGAGCATTGCTAGCTCAGCACAATGAAGAAGGCAAAGAAAATGCACTCTACTATATCAGTCGAAGATTGATCGGGGCAGAAATTCGTTACTCCCCAATTGAGAAACAATGTCTGGCATTGATTTTTGCGGTCCAAAAGCTCCGCCATTATATGTTATCTCATAAAATAACACTGATATCAAAGATCGATCCGCTGAAATTCTTGATGACAAGACCAGCGTTGACAGGTCGCCTAGCTAGGTGGGCGGTGATACTTCTGCAGTTTGATATCACATATGTCCCTCAGAAAGCAGTGAAAGGGCAAGTATTAGCAGATTTTCTGGCCTCACATGCCGTTTCTGCAGACTCGCCGCTCAATGACGATCTGCCCGATGAACAAATTCTAGTTGTTCTAGAAGAAGAGAAATCACAAATGTGGGAAATGTATTTTGATGGTGCATCATCAATTAAACCTGCCCAACCTCCAAACCTCCCCAAAGCTCGAGCTGGTATCGGTCTTATTTTCATAGCACCGAACGGAGGAATAATGAGATTTTCATTTGGTTTAACTGAACCTAGAACAAACAATGAAGCAGAATATGAAGCTTTAATAGCGGGTCTTGAGATCGCTATTTCAATGAAAATTCAAAATCTCAAAATTTTTGGTGATTCTCAACTCATTATAAATCAAGTAATGGGTATTTATAAGATTGGCAGAATTGGATTGATTCACTATCATAGGCGAGTCCTCGAGCTCATGAAGCAGATTGCAAATATTACATTAATCCAAGTATCTCGAGCTCATAATAGTAAAGCCGATTCTTTAGCAAAACTTGCTAAAGAAATGGCAAGCATGAATGACGAGCCAGTACTAATCAGTGTCAACACACGTCGAGTACTAGAACCAGCAATTTTGTGTTCCCCGCAGGTAGAGGGGTCAATAAATCCAAGTCAGCAGGACATAACTTCGGTTATTCCTCAATCTCCCCAACAAATTGTTCCTGAAATTCAACAAGATAAACCTCAAATGTTTACAGGAAGAAAATTTGGTAGAGCATCTGAATATTGGCTTGAATGCCTAGAAGTTGAAGAGCAAAATGACTGGAGACAGCCTTTTATCAACTATTTCAGAGAAAACAAACTCCCTGAAGATAAATCATTAGCTACACAGATCAAGAAGAGAGCATTGCGATATGCGTTTGTCAACAATACGCTATATCGAAGGTCATTTGAGCAAATGTGGCTGCGTTGTTTAGGGAGGGATGAAGCTGATAAGGTTATTTCTGAAGTTCATGAAGGACTATGCGGTGCACATCAATCAGGTCCTAAAATGGCCATCAAAGTTAAAAGGATGGGTTATTACTGGCCATCAATGGTAAAGGATTGCACAAATCATGCAGATATATGTCACGAGTGTCAAATTCATGGCAATATCATACATCAACCTCCAAATCCTTTACATCCAACTATAGCGTCCTGGCCATTTGAATGCTGGGGGACAGATGTAATAGGGCCAATTGATCCACCATCATCTGCTGGGCATCGCTTCATATTAGCTGCAACAGACTATTTTTCAAAATGGGCTGAAGCAGTTCCATTCAAAGAAGTCACTGCTCATCATGTGATTAACTTCTTCACTCATAATGTTGTCTACAGATTTGGTGTTCCGCGCCGCATAATCTCAGACAACGATCTAGCTTTCAAAAATACCAAGATTTATAAATTCATTGAGCAACATAAAATTGATTGGAGATATTCATCAATCTATAATCCAAGGGCAAATGGATTAGCAGAAGCCTTCAATAAAACGCTCGTAAAGCTGCTCAAGAAAATTCTTACAAAAAATAAAAGAGAATGGCATACTAAGTTGGCAGAAGCATTATGGGCATATCGTACTACATACAAAACACCAACGAAAGCAACTCCTTATGCATTGGTGTTTGGAGCTGAAGCTGTGTTGCCACTCGAAGTTGAGTTGCCGTCACTTCGGGTAGCTGTTCAGTATGATCTCACAGAAGAACAAAATGCTCGCCTACGAATGGAAGAACTTGATGCGTTGGATGAAGTCCGACTCCAGGCTCAACAAAATTTAGAGATTTATCGAGCAAGGATGGTGAAATCTTTTGACCGTATGGTACGCCATCGAGCATTTCAAGAAGGAGAATTGGTCCTGGTGCTGAGAAGACCAATTATCCCACACCGAAGGATTGGTGGAAAATTTGAACCAAATTGGGAAGGTCCTTTTGTCATCGAGAAGGTGTACCAAGGTGGAGCATATCAACTTATTGATTTAGAAGGTCGACGACCTATGCCCCCGATCAATGGGAGATACTTAAAGAAGTATTATTCTTAAAGAAGTAAGTTGAAGACTATTCCCTTGTAAAGGGAGATAATAATTCTAAGATGTCTTAGAAATTCTTCCACAAGACAGGGGGCATTTTTAAGTTTAAAAATGCCAAAAATCTGATGACGGATGAAAATTCCCTTCAAGGCAGGGGGCATTTTAAATATTTATTTGGGTTATCATCGAACCCCAAATAAATATTTAAAATCATTCATGAAGCTATCAAAGCATATATATGGGGCAGAAGCTGGTGCCTTCAAGCAAGCAAATATACGATCATCGCAAAAATTTAGCCAAAAATCTCGAAGTTCAGATTGAGAAGAAATTTTGATCTGCAACTTCAACAAATCAAATTCGACAAGTATAAACTGTCATAGTTTAAGTCCAGTGCTCAAACAGATATAATATCAGTCTCAACAAGCCTATATGTGGCCGAGCCAATGATAGCTTTACTTACTCAACAAGCCGTTATAAAAGGCCGTAGTAAGAAAGCGCCTGTTTTGTTAGCCCGATGACAAATACTATCAAGTTTGATATTTGTCCAATTTAGCAAATCAAAGCAGTTCAGATTCAAAAAAATTTCTCAACTAACAAATGGATTGAGGTAAAAAAAAAAAAATCTCAATTAACTCAAAGGCACCAAGCCACAATAAAAACTCCTATCAAATTTGGAAGCATTATCCTTCAATAAATCTATCAAGCACAAAGCTAAGATCGAAGGAGCTTCATTTTTTCAATATGTCCGACAAAGCACAAAGCTCAGGACCGAAAAAAATTATCCCGTAGTTCTTATAAAGCCATATGCCGAACAAAGGGAATATTGTCATCATCAAAATCCGTCATGCAAAAAGCTTTGGACAGATGACTATTTGCCGACGACCTAATATAATTCTAAAGGATTTAGGTCATCAATGTAGATTCTTCATCAAGCCCATGAAAGCAAAAAGCTAGGGCAGAAGAAATGTTACTTCATGACAAATCGTAAAGATAAATCATGGATTTCTAAAAGACCCTCTATATGATATCTAAAATAAAATTTTAGAGATTTCTAGGGTCAACTAGTTTACAACAAACATGATCTGCTATAGAGCGCATATCATATTTGTTGGGGGGCATTTGTTGACTGTAACGGCTTCAAAACGAAAAAAAAAAAAAAAGAAATTCCACCGACTCATACTCGATCGGACACGCCGATTCACCCACCGCCTCATTCACGACATAAAAATGCTCCACTCGTTCGGTTACGAGATACGCACACTCACGCACAAAAAGCTCTGAGAATCGGAAGAAAAGGAAGTTGGACGACTTACCTCTACTCCCGTCAGAGATCGCCGGCCTCCATCGACTCCATAGGTCAAGATCGGCCAAGCCTCCTGCCGCCGACTCAAAACCCGCCAACCTCTTGCTCCCGCCGGCTCTTGCTTGCCGTGCCCTAGCCGAATCCGGTCGACGCCGCTGACGCCGCCGTCGCCTCCGAGCCCCGCCGAGCCCGTGCGTGATCTTCCGCCTCTGCCCTAACCCGACTCCTGGCTTTGCTCTCACCCGATCCTTCTCCCCATCTCTCTGTATATTAATATATATATATATATATTGTATCTTATAAAGTATATTATATATATTATAATATATAATGTATATAATGATACTTTATATCTATATATATTACAGGTTATATAATATTATATAATATTATGTAATGATAATAATAATTTATTATTATTATTGTTATATATAATAATATAATATTATATTTATAAAAAAAAAGAGAGAGATAGAGATGGAGAGAAATAAATTGATTTTTCAACAGGTGTCGAAGACCCCGGTCGTCGTACCTTAGGTCCGATCGGGATGATTTCAAATTGAAGACCATACGCCGTCGATCTTTGATCCGGGTATGATGGTTTAAAATTGAAGACCCTACGCAGTCGATCTTTGATCCTGGTAGGATGGTTTAAAATTGAAGACCTCGCGCCGTTGATCTTTGATCCGGGCGGGAAGAACTACGGCAGTGCCGTCCCGATTTCTCCCTCGGTGGGGAGGAGACGCCGGGAGGCTGCCGAAATTTTCAGTGAACTCAACTCGAACTTGGATTTGAACTAAAGTGCAAAGGATTTTGAATTGACTTTAACAAAATGAACTATAAAGAAATTTGATGGAACACACAAGAATTGGGCTTTGGATGAATTAGCAAATCAAAGTTTAAATGCATCATGTTCATCTTGGTGAACAACAAATAATCAATTACCGTGATGACTTCCATCAATTAGCCATGTATAGTCTAGTTGCAAATAGAGGCATAACGATATTTCAATGAACCTTACAACACATATGCAAGATGAGTGATTCCTAGTTGAAGATGAAAACCAAATAATTATCAACAAGAAGAGAGGATGACTTGTGGATGAGAACTAGAACCTAAGTCATGCTACCAAAATTCTAATGAAATGCTTCCAATAATTAAGTCTATGTATAATTTCTCATAAAGATCTTCAACTGAGCAACTCTCCAACTGAACAAAACTAAACATAATAATTTTTTGAGCAAGAATAACACCCACACAACTTTAAAATTGCTCTCCAACAAGTGGCAGCTTTCAAATATATGCTCTCCAAAATTTTGTTCAACAAACATCCTTATGAGATCATAAGAGTTACAGAAAACTTTAATGAGCAATACATAAATGCGTTTAACAATTAAGAAGAATCACAATTTGATGATTTGAAAAATTGATTATTCTCATAAAGACCTTATAATCAAATGAATTGAGAAATTATCTAGGTCGCCTTTAACAGCGAATGATTTGTAATGAATATAATTTGTTGTGTTGTTATATGAGCAATATTAACAGACTTGTGAGCGACATATTATAATTTACCTATAAATGGGAGTAGATAATTTATAATACCCACTACAAGTATACTACAATTCACCTATGAGGAGGATTAGGGAATTTGTAGTGCCCATAACAACTAGTTTACAAGCAAAAATATGATCTCATACGGGAAAGAATAGGAGAACTTGTAGCAAGCAAGATAATTCTCCTACGAATACTAGCACGATCTCCTAATGCCTATTGAACAAGCATTCCTTACAAGCTATGTAAGGAATATCTTCTATGTGCTACAAATGAAACCCAAATTAGAACAACGCCACCGGATCCGCAACATGTGTACAAGCGGACAGAAGGCGTTCGTAGGCCCCTTAAATAAAATCCCGGGCCATTTTCAAATAGATGGATCATATTTAAATATTTTAAAATGCCCTTTATATGATCCTCTAAATTAAATATATCTCCTGCATGTGCTCCGACAGAACTATTAAAGTTACAAACTCAAATCGTCGAGAATGCTGCGCAGGGTCAAATGCTACAACCCGCATGTGCTCCGATCCTCGAATGTAAATGTCAAATCCAACGATCCGAGAATGCTGCGCGGGTTAAATATTCAAGTTTCATCCTCCTCCTCTAAAGGACTGGAGTCGACACGACTTGAATAACAAAAATGCATCCCAAAATTCTACAAAAATACAAGCGACCTCAACTTCACCCCGATGATGGCCGTGTTGATCGAAAATCTCAACCGGAGGGGTCAAATTTCAAATGTCAAATTTCAAATCTCAAATCCAATCAAATCTCTGAAATAAAATATATCATCTAAAAAACTCAAAACTAAAAAAATCATCCATCTCCCGCAATCGTTTGTCGGGGGTGATAAATTTAAAATTAACCTCAGCTCACAAAGAGCGAATGCATGTCGGGTGTATCACTTTGATTCATCCTCAAACAGTCTCTTGCCAACAGGGACGTGGCACGTGCCCTCTGATCGGGTGGTTTGCCGCAAAATGGCACCATTATATTACGATCACGGTCAAAGCCCGTATGTTCCCTAAAGGCGTCAAACCCTTGAGCGATGGATCATAGGGTATATCTGATAGGCATAAAGCCTTCTGTCAGCTAAGGTGGATTCAGATATATCTCCTTAGACAAACACCAACCCAGGTCTACAAGGTATTCTTGGACGAAGCAACCCATGGCTGCCGACAAGATGCCTTCTGTCAGGTTGGGTCGACTACCTCCTCTGACTAAGTAGACCAGGGATCATGACAGCTCGGGACGACGGAACCATGGGATCTTGATCGGGCCCGTCTTCATTCCCCCCACCACTAGTTTTAAGTTTATGGTGATAAATTCTAAACTCTAAATTCCAAATTCCAAATTTCTAATTTCAAAATTCAAATCCAAATTCAAGAGTTAAAATCCTAAACTATTGCTATTATACGATAGGTTTATAACCTATTTGACCTCTTTTATGACTAGCCTTAATCGAAAGTTCTCTCTTGTTATCAGGAGGGGTAATTAACTATAGGGGCTTGCGCCTATAGGAAACCAGAACTCAGATCAAAAAGTCCTCACCAAATGAGGGCGAAATCTCTGGGTAGTGTCTTATCTACAAACCCAATCTGCCTTCTGAAAAATCCCCCGGGATCACACATCCCCAAAATTGGAATTTTTCGGAGCCCACAAGGCCGGCAGAGGAGCGACAGGGGCTCTCAGATCGTTAGACGAATGGCAGACGAAGTGACGAATGCGACGTCGCATCCCACGAAGTGACGGACGTGACCACGAAGTGTTGGACTCAACCCGGGGTCAAACGGATGCGAATCATGCGATAGAAATGGTTCCTAAGTCAATCCAAACCTGTCCAATTTTTGCAAACAGGTCAGAATCTCTAACCCGAATCTGACCCGCTTCGAATTTGGGTCAACACGAACCTGAAATTTCCTGGTCAGTTTCAGATCGAATTTTCAGGTAGTTTCCAATATTGACACCCCTAAATTTTAGTGGACAAATCATGCTGATGCTAGCTTCAATGATCTAACCAAGCAAGTAACATCCACCCCAGTGCTAGCTCTGTTTGATTTTAGTCAAGTTTTTTAAGTTGGATGTGATGCATAAAATTTGAGAATTAGAGCAGTGCTAAGTCAAGGAGGTCATCCCATTGCATTTTTATTGAAAAACTCACTGATACCAGAAGAAAATATTCCACCTATGATAAAAGAGTTTTAGTTATTATGCGAGCTCTTAATCATTGAAGTCATTACTTATTGGCTAATGAGTTCATTTTACTTTCAAATCATAAATTAAAGGTTAGATATGCTGCTTGGGTTGAGTGCCTCTCTTCTTTCCAACACATCTTAGAGTATAAATATGGACACCTTAATCAAGTGACCGATGCATTAAGCATGTGGTAGCTTCTATTGCACACATTGTAAACAAAAAACATGGGATTTGAAGCATTGAAGGACTGAGCTCACGCGTGCAGCTCATTGGTAGAACTGTAGAAGCGAAGTAATTCCTCACGGTGGCTCATATTCGAAGCCCCTAACATTCTTTTAAAAAAAAAAAAAAAACATTGAAGGACTTTTATGCATGTGATATTGACTTTCGAGAGCTTGGGGAAAAATGCCAATTGATAACCTTAACTCATCGCCATTATCCTGTAGTTAACGGATATCTATTAGTTCAATGCTACCCTACCTTTCTGCATTTTTTTTTTCAGAAAATTTAAACGATTCAATAGCAAAATCACATATCCGAATCTGAAAGGAACTCATCCAAAACTTCTTGTCTCAGAACTGTTAAAAATAAAAATTAGCCTCATATCTTTTTTGGGCAGCTCCACCTACACAAAAACAAAAAGAAGAAAAAAAAAAAAAATCAGAAGTCAATGGTTCTGCCCGTATTTTCTAGGAAAAATTAGGTATTTTTTTGTATTACTCGGTATTGCTCGGTATAGCTCGGTATAACTCGGTATTGGTCTTCACATGATGATATTCCTCGTTATTGTTTGGTATTGCTCGGTATTTTTTGTTTTTTAGCACGTTTTTAGCTCTGGGAGGACGTATCTCTACGTCAGGTGGGAGGACTCAATAATTTTTCCATGTTTAGAGGCTGAATGTGAAAGGAACTCATCAAAACTTCTTGTCTCAGAACAGTAAAAAAAAAAAGTTGCCTCATATGTTTATGGGCAGCTCCACCTACACAAAAACAAAAGAAAAAAAAAATCAGAGGTCAATGGTTCTGCCCGTGACTCCCCAGCCTCCAACCAAGCGCAGCTAATGCCTCTGTAACAAGCGGACCAAAACGTCAAACCAATGGCCCGCCAAGTGGATCCTCTGCCCATAATATCACCACCCAGAAGCCAGAAGATCAGCATTTCCTAGCCAGAAATGGCATTCTCCATGGCGAAAAGGCTCGTCTTCCTCAGCATGGCTATCTCCCTCCTCCTCCTCTGCTTCTTCTCCATCCCCTCCTACTCTGCTCCACTCTGTAAACTAATCTTTCTCCAAGCCACTGCTTTTCATTATAATGCCTTATTCAGTTCTACTGGTGATAAAATAGTGATCTTTTGGCTCCTGCAGGTTTTGAAAGGTTTGCCTGCAGCAATGGAGGTCGGAGGCTGCCATATTACCCGCCGCCGCCGGTTGAGAACAGGCAGAATAGGCAGGACGACCCTAGAGCACCGCCCATCAGAGATCAATCTGCTCCACCTTCCCCAAGCACAATAACATGATCAAGAGAAAACCACACAAATAAAAGGAGATTGAGGGAATAAAGGCTGACCAGCTTTCTCATCAGTTTTTTTAGTTAGTAAATAAAGATATCGAATAAAGCTTTGATCTTGTTGTATCTAATGAATCTCCGATCTCTCTCTCATAATCTATTTGCCTTGCTTGGCTTGTTTTCTAATTCTTTTCCTGAAACTTCCAATAAATTTTGCTTTGCGAGTTGTTTGTGGTAATATTTTTCACATCATATTTTGTTTTATAGCTCTTTATTCTGAACGATAAATTTCTTCGAAATTTTATTATCAATCTAATCATTAGAATTGCCATACATAACATCCATTGAACTTATGGTGTCGAAATTATAAAAAAATATTTGTTATACAACCAAAAAGCTTTATAATAGTGCTTCAATAACAAAATGAAATAAGAGATGTGCTAAATTTCATTTTTGAGATTAGTTATTACTTATGATGAGTCTCTTATCAACATTATAGCTAAGAAGTTGCTGCCTCACTTTATTAGCTGGAGATGTTAATTCTCGGCATATATCTTCATCCTCCGCTCTATAGCTGACTGCCTCGCTTTCTCTTTATCAAGCAGCCTCTCCATGAGCTTTATGTTTATGGTATTGATTGCTCCTCAAATTTGCAGCCTGTCTCATAGACATTACGTACACACTTTCGTCTATTGGTTGTCGGCTTAGGCTATAAATTAAGAGGTCCTGAGTTCGAGTCTTATGTATGTGATGTGCTTGTGAGCCAGCCTTAATTGACCAAAATGTCCCAAAAAAATACATTATGTTAATTTCTTCTTTTTAAGAAGTTTTGTACCCATTATGTATATGATCATACCCGCAAATATCTAATCATGAAACTTCAAAGTCAACACTATTGGATGTGCTGATTATGCTTTTTGTATGTCCTATAAGAGCTTGCCCTCGATGATATTGACTAAGGATGCATATGTTCCAAATGATTTTGTCCTGAGTATTCGTCTATGCATACCTTTATTTCAAGAAGCACTCACCTGACTTGACTCTTTCAGCGACTCTTCCCTGTAAATGCCATCTGCCTTCCACAGATATCCAATTCAAAGCTAGAGGAAGTACACACTTACAAAATATACACTTACTGCTTCATTAAACGTGGTCGTCCTCAGCTCACTGCCACACTTGCTGAAAGGACTTGTCATTTGTCCAAAAAGGACCCACCACTCATTGAGGGGCATTCGTCTTCAAGGACCCGCCTAAAGTTTTCATCCTATCATCTACGGAAATTAGCCCAAACTATCACATCCTTGCTAAATTCTCCCAAGTATTTGCTTATCCTAGTGGACTACTGAACTCAAGAACCCATAACCACTAGGTCATCCTACATCTTGACTCCAAGTCGATAAGCATTCAACCTTATCAATACCCTTTCTACCATAATGTAGCAATTGAACAAATGACGCGGGAAATCCTATGATCTAGATGAATTTGACCCAGCACCAAACCCTTCTCATTCCTAATTCTTCTACTAAAAAGGATATCAGTAGCTGGCATTTTTGCATAGACTATCATGTATTGAACAACATCACCATAAAAAAAGAAAAATCATAATCCAATCCTTGATGAACTCCTAAACAAGCTATACAATGTGCCAATTTTTCTCCAAAATCAACTTAAAATCAAATTTGATTGCAATAGGAAGACAATTTGAAGGTCGTTTTTCAAATACATGCAGGACATAACAAGTTCTCTGTAAAATTACTTATTCCTACCCTACCTCTACCGGCTCTTCTTAATTTTTTTGACAACTTCTTGGTTTGCTCAACAACTTTTTTTTTTTTTTAAGAAAGTGCAAATTGCATTAAAACTATAAATGAAAAGTACATAAAAATCTAAGTGATAGAGAGTCTATCACAATCTTCACTTACCATATTAACAAATGACGGAGGAAGATTATTGAAAGAAGAAACATCCCAATAAAAATTATCAGAAGTGACTAATGAAGTACAGTAATCTATCACCTTATTACAATTACTATTAATATAATGAAAATCAACATTATTAAAATTTTTGGTTTACTCAACAACTTGGGGAAAACACCTTTGTTGTCTCTATATGATATAGCATGTACTCATTGGCAACCACTTATGTGCCAAAAATCTAAATAAAGGTTTGAAGTCATTTAAGTGTACTAACTAGACTACTTCATCTTTGAACAAAATTGGACGAGATTGGGTTGCATACTGGTTGGGCGACAGAAGCAAAATTCCTCCCGATCGCGCCTGCATTCGAATCTCCTAATATGCTTAAAAAAAAATTAGACATATTTTTGATTGATGTATGTATCAGGAACAAGCACATCACATAAGTATGAAACGCCAAAAACTGAAAACTTATGAACATATCTGAAATTTTCACTGATCCATTTTTCTAGCATTGTTGAAGCTACATGTAACTTTCTTGCTGCTACCAAGCTTGGTCATAGTGGCTTTGGATCTGAAAATAAGGTGATTGGGGAGTTCTCAAGCAATCCTGTAACATTTCACAAATGAACATTGTTAACTTTATCCCTTAATAATTTTTTTGTATGTGAAAGCAACATTAACCTCATTTTAGAGGTTAGCTTAAAGGCTAAAGCCAAACTAATAGCGTGTGCACAGATTGGTATGAAACACTCATTAAAGTTCTGCATTAGGTGGATCACACATGAAGTTATGCTTGAAGTTCTTTTTGGATGAAGAATGTTGGATCAGCTTGTTGAGGCTGTGTAAGTTTTTTTTGGCCCCCTTAAATAAAGAAAACGGTTACAAGTTCTTAAGGGATCAAAAGCTTTTTAAAAATATAATATTTGAAGCAAAATCTAATGAGCCTATAATCCAACAATACAATAAAAAAAAGCTAGAAAACCGCAAAGAGTAAGCAAGTAGACCAATTGAGTCTGTGTAAGTTGTTAGTTCATAAGATATAAATTATGCTCTACAATTTAACAATATTGAGATGAATTAACTACAGTATAGTTATTTTAACTGAGGTTATTCTATTGGATAGTGTTTTTTATTTCTTTGTGCATAATGTAATATGCATTAGGATTAATAGATTTATCATATCAAGGCTCTCATTTTAATTATGAATACTCAATATTTGGATATAGTTTTGTCTCTCAAACGGCGTTGAAAATTCTAATTATATTTACGAGTATTTTGATTTATATCGATTTGGAAATGGATCAATGCACCTTTAGAGTCATCCAATTTGTAGAATTCAAATGTTAATTCCAAATATAAGTCGATTAAAAAAAAAAAAAGAATTTGGATGACCCTAAAGTCAATCCCGTAAATAGGGGTTGTCAATATTTGACACGACCCGAAAATTCGATCAAAATCCAACATAGAAATTTCGTGTTTGGGTTGACCTGAACCCGACTGGGTCAAGTTCTGGTTGACCCGGGCTGCCCTCTCCGCCCGCGTAGCCTGCCCGATTCGCTTCAACCCATAAATTTGAGTTTCTTTTTTGTCTATGCAAATCTTGTATTCAAATTGCATATTTTTGAATAAAAGAAGATGATTGAAGTTGCTCCGTAGATATAGAGTTTGCACGAACTCTAACCACGTAAATATTTATGTTCTTGTTTTTATTTTTCTGGAATTAGTTCTTTCATATTTTGTGGTAATTAATAATAATTACTATTTTTTACTTTTTGAAATAAATTTTGTAAAAATACAATTACAAATAATCTATTACCTACTATCAAGATATTTTGAAATATCAAGTTGGGTGGTTGATTCATCTCTTCCAAGCACAACACTTTATAATGGGATACTAAGATTTATTTGGCCTCTTCAATTAATAACTTAAAGCCTCTCTAATCAAATATTTTTATGTTTTGACAATGGGTTTATAATAAAATAAATCAATTCTAAAAGTTTATAATTCAAATAATTCAAAAGCTTTAATATTTAAAAATTACAATTGATAGGACAATTTTTTAATAATGAATGAATGGCTATATTAAATGCATAAATTACTCTTTCATCCAAATTTCATCTAAAAATAATTTAAATTTTTAAACAAATAAATACAAAATAATCTTTATAATTGATAATTAAAATTTATGGTTAAATTGCCCAATCCCCTAAAACTTCATTAAAAATATAATCCAATTTAATAAATAAAAATAAAATAAAACAAAGCTTACAAATGGCATCGTAATGGAGCTATGTAACGCATAAAAAGTATTAGAAAAAAACATCCTTCTGATGATAACTACGTCCTTAGCGCATGCCAATATGCCATCGATTTCAAGCTGGATTTAAAAATTGTGCCGTTGTGAATTGTGGTGATTAAAATATCTTATATAAAATTAATTTTTCATTGTTTCTATAAAAATGAAGTCTGTATGTAATTAATCAATAAATTAAGCATAGTAGAATTCAGCTGCCATGGCGGGCGGGCGTCTCTATGTTCTAGCTTTTAAAAAATAAATGATCATGACCCTCTTCTTTCCCTCCTCCCCCCTCCCCTCCCCTACCACCCTCCGCTCCCCCAATCACAACAAATCCATGCCTTTCCACCATCGCCACCCCTTCCTTCTCCTCCTCCTCCTCTCAATCTCCTCCATCTCCCTCGCCTCAGCCGGAAACTCATCCTTCCCCATCCTCTGCAAAACTCCCTCCTCCTCCCCCACCTGCAACTCCTTACTCTACGCCCAATCCCAAAACCTCCCCGTCTCCACCGTCTCCGCTCTCTACTCCGCCAACGCCTCTCTCTCCCGCAACCTCACCCGCTCCACTGGCATCACCGACTATCTCCTTCAAGTACCCTGCACTTGCACCGCCACCAGCCAAGGCACCACCGCCCTCTTCTACGACACCAATTACCGCGTTATCGCCGGCGACACGGCTGACTATATCACCTCTAGTGTATTCAGCGGCTTGGCATGGAATATAGATCCCGGGCTCCAAGCAGGACAATTGATCACGGTGCATCTGCCGTGTGGGTGTGTACCGGGCGGCGAGGCGATGATTGTGAGCTATTCAGTGGAGACGGGCGATACTCTATTGAAGATTGCTGAAATGTTTTCGGCCGATACAATTGAGACGGTTAAGATGAACTCTCAGCTCGCCGCTAATCCGGATTTTTTGAACCTTGGTTGGCTGCTGTTTGTGCCGATGGGCACTGCCGCGCGGCGGCGCTCCGGCCGAGGTGAGCTCTATAGAATTTTAGCTTTAATTATATTTAGATAAAAATAACGCCAACTATACTCTAAATTTACGTTGAAATTCGTATAAAATGATTGATTAGGGTTTATTTTGGCTTTGGCGATAACGATACCGGTGATTCTTTTGATGCTCTGCATGTTGGTTCTATTGGTTCTATGGCGGAGACAGTCGCACAGAAAGCTTCAAGAGAAACAAATGAAGAGGAGTGTGAGTGCCAAGTCCGGACTCGCCATGCTGGAAAGCCAATACAATCTCGATGGGGGTAAGTAAGATAATTAATTAATCATTAGGCACTAATTACTTTTGCTCATTGCTGATTGTTGGTGCTAATTATGAGTAAAAGACAAGGCGTTTGAGTCGGATAGGCCGTTGATTTTTAGCTTGGAGGAGGTGGAGAGAGCCACGGCTAACTTCGATAGTTCAAGAGTGATTGGAGTGGGTGGATTTGGGAGTGTATATTATGGGATGCTTGGAGACAAGGTACTTAATTTGGGCATCAAGAACTTCATTAATCTCTGTTTAGTGGTTAATTAACAGTGATTAATATGATTACAGGAGGTTGCAATTAAGAAGATGAAGTCAAACATGTCCAAAGAGTTCTTTGCGGAGCTGAAGGTCTTGTGCAGAGTGCACCACATAAATGTGGTAGAGTTGATTGGTTTTGCGAGTGGAGACGATCATTTGTATCTTGTGTATGAGTTTCTTCAGAATGGCTCGCTCAGCGATCATCTTCATGATCCACTGCTAAAAGGTGAAGAACTTCATCTTATTTGCTTAAGCAATTGTGAAGTTACAGAAATGAATACTTAATAGTTGATGAATGGCAAGCAGGGCACCAGCCTCTGTCATGGACTGCAAGAGCTCAGATAGCTTTGGACACTGCAAGGGGGATCGAGTATATTCACGATTTCACTAAATCTCGCTATGTGCACAGAGATATAAAGACCAGTAACATTCTGCTGGATAATTGTCTAAGAGCAAAGGTAATCAATCCATAGTAACTTGAAAATTAAGGTTTCATTTGGGGGGCGGCTTTCGTAAAAAGTTGTTTTTTTTTAACAAAAAAATTTAATTTTATACTAAAAAATTACTTTAAGAAGCAGCAAAAAAAGGTGTCCTAAACGAAGCCTAAATTAAGAGCTCTTCCAGACTCTGTACCATGGTGCTTGAAGCTTTTTTCTTCATGCTTTTATTGTTTCAGGTCGGAGATTTTGGGCTTGCGAAGCTTGTGGAACGTAGCAGCGAAGATGACCTGATTGCTACTAAGTTGGTTGGAACTCCTGGTTATCTCCCTCCAGAGTAAGTTTTGCTGCTGTCATAACATGATCTACTTAAGCCTTCTCCAACCAAATACCAAACGCATGAATGGGGTCGCTCTGAGCTCTGAGCTCCGAGCTCCAGCTGAATGACAAAACTTTCGGTATTTGGTTGCGGGTGAATAGTGTGACGTCAATATTTATATTGACGTCGCATTGTTCACCTGCGTTATTTTTCTGTGTCTACCAGATTTGCCAAAGAAACGCACGAAGGAAAAAGAAGATTACCAGGACACAAATGGAGTTGGATTGGAGATGAATCACACCATTTTTTTGTTACACTGCATTTTGGAGTGAAAAATAAAATTTTCGGTTGGAGATGCCCTTATAGGCCAGCAGTCTACCATGATCTACCACTCATTTTTTATTTTTTTTCTAATATATCATAGAAATTATTCTGCATTTACTAAGGTTTTTTGTAGTTCTAAAGTTTGAATTGCTGAGTAATTCTGAGCAGGTCACTTCTCGAGTTCCAGACATCCACCAAAACAGATGTGTTTGCATTCGGGGTGGTCATTGCAGAGCTCATCACAGGGCGCCGTGCATTGACTCGTGATAGTAAGGAAGCTACAAAAATGAAATCGCTTGTTCCAGTTGTAAGTTATAAAGGAATATTCAGCATTTCAGTTCAATGAAATCTTTTCCAAAATAGAAACTTTGACAAACTATTTTGTTTATTGTTCTGAAACAGATGAAAGCTGTTTTTATTGAGGAAGATCCCGAGCGAGGAATCGAGGAAATCGTTGATGGAAACCTTAGGAGCAGCTTCCCCATGGAATCAGTCTTTAAGGTTTGAATTTGAGTAAATGATTAAAATGATTCCTAAATTTTTTAATGTGTATTTATTTTAATCCAAGATTTTAGAGGTGTTCAATTTGATCTTTCAAACTCACAAAATTTGAACCAATATGATCCTATCATCAACTTAGGCTTCGTTTGGGACGACTTTTTTACTGCTTCTTGAAGCAGCTTTTTAATATAAAAATTAAATTTTTTGTACTAGAAAGCTGCTTCAAGAAGCAGCAAAAAAACAGTATTCATTTAGAACAACTTTCTTATTGCTTTCTAAAACAACTTTTTAATACAATTTTTTTTTAATAAAAAGCTAAAAGCAATAATAATGCCATCCCAAACGAAACTTTAGTTGTTTCTTTTAAAAATTGGTGGAGAGAGGCTTTCCATGTGATATCAAGCATTGAGATTTTACTAAAAGTTCAAAATAACCTTAGTAAAAGCTCTGCTGAGTCTAATTAACCCTTCGTTTGGGACGGCTTTCTTATGCTTCATAAAGTAACTTTTTAGCATAAAAATTAAAATTTTATACTAAAAAGCTGTTTTAAGAAGCAGAAACAAAATCATCCCAAACAAAGCCTAAGTAGAAAATGACTTCTTTCTGTCATTATATCCTGCTATTTCATTAACAATTTAACAATCTGTTACAGATGGCCGAGATCGCTGCTTGGTGTCTCAGCGATGACCCCCTCAACCGACCGGAAATAAGCGAGACAATCGTGAAGCTATCTCAGATTCTCACGGCATCAATAGAATGGGAAGCATCTACTGGAGGAAGCGGTGAAGTATTCAGTGGCGTGTTAAATGGAAGATAACAGACATAAAAAAGCCCATTTTTTTAAGTTCTTGAAGGCTGCAAAGATGGTTCTTCTATTGCTGTAATATAAGTTGATAATGTTTTTGCTTGTTTTAAATCACATATTTCTATATATATAATGATAATTTGTTTATATTAGAAGCTTGGTGCAGCTCTTATGAATCGCCATATGGAAGCTCTTGAAACAATTTCAAACAAATTAGAGTCAACAGAGCTGTGCTGAGGACAACTAGCTAGATAGACAAAGTCTTGAATATAGACAAGCTTATCATCAATTTTTAAAGTACTTTCATGTTTTTGCCTAGCTAAAATGATTTTTTTTTTCTCCATATTTGATGTAATTTACAGTTGTAGTTATAGGTTGTCTTCAACAGCTGGAGAATTTGAGGGTGGATCAATTCTTCATAACCAAATCAATGATCCGTGGACTGACTTTGTCTACCAATCTCATTATTCTACTTAAATATTCATGCTTGACTAAGGCTTCATTTGGGATGGCTTTCTTACCGCTTCTTAAAACAGTTTTCTAGTACAAAAGTGATAGGAAATACTTGAAATCAAGTATTTCCTAATCGCTTTAGCAACAAATCACGAAGCAAACTGCTGCCCACAGCAGGAAATCAGCCAAAAACAGTGGAAAAAGAGGGAAAAACTGTAGAAGATGAGGAGAAAAGACTTGTATTTCACTAGAAGACAATGAAAATAGCAAAGATACAATTTGTTCTTCAATTCGAGAGGAAGAACGTACTCTCCAAAAGTCTCCGGCGAAGCCAAGAGCCAAAAGCAAAACCTAGATCTCAAAGAGAAAATTCAAATTCAAGATCCTCTCTAATTTCCCCCCAAACTCCTCCTTATACAAAATTAATCATAAAGGACAATCATAAACTTCCTAAAACAGCCTTTGACGTTCAAAATTTCCCTCCTAAACTCCACGGCTCACGGCAGAGCCGTTTCCGCCGTTCGGCGGCTTTCTCGCGTGCGTCTCGCGTAGACGCGGACCGGTCCCTGCTGGACCGGTCCAACCGGCCCATCCTGGGCCGGTCTAACAAAAAGTTAAATTTTTTATACTAAAAAGCTCCTGTAAGAAGCAGTTAGAAAGCCATCCCAAATAAAACGTAAATCATTCATAGCTAACAATAGGTGTCAGTATAAACTCAGAAACTTGTATAAGATTTTTTGGTCTGATGACTTATTCTATGTTACTTTATCAAATTTCTCAAAGTTTTATATCTTTAAAAATTATGTGTATAATTAGATTTATATGTATGATGAAAATATCAAATAAATAATTAGATATATAAATTTAAACACTTTCTTATTATTATTTAAATTTCACCAAACAACTTCAATAACACCTAATGAATTATGCCATTTTTATTATAACCGTTAAATCCAATAATGTCTAACAATTGAGCTATATGTTTAAATTATTTGCATCAAATATATAATTAGTTTGGCTTGAGTAAAACTCAATTTTAGCTTTAACTTGATAAGAAACTGAATAAAAAATTTTAAACAAGAATTTAAAACTCGAATCATCTTCGAGTTTTGCTCAAAATCAATAAGAAAATAAATAAACAAACTTGAAAAGTATGGCACTCGGCTTGGCATGGTTAATTTATTGCCCTAAGCATAAATTAGACATATTTGTTTTTTAGAATACATGTAGTCTTTTTTTGCTGGAGAAAGAAAATGTTGTTTTAATAGTTTTATAGTACAAAAATTAAAACTTTGGTACTAGAAAGCTGCTTTACGGAGCAATGAGAAAGTTGTCACAAACAAAGCTTTAATTGGCTTGAACTTCTAATCTATGAAACATTGATTGCATGAGGTTATTAAAAAAATATAACAAGTTCCCCCTCTATGACAAAATACATGTTGAAAGAGAGAGTAGTCATTTCTAGCAATAAGTCTGAGGACTTATACCAAAACTTTACCACAACATCCATATTAAGAGAAATCGGTTCTTTCCAAGTGGCATGTCTAGATGATTACCTTCACGGAGATAAAAGATCTAGTGAAAGATGAGGCAAAAATCTCAGCATCGACTAAGTCCCAAAATACTAAAGAGATACATAGCAAGTAAGATTATACATATGTTATCAAAATCAGAAGCTACTCCAATATTCATACTCAATCTATTGTAAAGTTATTGTTGATTGACATCCATAAAGTTATCGCCACTCGACCTATCATGTAGTGATTGCTACTTATTCTATCAAGAAGTTATTGTCATTTGGTATATCATAGAATCATAGAATTTTCTCTCGATCTGTGGCTTATTATGAATGTATTACTATTTACCTTTTTTTTTAATAGTTGTTTGTATTAGGGACTTCCTTGCCCTTCTTCTTCAGCCTGACAACCAAAACCTTCTTCTTTCTTGTCTCCTCGACCATCTTCTTGACAACCACCTCATCAATTAATGATTATCCCCTAGGTGAAGTGCTCCTTCTAAGTGAAACGAGAAGGCTTGACTTTTTGGGATGGCCTATAATAGACCTCCTTTTAAACTTGGTTGACTTAAGAGGGGGAGAATGGAATAGTTACACTACTTCTTGAGAAATATTTAGAAGGAACTAGGGAAGAAGTGTTGCTTCTATGAACATTCAGAGGCTTATTGGGACTCGATAAAGTAGACAAAATAAGGTGGAGTCGATGAAAAGGTGAAGCTATGATGGTTGCCTCATGAGCAATTGAAGACTATGGAATATCATAGTCAAAACGAATCACCTAAACATCATAGTTGACATATTCCTTAAATATTATTCTTTCCTTACCCTTCTTTAGTTTTTTCTTATTCTTCTTCTTTATTAGCTCCTTACTAATAGAAAGTCCTCATCAACAAGAGTATTATCCTCTTAAAGGAACAAAGTCATAATATAATTTTTAATAACTTATAAGAGGAGACTTGCTATAAATAAAAAGTAGACCTAAGTTCTTTTTTAAACAAAATAAAATGAAAGCATAGAGAGGATAAACTATTCTCAGTGGCATACCTATAAATACCATATTAACCATTATCTTGCTATGCAATGCTTCACATTCAAGCCTTTCTCTTGACTTTCAATAATCCCTTATACTTGATGATGGGGGCAGGGGAAGGGTTCTAGTAGGCTCTCTAGTATGAATTTACTTGGTATGCTCTTAATCCCTAGTCATTAGGGACTTCATATAGAAGAATTAGCACTTCAAGTTCTCTATCTCATTTTCGAGGTTGATCATTCTCACATAATTAGAAGAGAACACAAATCCTTGAAGGCCTTTATCAATAATATATACCTAAAGAAGTGTAGGTTCCAAGCCACCCACTCTTGTATGTACACCATGAAGAAGATGATTCTAGAAAATGAGTTCATCAATACTTGGGTAGGGACAACTACGTAAAATTTGAGGATTTGAGTGATTTCAATGTATAGGGGAAGCCAGGGACCAGGATGAAACTAATATGAATAGAGTATTAGCTCACATCAAAGAATGAATTCTAAATGAACATAATATATTATTGCCAACTTCAGTCTTGTACATGGTTACAACATCTTCATAATAGTCAATGGGATGAGCAAAGTTATGAAGAATCAAGAACTCCTAGTCCTTAAATTATTGAGGGCATTTCTTCATATCGCTACCCATCACAATAAAGAAATATTAAGGGAGGAGGAACATATGATGAGGAAAAGTTATATTAGGAAATGAGGTGTGTAAAAGGTGCTGAGATTAGTGTTTGGATGGTCACAAATTAGATGTTGTTGGTTTCCAATTCAAATATGTCTTGAGATTCGTGCTAGATCAATGTGATTTTTGGTGATGAATCAATGCCAAATTAATTTAATAAAAAATAAATTAGAATTAATAATCAATTAATTTAGAATTTGGCCGATTATTATCTTGTACTAATTTAAATTTAATTAATCTAAATATAGTTCAAAATTAAGACTTAATTTAATTAGTTCAAAAAAAATGTAAGTATAAAACTAATTTATTTAAACTTAATTCATTAACAATCATATCAGAAAAATATTAATTTCTTAATGAACAACAAGATAAAGAGTGATGCATCTATTCATTTTTATTGGGAACAAATTTAATTTTGGACGTATTTTTATTAAAGATATGTCTCATAATATGCAGTTACACTGAAGAAAAATAAAATTTTTAGAGCAATTTAATAGCTAGCACTAATTTGTGCTCCCATTCAATTTTTTTTTGGAGAAATTATTCTGTGCGGAGTCCGGACGGGAACAACTGTCCAAACATGTAAGTGTACGTATACTGTACATAAATAGTGTGTGCACATAGATGCGACACACTATGTACATAGTATACACAACCCAGACGATTGTTCCCGTCCGGACTCTACATAGAATAATTTCTGCTGTTGATCTTACATGCAAGTTTATCATCGCCGCCTACCTTTGAGCACTGTTGTTGCTTGCCTGTGTGCTTGCTGCCCTGTTTGCTTGTGAACTTGTTGCCACTTGCTAGTGAGCTGGCCGCCACAATACATGTCTGTGAGATTTTCCCCACTCACGGTCCCATTCTTCGTGTTCTTGCAAGCTCTCTCAATCACGTTAGTGCCTTTGCCTATTTTCTTCGATGAGCCTTGGACTAGATCGGTTAATGTTGTTAACAAAGTGTTGGATGACATAAATAATAAATTTTAAGTGTAAAAGATTAAGTGCTCGTTTGTTTGTCCTTTTTTACCGCTTTTTCCATCTGTCAACGATAAAACAGAAAAAAAAAATTATTTATTTGATAAAATTATTTTTCTTAAACATGTTCTGCCGTTGTTTTTGTATTGTTTTTAAAAGGTTTTTTATATTAACTTCTATGTTAGGAAATTCAATCCTCTGATACAACAATTTTAAAATTACATTTTAGGAAAGTTAGAGGATAACCAAAAGTCTAAATTAGATACCTTTGGGTGGCATCCGTGCAACTCGGCTTGAAAATCTACTTCTCACGTGCTACTAGTTCCACACGTGCGTTTGCGGCGGAGCGGTTCATTTGCCCCAACGTCTTGGTATCTTCTGGGAGCTCTGCGAGAAAGTTAGAGAAGTTAGGCGCTGCTATTTCTTTCGTCGCTCGTTCCCTTTAGGTTTTAAACTTTTAGTCCCCCACGCTAAGATGAGGTGAACTACTTTGAAGTTTAGATTCTCCATTACCTCCATTACATCGCTTCTATTTGTGTTCGTTCACTAAGTGACCTGCTGGTTCTTATTAAGATTTGATGTTGTTCGGTTTTGCCTTTTGTTTCTGAGAAAAAATGGTTGTTGGGGAGTTTTCGGCGCTTTATTTGTCCTGGCAATTTCTTTCCTTTGTCTTGTTCATTAATACAATTTAGAAAAGTGACATCTTGATTGCCTATGAAGTTTCTGAAGAGATAATGACGTTGTTTTTGGTGAATTTTGATCAGATTATTTGACTTGGCAATTTCTTTCCTTTTCATAATGTTTTCATACTTATCCGCAAGCAACCTTCAGTATAATATGGTGAAACTTGTATCTTGTTCGTTTATATCTTTGGATTTTATGGAGATGAGTATGCTGACCTCCGCCTTGAAACATTCAATAAAGTTATTCATTTCCAACATTTTATATCCAGATTTCTGTGGTTCATCATTCATGAGCGGAGAAGCAGGAAGGTAAAGTGAACAACTTGTAGTTGTATGGGCTTTGGAAGTTAGTTTCAGTCTCAGAAACTTATGAACCAAATATGTAATATTAAAGTTTTAGGTGTTAGATACGTAAATAGCATGGAATAAAGTGGTATGTATGTAAATCCCCCGACGTGGGGGATTTACATACATAATGCTTTTGTCTCATGTGCATTCTTGATATGCTGTCTATAAAGCAGTGTTATTAATTATTTACTACAATAGCATTGTTATTATGGTTTTTTATTTCACCGATCGTCTGGTTTTTATATCACCGGTCGTCTGGAAACCCAAAGCCAATGAGAAAAGCAAATGCTTTTCATTTAATCGTCTGTTTGTTGCTATTATCGCTCACTAGATGGCTAAAGAAAAAAAAAAAATACAACTGACTTTCATTTGAGAATATTAGGTAAATCTGAAAGTGACATTTTACACTATATTGTGGAGCCACTAATGTCCCATTGTAATCTGATTTTGAATATTAATAAGCTTTAAGTAGATGAGGGGAAGGGAATGATTAATTTGCTATAAATTTTTTTTGTGGTATTTTTGTGACATGCCAAATTATTACCCTTTTCTTTTGGCCTTAATATATATTTACTTATTATACTTTTTTAAGTTAGTTTTTAAAATCATATTCCAATGAATATTCAAATTGTTAAAATAAAGGTTCAAATACATAGCCAGAAGCATTCTTCTAACACAAGCGAATCTCTATCACATTTTTCTTTGGAGAAGAGGATTTTACCCTGTTTATTAATCTAATAGTTATTTTTTTTCTATTACATTTTCTTCATGTAGTTTATTATCTCAACATTTCTTCTTCTTCTTCTTCTTTTTTTAAATTTTACAAACTTTGAGGATTTATTTTATGTCAATAACCAATTATAAAAATTATATTAAAACTAATAAAATGAATACAAATTTGAATTTTACCAGTACTAGGGTTTTCTCTAGGCACATTAGGGCTTATCCCAATTGTGGTAAGAAGTAGGTAAGGATTTGCTAGGATATTGCCCATAACTGATGTACCACAACTTAACATGCTCATGATAATAAGTAGGCAAGGTTGGCTAGAATGTCACTCTCTAGTTACATGGCACAAATTAACTTTATTGTGGTGAAAATTAAGCAAGGGTTGACTTTGTATACAATGTATATTAGAATTGCTCCATGGAATTTAGGAACTTTGAATGAGAATATAAGAGGCTTGGTTTAAACAAAAATTAAAAGAAGATTAGATATTTTAAATTTTCTAGAAACTTAATGAAAATGGGGAAAACTTCAAGCGTATAGTGAAAATTATAAGTTTTTATATGTTTGAAAGGTTAATAATAGAAATGAGATCAAGCTATTAGTGGATAGACAATTTAAATGTAATATTGAAGTGAATAGGGTTAGTGATACATTGTTTTTTATTGAGTTAATTTTCATTATGGGCATTATAAATGTGTTTAGTATTTGCTCCCCAAGTTGGATTATAAGATACTTAAGAAGAAAAAAGGACAATGGATCACTTGGAAGCTACACACCATTATCGTCTCTTCTGTTAAAATTTTGGATCATTACTCTCATCTTTATGTTGATGACAAACATTTGTGAAATAGGAAAATGACTTAAATAAATGAAGTAGATTGGGAGGCATTGGACTTCACAGGTTGAGGCTGGGAAAAGACTAATTTGTTATGACGATGACTCAAATAAAGATTCGCTCAATGATGATAGTGTTGATAATTTTTGAATTATTGTCAACTATTTTAGCTTTCTTAAGAAATTAAATGTAGATTTGTAGGGAACTGAGAAAGAAGAAATTTAGAGTTGAATTTGATGTTATATGATATTTTAATGCAATTTTTATATATTATATTTTGTTCTTGTGATATTTGAATTTCAATTTTATTTCAGATAATTTATCATTTTATGTCTTGTGTAATTTTTTATTTCATATATTTGCCAATATTTTACATTATAGTTCAATAGAAAATTAATACATCATTCTTTAACAAATTGTGTATTATATAAAAATCACTTTGAACCTTTATTTTCACTTAATGCAATTTTTGAATTTTGAGGCGCAAGCCTAAAAAACGCTTTGAGGCTTACGCCTTACCTCACTAACTAAAATGCCTCAATACCCAATTGTGTAATTTTAAAGCTCGGACAAAGCCACTATAAACTTTGTTTTGACATGCAATTTCTCAGTTAATACAGATAACATATGTTTTTAGAGCTTGAGTGATTTTAATTGTATTGTATAGAGAATGTAAATTAAAGAGCTTTTCAAAATTTTTAGATTATTGGCAACAAAAATGAATTCAGGTCAAGCTTGTAGTGCGATCCTATTTACCCACATATAGTTACATAGAATTGGAACAGATTAATTTCAAGGGCTCAAAATGGTATTCAAATAGATATCGTTTATTATTAGTTGATTTTCATTTCTACAATTGAAAATGTGTATATATACTCCTAACATGAGCAAATATATAATTTCCTGAATTTTTTAGTCGTTATCCTGAAGTCAAGTGGGCTCAGAGGTCTGACAAGGTCTACCTAACTATTCTTTTAGCTGATGCAAAACATGTTCAAATTAACCTTGAACCAGATGGTGTGTTTACCTTTTCTGGCATAGCTGGTTCAGAAAATATTCTCTATGAGCTGAAACTGGAGCTCTATACAACAACAACAACAACAACAACAAGCCTTTATCCCACTACGTGGGGTCGGCTACATGAATCCTTTTTCTCCATTGTGTCCTATTAAAAGTCAAATTCTCGTTTAAATCTAATAAAGAAAGGTCATTCCTAATATTTTCTAACCAAGTCTTTTTAGGTCTACCCCTACCTTTCTTAACATAAGTCAAATCTAATACCTCTACTCTCCTAACCGGGTCATCGGAAGGCCGCCGTTTAATGTGACCAAACTGGAGCTCTATGATAAAGTTAATGTAGAGGTAAGGATTATTTCATGCAAAAATTTTTAAATGAACCTCAATTTTCTTTTTCATTCATAGTAATTCTTCTTTTCATTTTGTAGACAAGCAAACTTAACACAGGTGTTAGGAGCATCTTTTGTGTCATAAACAAAGCAGAGAATGGTTGGTGGAAGAAGCTATTGCGTGGTGATGGAAAACTACCTCACTACATAAAAGTTGATTGGGATAAATGGGTAGATGCAGATGATGGTTTGTTCTTGCCTTATATTTATTTTTTGACATAAAATTACTCAATAGTAAGTCTATCTTACTAATTGATGCATTTTATACATGACTTGTGAGTAATTCAACAATAGTGTAAGAGCATTGAAGCATCTGGTAATAGATAGCTACTGAGTTTATTCTATAGTAACGAAGTTTATGTTTCCCTAGTTGTATCTATTATGTTAAATTGATCAAAAATTTAGTCTTCGTTTGGGATGGCTTTCTTATTACTTATTAAAGCTGCTTTTTAGTATAAAAAATTTATTTGTTGTATATAAAAGTTGTTTTAAGAAGCAATAAGAAAGCCGTCCCAAATGAAGTTCTTTTTTAGCTATTTTGTGTTCCTTTTGGAAACAAAAGTTAGCAGTATTTTTCTTTTCTTTTTAACGACTTATCGTTGAAGTTTCAATTCTAAGTGACCAATTTGTATTATTTCCTCCTATGTATACAATTGATAAGTGATAAATGTTGTTTTTTTTTTTGTAAATACGAAAGAAAAAGTCTGAATTGTTTTAGTGCTTTTGCTTTTGTGACTATTATTTTCCCGACCTATTTCTGTTCTATTATATTTGCAAAACTGCTAAATTGTTAGTAGATTGAAAACTTGTCTCGTTTGTTCAAAGGCTTAACATTTGTGCTAATGGATCCATTGCATGATGTGAGTCTATTGGATAGCTTATTAATGTTTTTGTAGGATCTAAACTTTTGACTTGTTTCAGGTCCAAATGATGACGAATTTGAAGGAATGGACTTGTCGGTAATTACAATTTTGTATTTCTTTTCCGTGACTAATTTTTTAGGCTTATACTAGTTGGTCATTTTATCCCCATTTCCGCCGAAGTTAGGTAATATGGGGGATATGGATGGTGTTGACGATTTTGATGATGGTGATGCTGAAGGTAATTACTGTACTTGAATCTTATGAAATCATGTTTATTTGTTTGTAGATAAGCTTAGATTTCACACAGGAAATATAAGTTTATCTAATGGAAATGAATGATAGTCATACTAATTTGGCAAAATATGCGTTCTTTACTCATTGAATTGTGTGTTGGGGATGATGAGGAGTAAACACCACAATGATGAAACAAGCAAGAAATTAAAAGCAGCGGAAAAATAAAGGACACCAGGATTTAACTTGGAAAAACCCAAAATAGGGAAACAAATCATGGAGCCACACAACACCAATAAATCCACTATGAAAATTGAGAGAAATAAGTACAGATATCTCTTCTCTCTCACTCTCTCCTTTCTTCTCTTCTCACATGCACCGTTCTCAATGTCTACACTACCAAAATACAAGATAAAGCCAAGTAAAATAAACCCTTCAGAAAAATGATAAAGAAAACCATTCAGTCTGACTCGCAGCGCTGCGGCGTCAATTTGGGTGTTGCGGCACTCAAACCTTTGTCTTGATCTGTTGTGGCGTCATATCTATATTGCTGTGATGCTATGCTCTCTGTCGTTCAGCGCTAGGGCGCTCGGGAACACAACACCGATGCGCTTGGGTACATAGCGTCGGGGTGTTGTATAGAAAATTTTTTTCTGATGCAAAACACCTAAACCCAAGCAGGGGCTAGGGGGTAAACTCCCCTCAATGAACACGACAAACTTTGAGGTCCACTAAAATGGAATAATCAGATTGATCAACACAATCAGATTCCACATAAAATTGCATTTAGCAGATGTTTCGCGGTACTGCTTACAAAATTTTTTTTCTCATAAGAAGTCTATTGTTAATTGACTAAGGCTTCGTTTGGAACGAAGCTTAAATCAAATTTCTGATGCTGTGCTGGGATAACTAATGTATACTAAATGATAGAAGGTAAAAGGGCTAAGCAATTGCATTGGATGTGGTATGTATGGTTCTCTAATTGATAAAACATGTTAGTCGTTGTAAATATTGGGGAAAAACACTGTAGATAATAATATCGGTGCCTCTGGTCCCAAGGATAGTTTTATTCAATTTTTTGATAAGTTTGCTTTTCAAACTATGATAAACCTTAGTTTGAGCCTTTTCATATTTGAATCAATATTGTTCTTACGCTTATTTTCTGCACCAATATCTTAAACAACTACGAACACTTTATTTTGTACGCCATCAAGGAAATTGAGAGTTTGCTAATTATTGTTGTATGACCTAAGCACCAAGCCTATAAGTTTTTTTGGCTTTAGTCTCCGGTAGCTCCAAATATCTACATACTTTGTTCGTTCGTTTATTTTGGCAGCAATGATACTCGGTGAATTAAGTTTCGTTTGAAATAGCTTTTTTATTACTTTTTGAAACAGTTTTGTAGTAAAAAAAATTTGAATTAAAAGTTTTTGTTCTAAAAAGCTGCGTTATGTAATAGTAACAAAGCTGTTCACATAAAACATTAGGTTTTGATTTTATAATATGTTGCATAATGTCATGCATTGGAAAATATGGATTCCTAGATCAAAAGTAACAAGTTTATTTAACAACTCACTTTCTTTAAACGAAAATAGGTGATATTAAAGTTCTAAGATCAACTGATAAGGAAATATCAAAATATTTGTGATTTTGGGCACGAAATTGGAATTATTAAAATCAAAGAGCAATCAAATTTTTGTAAAAAATTCAAGAGCACTAAATAAGTACCAGATTATATAAATGAAATAGAGAAAAATTTATAGATGTAGACATATTATGCGTCTCCTATGATGCAATCTGTAAATCATCATAGTTTGGTTTCGCAAGTGAACAAAATATATCTCTAAAATTCACTATTAGCTTTGGATATAATCTCATCATTTAGAATAGCTTCAGGAGTAAACTGCTAATAAGTGTTTGACAAAAGATTAGATGTAGATTAACAAGGAAGGTATAGAAAGAGGTATAATTCATGAAAGTAATAGTTCATGGAATAAGGTCAAATCAGACACATTGAATCATACCAGAATTTTATGGAATTTTCAATAGGTATTAATTCCAATACATCGCACATTTTTTTAATGATACCGTCTTTCTTGTATTCAAGCACTTAAAGATTCCACATATAGGTTTAGACGCACTGTAACCTTATTACCAGGGTATTTCACTTTAGATAAGTTAATTTTGAGGATGTTCTTATCTAATTTGAAGATTATGATGTTATATAAATAAATATAAAGATTTAGGTTTCATTTGAGATGACTTTCTTATTGCTTCTTAAAGCAACTTTCTACTATAAATTTTTTTAATTTTTGTGCTAAAAAATTGTTTTAAGAAGCAGTAAGAAATCATCTCAAATAAAGTCTTAGGTTTCATTTGGGACGACTTTCTTATTACTTCTTAAAACAGCTTTTTAGTACAATTTTTTTTAATTTTTGTACTAAAAAGCTATTTTAAAAAACAATAATAAAACCGTCCCAAACAATAGTCAGATATAAATATATAAAATTCTATGATGTGTATTAAAATGGCCAAAATATGAAAAGCTTGTGTATTTATAACCAACAATTATGCGATTATTAAGTGGTAGTTTTGTTTTCATTTATTTGTGGAGGCTGAGACTGTAAAGACTAAAGATGCAGGTGAATTTGGAGAATATGAGAAAACAGATAAAGCAGCTTCAGCAACAAAAATTGATACAGAAGCAGCTCCGAGCACTTGAAAACCTTCAGAGTCGTCTTCCTTCTGTGGTCAAGATATTAATGAAGGCAAGATCTATACTTTCTTATTAATTCCCCTTCAGATAGATGTAGTAGGTTTAACAAAACTGTAAGAATTTGGTAAAGTTTCTGATGGTAAACATAGTTGTGATTTGACTTAACTCTTATGGAGTATTTATGAAGATATTTGGTTTGTAATTTCTTCTCTGCTTCCTCATAAATTCTGTGTGAATTTCTAACTGCTGATTGTTTCTATTTTTATTAAAAAATTGAGTAAATGTCTTAGAACTTCCTGTAATCTGCTCAATCAAATCTCAGTTGGAGTGGGTCTCGGCTTAGTAAATGCTATCCAACGAAAAAGAATTCCATTTCTGAAACATAAATTTTGATCTTGAAATATATTCAGTCTTTCCCGTGCAAATATATTTATACAAATAAGTGCAAATATTTGCATGTATGTTCATATTTTCACATGGCTGAAGGGGAGGAATGCATCGGGTTTGTTGTGTGATAGAAAAATGCCTCTCAAATTTGTTTTTTATTAGATGATAGTGAGACCTGTAATATTTTATGGCTTAAAACACTGGTCATTAAAAGAGAAGCATAATATTAAGTGTTACGGATGAGATTAGTATATACGTGAAAAGGTTGGAGTAGCTCCTGTGGCAGATAAGCGTAGAGAATCACCTTAGATGATTTGATCATATAAAACTTTTGTCTTCCGATGACCTGGTTAAGAGAGTGATGTATTAGATTTGATTTATGTTAAGAAAAAAAGAAAGAGGTAGACCAAAAAGATTTAGGCTTTGTTCGGGATGGCTTCTTTATAGCTTTTTAAAATGAAGTTTTACTACAAAAATTATTAAAACTCCATTTTAAGAAGCAATACAAAAGCCGTCCTAAACGAAGCCTTAGTTAGAAAGTATTAGAAATATATTTTTTTATTAGATTTAAATGAGAATTTGACTCTTAATAAAACAATGGAGAAAATAATTCATATAGTTGATTCCATATATTGGGATCAAGGTTTAATGTTATTGTTGTTTTAGTTCTTAAATCTGACTTGTTTGGTGGGTTTTAGTAAATATCATTTCATCCAAATTTCGACCGACCTGACTTTAGGTCTACTGATTAATTGTTTTGTTCGATCAATGGACACGATATTAACCCAATAACTCACTGTATCCTATTAGTATTTTTTGGATATGAATCACACCTGGTCAAGACCTGTTAAAATATGTAATGTGTCCTTGTTTTATTTTACTCTCTAACCATATATGAAGTCGTTTTCTTTATACTTTTAAATTTATCAGAACAAAAATGATGAAGTTTAATGGTCAATTTGGCAGTTTAACAATTACTTACAAGGCCTTGTTGTCCTGCAGGCATGATAATGAGCTGGGTTTTGGCCTGGAATGCCTTTCCTTAGCCTTAAATTTGTTTTTTTTTTTTCTTTTTAAAATTCATTCAATGTTTTTTTGTTTCTAATGAAAAATAATCCAAACAAATAATGTATAAATTTAAATTAAATATGAAAGTGAAAATTTAATAAATATTATTTTGATAAAATATTAAAAATGCCAAAAAGAATACAAATTTAAACTAATTAAATTAATAGTTATTTTCTTTTAGAAAAAAACTCAATGATTTGGCAAATCAATAAGAAGGATTTGATGAAGTAAAAACTAAATTTCAGATTTTTAAAATAATATAGAAATTTAAGAAAAATCTGATTAAAAATAAATTAAAGATATTCTTGTCTTAGAATATATTTATTTGACTTTTTCATTTCAGTCACTGTAGATGTTCTTAAAACTTGGAAGACCTTCAAACAATTTGCATTTTTTGCTTTGCTCTCTTTAGCTAATTTGCCAAAAGAGAGTGATTTTACAGAAACTACGCAGCTTTGCAGACTTGCAGTAGATCTGACGATTTTTCTCTCAAAATTTTAGCCGAAGGCTAGATGAAGATGATCAAGGAAAATTTTGCACTACAGAAAATTTGTTAAAAAATTTAAGTTCATTAATGCTCAGTTCAAAAGTTAAGAGGCAAACAAGAACTTACTAATTTAATAAACAAAAGGGTTGATAGGTTGCAAGTAACGAGGGAAAACAAGCAATACTACTGAAGCTACAGTTTCTAAAGAGGTTATTATGCTTTAAGCATTTTACCTAAACACCCAGCTTCGCTTTGCCCTTTCGTTCTCGAGAGATTATTACGTGCGGAGTCCAGACACAAAGAACTCTCCGATTTTGTGACTATGAACAATAAAAATGTAGTAATGAACATTAAAAGCACAGTTGTGAATAATAACTGTACTTTTACTATTTACAGTTTACAATAACAAAATCGAACAGTTCTCTATATCCAGATTCCGCTCGGTCAATGAAGAGTACACCATCCACATAAAATACAAAATATTTTATTAATATATAAGAGCAACACCAGTCCTAAACAAACAGAGAATAACTTCAACCAAGACTGCCAGACATTCATACGCATTATCACCATAACAAAGATACAAAACAAACAAACCATTACTCTAGAAAGGATAACCAAACTAGGAAGCTATCCCCTTCTTCATGTAAATAGCTTATAGTTTAGATAACTAAGGGGAGTTACAGTTCAACCAAAGACATTCATCAATCAGCACTTGGGTACTGGCACTTTACAAATGCTGGCCACCTTGTTACTGTTGCTAGATTTTATGTATCCTCTGAGTTGGGGGATCCTCTCATACTGGCAAAAACATGGCTGCTGTTCCTTGAGCTTCGAGCAACATGAAGCCGTCGGCGGTGCTGTTGAGAGAATAGCATTGGCGCACGGGCTAAGCTCCATCGGGTTGCATGTCACTGCTGCAATATTTTTAGCTTGGAGAAGAAACAGGAGCACAAACAGAAAGCAGAAGAAAAAAGGGGCCTTCATCTTAAAACCCAAAGATGTTGAGTAATGGTGGATGGAGAACTAGGGAAGGGTGAAATCCCTATTTATAGAAAGAGTAAAGCTTCGTTTGGGACGCATTTTTTTATTGCTTCTTAAAGTAGCTTTCTAGTATAAAATTTTAATTTTTGTACTAAAAAACGGCTTTAAGAAGCAACAAAAAAGCCGTCCCAAACAAAGCCTAAGGGGTCATGTGAATTATGAAAAGCAAGAATAAAAAGTGCAAGCACTTGGGATGTGGACCTCTATCAATGATGAAAGAAGCACAAGGGTAGCCCAATTCAAAAATACCTCATGAGGCTCAAGATGGGCCATGCTAGGGGCTGCAGTGGGAGATGCAATCAAACTACTAAAACTTATTGAGAATTTGATGGTAAGGGTATAATGATGGCATGCAGGTGAAAGCATGCTGCATGTGATGATGATGGGACATGGAGAGGCTGAAGGGTAGACTCTATTGTTCACTTTTGATAATGGGCACAGGAATCATACTGATGGCCAAAAGTGGCATCATATTTTGTTTACATAACAAAGGCTGATGGGGTATTTCATTATAAGAAGAATATAGGACCACAAAGTTCACACTGAAAGTTTAGATGATCATAAGATTACCATTGATGCATAGAAAATTACAGATTTACAAAGAGGATTCAGAAAACAATACCAACAGTGAGAGGAATATAATTTGATGGTATAGGAGACGGAATGACTAAGCCAAAACTTCAATAATATACATAGTTGTTGTTGAAAATTTTAAGGAAAACCCCTCCACAATATACATGACTACATAAGGCTTTTCTCAAAACAAGAGAGCCACCTCAAGACCCTCTTTGATTCCAACAAAGGCTATTCAAATGATTAGGAGGAACTCAGAGGTCCCTATTTTTCCTGATCTCCGTTGATGATATATCTATGCGAAATTTCTCCTCAGGTATGGAGATAAACATGTCCTTCAGTTCTTCTGGTATATCTAAATCATCAAGAACCTAGAAATGGTGTAAATACTATTATTTTCTTTCACAAATAAGGAGAGGTAAAAGAAACATGTGCATAATATTAAATGAACCCACCTTGAAAACACCGTCAACCATTCGGCCACCCACAAGAAATAAACAGCCTGAACTTTTGCATCCAAGGAGAATCTCTAGCATTTTGTGATAATCTCCGTAATATTTAGGCTAAGGCAGAAATCAAAATTTTGCTTATGAGAAGAAATAAGGTTAGCTATGCTTAATAGACTCCATTTCAAAAGAAGCAAACATTCAAGGAAAAGTGGCCCCTAAAAATAGAACATGCAGTATTAAATCCAAAGAATTTGCTTTGACATGCAGCGCTGTCACAGCACTTTGATTCCTTGTCTACAAAAAATTTTCATGCTTGTGTCAATGTACAATCCATGTTAATGCGCAACTGTGTAGGCATATGTGCTTTATTACACGTCTAAATGAAATATAATAGCGTATATATGATTTGTAGCAGGTGGGCTGGCAAATTATTTTTTCACAGATTTACTGTGGACAAATTAGGACAAAGAATTTATTGAAAGAGGTCATTTCTTACATTTATCAATCTTATAGCAGTGTCTGCACCAATAACAAATGCACTCCCAGGAAAAAGCTCTGCTTTTTTGTAGAAGTACGGCTGGTTCGAAATTATCACAGTTTTCCCTGCAAGGAAGATTAAGATGAAGTCATCCTTAAAAGATTTGCATTCTCCTCCATTTGGTTACATATGACCAGTTTTCTACAACAGAAGTATATGATAAAGACCATGATGCAGAAAGGCTATGAGCATATATATTGCGCCAATGCAAAATAATTGAGAACAAAAATCATAACTACATGAGTTATGACTTATGAACTAGTATTAAATAAATGAGATCATTACAAAAAGGAAAATATTAAAAACATAAAGGGATCCCATTGTCGTGGTCCCAGAATTCCTCCAGATCTTTTTTTTTTGTTGTACCCAACAAAATCCAACTATCCAGTGAAACTAAGACTTCATGAGGTGATTGTTGAGGGTGTTACATTCCTTACTAGGAAGAGCTCCTGGTGTTTCCTCCAAGTCCTATGGAACAAGTTGTTTTCACCTTGTAGAACTTCTATTTAAAATTTTAATGGGAAATTTGTTAAACACAGAATTTTGAAACGTAAGGCGAGGAGGAAAATAATCTTTTCCTCCATTTGTAATAACAAAAGAAATTGGCTTCTTTGTCAAACCTGGTTTCTATTCATTTTGAGAACGCTCACACTTCACCCTTGCCAGCTAATGTCCTATATTCTGTGTACTCCAGAGCATGGCTGATCTGGATCATGCTCCAAATCTTCAATGCTTGATTCCCTTGGCAGGGTGAGTGATCATTCCTTCATGACTATTAAACTTGGGATATAGGTGTATTGAGCTGCTCTATCAAGATATTTATGGTCAAAGAAGGTGTGTGATGGTAGTGGCCCAAGGATATTTGAAGTAAGAAGGCACTATTCTCGCTTCCGGTGCTTGTAGTGGAGTGGGAGAAGCACTGGAGTGAATATAGGAGAGCCAAGGTGGGATGACGATGAGTTGTTGGAGGGCGACCAAGCACTAACAAGCTTTGGTATGTTGACCTTAAAATAGACCCCACGAAGGTCAAAGCTGACATCAAAGACAGGATAATGATGGAGCATCACACAAGACGAGTTTGAAATATTTTAATTATAGTCAAAATTGTTTAAACAATACTTGTTTCACAAAACATATTGTACCGATGTGTCCCGAACATCAATTGGCAAGAAAGGACCTTCGCAATCAATTCAATCTAACAATATAAAAATGATGGTTAATGGATGTGATGTTGCACAAATCTAGCTCAAAACATTTTGATCGCAATTGAAATCGCTAAACCACCACCGTTTTAAGAAGTGGATAGCATCAATAATGTTTCAGAATGTCAAAACTATTTAACATATACATCAATATTGAACTATCAACCGCACAAGGAGAAACACAAATTTGCTTGCATTTGGGCAACAATACATATTTTGAACACATAATAAATGAGAAATTGATGAGAATATTAAAACACATTTTAACGACCATGAGGATTGATCACTAAACTTTCACCGTAACTTGCACACAAGCAAAAGACTTTTAATATTTAATTCTAATATTAAAAGAGTATGTGAGGCGTTCATAAAGCAAACAATCAAAGCAGCGCATCAATAATTCATGCTATGTTTCAGCCAAGCCATATAAGAAAAGGGAGTGGTACCAAATTACATGCAAATTTTTTGTCCTTCTTTGAAGAGGCTGACCATAGTTTTTTGGAGGTAATTTTAAACTAATTTTGATCACATATTGCTCGCACAAAAAATCATTAGGACGGCCATGTATAGTTGGAAAGTGGAGAGGTTTTGCATTGAAGCACAAGTTTAACGACCATGATGATCATGCTCCTTGGTTAAACCATCATGAATGGTGATGATGACGATCCTCAATCATGATGTAGTGCTCTAATTGAAGATCTAATTGTATGGTAGTGTTGCATTAACTCCACTAGATTAAAAGAACTCTACTCCATAAAATTAAAGACAAGACAATCACATACAAGGTAAGATCAGATATGCGCCATGACGGTCTTGGTCAGCTTTACATCCTTAGAATGAGGTGGTGCCTGTGGTTAATGGAAACTACAACTGAGATAGTGTCTTTAGCTGCTAGAAATTGTGGGTGAAGGACAACCTTTAATGGTGATATATGCCTCTTGCAAGTGGGTTGATCTTAAAGTCCTGCTAATTCTTCAATATGACAATACATTTCACAATGAAACATAACTAAGAAATATACCTTGAGGCAAGTTAAGAAAATAAGCATTCTGTCCAAATTTCCAATGAAGCTTTATGAATTTCGTGGTTGAGATGCATTCAGCATAATTGCAAAGTAGAGCATATTAACTTTTGTTATATTCCCATGAAGAAGCTTTTGATTAACAGCTTTAGCATCAGTGTTTATTTCAATTTGTTGTTGCATAGGAGCATGAAGACTATGAAAATAAAGAGTTAATGAAGATGAAACATAAAATAATGAATAATATGAGATGACAGCTAGATCAAGAGGCCTCTCAAGCAAATCTTCTACTTTCTTGTTAAGCTCAATGAAATAGGATTTATCCTAGAGTGGGGCAAAAGTGCCACTGATGATCAAGAAAAGATACCAACGGTAAGTTGTATGACTCTAATAGTGGGTAGCTCTTCAAGTAGTTCACTAGGAGAAGCATCAAAGAACTCAATCATACTATCTAAAACAACATCAAGTATGTGGATCTTAGGCATTAGTGGAATTTCCTTCACATGAAGAGGGTGAAAGAGAAGCAGAAAACTCTTCACGTAATGTTTATAATCCCATATTTTTCAATGTAAATCATAATATCAGAATTAGATAAGAAAGGGGAAAGTTAGGCTTAGTTGTCATTAGGTAAGGAAGAGGAATCTATAAAGAAGCCAATCAAGAGTAACTTAAGTTGTGCAATTTTTTTTGGCTAGGTGCAGTCTTTTCTTCAGGAAGAGGCCAATGAGACTTAGTATGGAAGTCCTTGCCCAATCGCTAATTTAATGATCAGTCTTGGTGTTTAAAAGTGTAAATATTATCATGATCATAGTGAATAACATTTATGGCATAAATCCATGACTTGTCTGACATAATATGTGTCATCTCCATATGAAAGGCATCATATCTTAATAGGGGCAAAGCAAGTAGTAGTTACATTAAAAGTATATATATCATTGACCTGGCTAACAAGGAATGGCTTGAGATAGGGTTTAGATTTAAGATTTGTCCTCATGAGTGCATTGAGAGGAGTAACATTTATTTCATCAACACCATTAATGACTGATCAACAAATTTTCTCATTATAAGTACAACAATGACTAAAAGAAGCCTTTATCCCACTACGTGGAGTTAGCCACATGAATGCTTTTTCTTTATTGTCCCATTAAGAGTCAAAATATCATTTACATCTTTAAAAAAAAAATTAATTTTAATACTTTCTAAACAAATCTTTTTAGGTTTATTTCTACCTTTTTTTAATATAGGTTGTATCTAATACATCTACTCTCCCAACAAAGAAATCAGAAGGCCAATATTTTTAAGTGACCAAACCATCTAAGATAACTCTCTCTTATCTTATCTGCAACTAGAGCTACTCTAACCTTTTCACGTATATACTCATTTCACATTCTATCTCTGAGTGTAAAGCCCCTCAACCACCAAAGAATCCTCATCTCTGTAGAACTCAACTTAATTTTATGATTCTCCTTTAATGGCCAATATTCTGCACCATAAAGCATTGCAAGTCTCTCGACATCTTATAATATTTTCCCTTAAGTTTGGGGGGTAGTTTTCTATCACACAACAAGCCCGATGCATTCCTCCATTTCAACCATCCAACTTTAATTCTACTAAATAATATCCCATCTATTGCACCATCTCTTTGAACAATAGACACGAGATATTCAAAATGTGCACTCTTTTTAATGACTTGATCACCCAATATCACAACCACACTAGTAGATCTATTACTACTAAAATTACACTCCATGTATTTGATTTTAGATCTAGTCAAACAAGAACCTTTAGCCTCTAAAATTGACCTCCATAATTCTTTGGGCTGCTTGTTGTCTCACGGTTTGGTCCTTGGCTATTTTGGTTTTGAGCTGAAATATTGGGAATTAAGTGGTTCTAGCTCATAAATGCTTGGTTTCTTCTAAGTCAGCTCATTAATGAGTTTCTACTACTTTATCAGCTCATTAATGCAATTAATTAGATTCATTTCCCCTTACTTTGGCTCCTTGGTTCCCCCTCCTTGGTTCTTCCCCCCCCCCCCCCCCCCCATGGCCGGTTCTCTTCCCCTTCCCCTTTGTCTTCTCGGTTTCTACTGGCTGTTGCTGTTCCCGTGGTCTCAACCTCTCGGTTTTTACGCCTGGCTGTTTTTCCCGTGAAGCTCTGCCCTGTTTCCCTTGATGGCTCTTCGGGTCCCTTGTTGGCTAGGCTTCCCGTGGACTTCTGGCTGGGTTTCCCGTAGCTATTTCTCCCTGTTTTCTGTGCAGTTTTGTGGGATGAGTTATGTATGCTGATTTTTGGGATGTCTTTTCAGCTGCTGTTTGGAATGACCCTTGACCTTTCATTTCCTGATTTCTGTGCACTTTTTTAGGGCTGTTTTGGTGTGTTTTCTGTGCAGTTTTTGGGAGCTGTTGTGTTATCTTTTGGCCTTCTATTTCCCCTTATTTATTAGGTTTTAAATAAGATTTTAGGGGCTGTTTGACTGCTCTCTTTCTCCTATAAATATGTGGTGTTTTATGTTAGAAAAAAGAATGTTATGATGGTATTTTTGGAACTAGAAACCTGAGGGTTTTCCTTCCTTTGGAAAAGCTTGCGACTTGTTTCGTGCTTCTCTTCTCCTCTAGGAAAGCTTGCGAGCTTGTCCTTTCTTCGTCTAGTCTTCTAACCTCTTTCTTCTTGCCGCAAGTGCACTCCATAAGTATCCTTCTTCTCAAAGCTAATGAAAAGCAAGTTTAGGTGTGTGTGTTTGTGTCAAAGTTTGTAAGTCTTTTATTTTATAAAAGTTGTAATATGTCTATTTTTTCATATGTTATTTAGTTTTGAGTATATCGTGTATCTTTTTATCCAAGGAAGAGTCTTTATTTTGCTCGCAAAAATTTGGGGCTTTTTCCCAAATTTTTTGCTTACATCAATATCCTTAATAACTTGAATATAAGCTCATATATTTTCTAGAACTCTCCAGAACACTTTTCTTGAAATTACCATATACTTTCTCTAAATTAATAAATATCATGTGTATATCCTCCTAACTCTTTCTATACTTCTCCATCAAACCTCTCAACAAATATATAGCTTCCATATTAGACCTACCCAGCATGAATCCATACCGATTTTAAGAAATATTAGTATCACATCATAACCTATGCTCAATTACTCTCTCCCATAACTTAATTTATGACACATTAACTTAATTCCTCTATAATTCACATACTCTTGTGCATCACCTTTATTCTAAAATTTAGAAACCAACATACTCCTACTCCACTTATTTGGCATCTTTTTTAATTTTAGAATAGTATTAAAAAGTTTAGTAAACCAAAAAATTTCTTGAACTCCAAAACATTTCCCTACTTCTATTAGAATATTATCATACCCTACTATTTTCCACCATTCATTTTCTTTAAAGCCTCTTCAATTTCAATTTTATTAATACGGCGATTTCACCAAATCTTGGATGATGGTATTCTAATGGTTAAAATAGGATCAATTTGAATTCGTTTATGCCAAAGGATGTCCTAAGTTTGAGCTGGATTTCAAATAAATTAACTATTGTCAAAATGTCTAAAGTTGCATAGCTCTTTAAACATCTTTTTTTGGAAATCTTTCCTTGTTAAATTTATAATAAAATTACTCAGCAATGCATGAACCGTGAATTCTAAAGTTTTTTCTTTAAGGAGTAAAAGCAAAAAAAAAAAAAATGTTTGATCATTAGTAAATGACTAATTTAATCACAAACTTTTATAATGAACCAATAGTCCCCTGACTATTAGAAATTATCCCAATTTGCCTCACGACAGAAGTAGCAGTTAAAGTTAACCCCCTATAGTTAAATGTAGGGGCATTTTGAGTATTTGGGTATATGTGAGATTATATTTTTATTTTGATATATTTTATCATTTATCATATTAAAATAAATACTAAAATAATAATATAATATAAAATATAACCTAATACCCTAAATGTCTTAACATTTAATGATTGGGATTAACTTTGACTACTACTTTTGATAATGAGATCAAATTGAAACATTTTCTAATAGTCGGGGGACTACATTGGGTCATTATGAAAGTTGGAAACTAAATTGGGCATGACATTTATTAATAGTCGGAAGACTATTTTAGGCTTTTACTCTTTCTTTAAGTATAATAATGTTGTTCGAGGCAATGCTTACTCCATATTTCACTGTATTTTTCTATATGAAAGAATGACATATCTTTATTTTTTATGCCTAATTATCAAAATCCAAATTAATATTTCTATCCAACCAAAATTACTACACACCAACTAGAAAGTTAGCAGCTAAATCTATTAATAAGTACATTTAAGAATCTATGTAATGATCTAAGAAAATAGCACATTCTAATGTTTCCTTCTTGAACTAACGTGTGCATCAGATATTGACATTATGGCTTAGCTGAGTAACTAATAAATTTGACATCGCAATCGAGTACTAGAGCTAAATGCTAAGAAGTACCTGTCTCCTTGAATTGTTCAACACGTCTTTTGATTTCAGCTACTTCCAGTGGTGGCTTATCTGCATTAATTGCCGAGATCTCAAAGCAAGGAACGCCTTCACATAAACTGCATCAGATTTACTAAAGTTTATACAAAACTCTTGCAACTCCTCAAATTATCAGGGGAAACTGGCAGCAAAAGTAGCAGCGTCGGAATAAGCATGAACTACCAACACATATAACATTGCAATGCAGTGATAAATATATGAGATGTGGAACTGCGCCATCATTTCATTATTGGTTAGGACACCATAGAAAGTGCTGGGCAAATCAACAATATCTGGCCTAAATTATGTTCGATTCAAATGGATACGAGGAATGGCATTCAATATAAATGCCATGAGGCATTTCAAGTTTTAGAGTCTTCTACTAATGAATTAGCATATATGACAAATATGTTCATCCTCATCAAGCTCGTCATTAACCATCTCCCAAATAATTGCTTTACTTTATGAATCTTCATTTTCCATTCAATGTTGAGTGCTACATCAGGTGTTTATTTTACTTTAGGAATGCCTTTGAAACAGTTTCTAGTCAATAACATTTGTCATCGCCTCTCTTCCTAATCTTTTCATGATAAAAATCATTATTGTTGGTCAAAAGCCCAAAAAAGTTGAGGGCTATGGTTAGGTTGATAATCATTTGAAAAAAGAAACCTATAAGAAAATTCATGATATGAAAAAACATCTAAGATTCTAAATTTACAATAAATTAATTTGGAAGTTCTACATAAATCCATATGCCATTAATCTTTGAATGTTATGAATTTGAAATATGTTTTCTTTTCATGTTAAAGATAATTAAATTGCTTCAAAAATAACAAATTATTTACTTTTATTTACTTTACCTCCCACTTCAAGTGCAAGAGTACATGACTAGCATGCAAACATTTTTTTCGTGAATACTATTTGTGATGATAGTAAAATCTACTTGGTTAAGAGGATGAGTCTAGAGCACTGGTTACATCGTCTCCATTGTAATTTGAAGGTCCCAGTTTCGAGGTAATAGAAATAGCCACTCTATATAATGCAAGGATCATATTGTATGCATCAAGCCATCCTCAGACCTTGCGTCGGCAAGAGCTTGCACTAGATACATCCTTTGCAATACTATTGGTTTGCTAGCGAGAATTTAAAAATTAAGTAATATGAAAAGCCTATGAATGAGAAAGCTGGTTGAAGTCATTCAAGCAAAAGAAATCCTAGCTATGTAAGGTAGGTTACTGGGATTTGAGCCTCATGATCCCTGGCACCTCAAATTATCACCTCACCGTGCCTCATTTAGCATCTCCAGAAGCCTTCCCAAATATCTATCAGCCTTTAATCAACTTCATGATGACCAAATGAGAGTTAAATCCATTCTCTTATGATCTTATCCCTCCTCCTTTCCCATAGAAATCTGCGGACATATGATTCTCTTTCAAAACTTACTATGAGTTTCTAACATTGCCGAAACCCCCTCAATTCAACATCAACATAGAACATCTACAGAGCACAGCCATGAGCAAGCCTTGGAACTATTACCTTGTGTGCGAATATCCCATACCCTCTTTTCCAGATTGCATTATTGATAAGCCTTGACAAAAGTGAAACTCGGTTAAAAGAAATCAGAACAAATTTTCAATGCCACTTAGTAATTTGAGATAAGAGAAAAGTTTTACCACTATTCACGCTTGAAAACCATTTTCTTATGCGTTTTAGAAGTAATAAGACGGATTGATAATATTGAGGAAGAACCAAGGAATAAAAGATTTAGGATATTCAACATAAAGAACATGAATAATTCAATGATTAAAAAAATGCAATAACTTAAAAATAGCATATGCATCAAAAGTATTTTGAGATGTTAGAAACAAATCAACCAATGCTCAAGTAACCAAGGGTTTATATTTTTAAAATAAAACCTTTAACAATATATTTTGTATATCAACTTTTCACGTGAATATGAAATCCAAATATCTGTAAGAAAGATTTCCCACGTAGATACTCCGCTTCCCTGTATGTTATGTAAGGAGTGTCCTAACTATGTACAATTTTTTCAGTGAAGAACTGCATATTTATTTTAACAATGACATTATACACATAAATAATGTAATAATGTGTTCTACGTGAAGATATCGTCCTCCAGGCATTCTTGTTGATTGCTAGCTAACATATTAAATATATTTTTTACAAGTTTTATACAAGATAAACTTATGTAACATTTCATGAGCTCATTTTTCTTCCTAATTCTTCCACATTAATTCAATTGGATTCTTTATTGATGCATCCTCCACACTTTGTTGAACATGCCCAAACCAACTAACACTATTTTACTGCCCTATTTTTTATAGGTGTCACTCCCATTATCTCTATTATCCTCTTGACTTTGTTGCCAGCACAAAGATTAGTATAGCATAGCCAATCAAATTTACAATACATTCATCAAAATATTCTCATTTGTGTGCACTCAATTTAACTACAACTAACTTCTCTGTTGCATACCTTGACCCATATTGCACAATTAATCTTTTTACTTCTTAATAATATTTACTTGTATGCCTTTAAGATAGTCTTATAATATATTAGTCCTAAAGCACTTCAACATTCTAACCATTGAACCTCAATTTGAAAAATTATGTCCTCACCTATATCCATGTTGTAAAATATATCAAAACACCAGTAAATTGGTACATTATAATGCAACCACAATCAAATATAAAAAAAATGAACATCTCCCAACTTCTTTTCTCTAGCCATAAACCTCCAATGGATGGTGAAGGCGGGTGGCCATGAATCTCCATGGATTACGATATGCTTGATTTGGATTGGTATTTGGTAGTTTCAATGGAAGGATGTGGTGCCTTGAGGATTACATGGGGAGGAATAGTGGTGGATGTTGAGGTCGAGTATGTTTGGTGGAAAGGGAGGCGGAGCTCTATTTGAAGTTGGGGGGAGGAAGTAGTTGGAGGGACTTGAAGGACAAAATGAGGGGAATTGTAATTAATAATGGAGTAGAGGAGGGAAAAATAGGATTTAGGAGGACACGAGAGGAGAGGAAGATTAAGATGGGAGCATCATTAAGGGTTTTTATCATCCTCATTAATTCCAATTGCATCATAAGGCACCATTATATAGAAGGGCTCTTTTAACATGAAGATCAAAAAAAAAAAAAAAAATTAATATATCCTAAGTGCATGAAATAGAAAATACAACATACACTATAACTATGGTGCCATGTGAATGATAGTCTTAGGTGATCCTGTATCAATTCATTTGATTCATAGAACCATTCTCCAAATAGTTTAAGACGGCGATCATGTTGATGGGAATGTGGAATTGGCTCATGTGCAATTTATAAATCCCGAATGGTTTTTTGGTTGCAAGTTCTAGTGGTGTAAATAAAAGGAATACATCCACTTTAATTTTTCAAGTATTTGGTATAGAGTTAAGAGGATGTGTAAAGTATTATTTTAAGTATTTAAGAATAATTTAAAATCCTCAATTTTTGTGAATTCTAAATTGTCCCAAATTGGTTGAATTCCAAATGCACCACAAACTATCTTTAAGTATGTTCACTCGAGACCCCACCAAATTCCAGCATTTGTGGCTTGTTGCCAACTTCCTTATAAGAGTGGTGTGGAAAATAAATCCCCCCAAACGAGATTATTTTCCCAAAGACCTTCACTCATTGGGAATCTACAACTCATCCATTGAGCCAATACTATTGAAGTTAGAGTAAATAAAAATGGTGTGGACTAAGCCAACGAGGAATTCCATACATGCGACATAAAAGTGAGGGGAGGAAGATTCAAATGATGGTAGCATGCACATCAAAATCTTTCAATGTACACACTTGTTCAACCCCAAATCTAAAGGGGAAATAATTTGACCAGTCTATAATATGTAGGGAATGGCTCTGCAACACAGAGCACCATCATCACAAGTTCGCGGGAATAGATAAGACATAAAAAAATCTTTACTTCCATAAACCAAATAAACGAAGTAAATGAAATTGGTTGAATTTATTTTATATTATATTCTTAAAATAAATGCATTTTAAATGCATACAACCAAATAGGCACTAAAAGGAACCCTGTTATGCATATTTGGAGGTTTCAACTATAAACCACACATTTAAATATATAAAAAAAAAAAATTACAAGCACGAGAGCGCATATGGGTAAAAATGGAAGCACACACTCAATTTTATTACTCTAAAGGCAAAGTAATATATTCTTCTTAACGATGGCCTACAATTATAGAACAACACATTGAAATTCCTCTGAAGAACTATCAATGAATGTAGAAGTCCTGTGAATGATTCATGGGCTGGCGAGGCTAATGGAGTAGGCAAAATTTATGGCTTTAGCTAATGGAGCATATGGTGGTGTTTATGAAGCATTTATGGAACTACTAGGGCTAATGCATAAAGTGGAGCTTATGGGATTGGACAATCTAATAGAGCAAGCAAAGCTTGTGGGATTGAAGGTTTGAACATCGCAAGTGGAACTTATGAGAATAATTGTGCAGGTGGAGGTAATAGGACTAGAGGGTCTAATAGGGCAAGTGAAGCTTACAGTTTGGAGGAAAAAGAGGTGGGAACAAAATCATAACATTAAGGGGTGGATTAATGATAGGATTAGAGGTCTTAATATGATATTCTATGTTAAACATACAAGTCATATTATTCATTGAATTTTTGTTATAAAAATTTTATATTTATGCCATAGGATGATCGATGTTCTTAAGTATGGTATGGATATATTAAATCAAGCTATGAGAGTAGGTATGAAATATGACATGATATGAATTGTTTCAGGTAAAATAGATAATAGAAGAGTTTGATTCAGCAAATCCTCCCTTTAGAAGTAATGTGTAGGCTAGTGTTACAATAATAATCGTGTGAGTCATAAGAGTTGTTATCCCAATTCAAATACTGTGTGTTTATGAGCGGAATGTTTTAGGATTTGATTAAATAAATTTGTATATACAAGCAAACAATTTTCAAAGGGTAATTTTTTTAACTACTAATGACCCTTTTTTCCTATAAAATCAAGTTTGTTGGATAACTAGGTGGTTTTGAGAATTGATTAAATAAATATGCATAGATAAGCAAAAAAATTAATATGAGATATTTTAGGATAAATTTAAACCATCATATGCTTTTTTTTCTTTCCTTTTTTTGATAAATGTTAGTTTAAAACTTTACTGCCAAAATTATTATTTTGGACAACTTTTAGTCAAAATTAAAGCCTAACTCAGCCTTTAAAATCCATCTTCTTAAAATCCCTATAAAGATATTCAGAAACGAGAATCTAAATGGGATGCTTATGAGTAAATGGAACAAATCATTTCAAAGCTTAGTGCAAAATAGAATGGACATTAAGTATGAGAACAAGAAATTTGATAGCACAAAGAATTTTAGACTTTGGAAAAAATCAAGATGAGAGATGCTTGCTCAATGCTCAACAACGACCTATGAAGACACCCATAGTGCATTCAAATATGTTATAGGCTCTGAATAAAGTAGAGATGAATGAAAAAAGTACTCTCATAAATACAACTATATTTAAAGGATGAAGTCTTCACAGAGGTCTTCAAGAAAACAAGAACGGAGGGATTATGGCTCAAGTTGGTTTTTGTATGTGAACAAAAGCCATTTACAATAAAATTTATGAAAAGAAGATATTATACTTACAATACATGCAAAATGATACACCTAGTAAATTACATCTTAAAAAATGTAATCCTATTGTTAGGGGTTAAAGGAACATTGATGAATGGTTGATGGTGAGGCTCAAGCTTTGTTACTCTTATGCCCTTTATCTCCTCTTTTTCTAAAACACTAAGTCATATGATCAAGATACCATCAAAACAGGAAATTATTAAAAAATTAACTTCCTTATAAAAATATCATTGTCAATATTGAGAGTGTAAGAGACGATAAATAAGTTGCCAGATTACTAATAAGATGGAGACCTTTTGAGAAGGGTCTACATTTAATCATTATAGAAACAAGTATTGCAACAAGTGCAAATATGAAAGGTTACATCAAGAAAAAGTGTCAAGCTCTGAAGAGGATGCATGCCAATGGCAACCAAAAGGAGCACAAGTCAACAAAATGCTAGTATCCTTACAAATTAGTTAGGTACAAAGTTATTCTTCTTGGTTAGTGGTAAAGATACATTCAACGATTAGTGGATTCTAGATTCAATTTGTATGGTTAATGTGCCCTCAAAAGGAATTGATCTACTCATGAATCATGAGCTAGAATTTATTTTTCATGCGGAGCAACTCATTGTGCATGATGGTTAGTTTTGACACAATGATATTGAAGATGTATGATGGAATGTTAAAACACCTAAAAGTATGGGATTTAGTCACACATCAAATAATTGAAAATTATGTAGGTATAAAAAAATACAAAATGGCCAAATCCTCACCCATAGGTTTAAACTTCTCAAGTTGAAAACAAAAATGATCATCAGTGGATCAGGCCCAACTTTAGTCCCTCTTTAGCTTGCACGGCTAATAATTGGTAACAAAGTCAACAGTCCAGATGAGATTGAATGGCTCATTTGGATTATAGATTCCATAGCTCTTGGATACTTTTACCATGGTCTAGAAAATTAGAAGGCAACTACCACACAGACACCACAAGATGGGGTAGGATGTTCATACATGATACTTGATGTTGGTGCATATCTAAAATCTAATGTTTGAGGGGTAGTGATGACAAATCTAAAAAACTAAAAAATTCTACCATGAAAGAGAGATTGTTAAGGCATATGATAGTTGAAAAAAAAAATAGTAAAAAATATCAAGTGATTCTCACCTATAGGCTTAAATTTTGTATTAAAAATTAGTTTAATCATTAATAATTTAGCTCAAATTTGACACACATGTCTATGTTGATAAGCATAATTATTTCATAACTTGCCACATCCATACTTAGTTATGAGAACATTTTAGTATAACATAAGTGACCATAGTTCTAGCTTGGGTTAAATTTTTTTTTTTTTCAACTTTTCACATAAATCCCAGATAGTTCTTATATGATTACAAGAAGTAAATTGAGTGGCTTGTCATTGCATTTAAAACTATGATTTCAAAAGTTTTTATGACTGTTTATTAAGAGATCATAAGAAACCATGTGTAACAGAAACTACCAAAAAAAATTTAAAAGCTTCAATACCTTGATGCAATATCCATGAGTCTTAAATGCCCATCATGTAAAGGGTTAAATGAACCCGATAAAATGATCCTCCTTTCAGAATTTGCATTTTTATCTGACAATTCAAATGCACCATCTATAGTTGTCACAAATCCATTTGAACTATCATATCCAAATAAATTAATACAAAGCACTTTGCAAGTACCAGAACTAAAATCATAAACTTTCATCCACAGTTTCCCATCAATAATTTGTTGCAGTTCCTGCTCCTCGTCAAAATGTTTTTCAGATTCAGTAGGCACCTCAGATTCATGAAGATCTGAAGTGAAAGTTGGGGAAACTTTGCAAGCATCTGCTATTGCCTTGTCAAAAATAAGATGAAAGATTACAAATCTGCTAAAAAATAGCTCATTCCACTGTGTATGATTTTGCAAAATTTGAATACGCCTGTTGACCCTCTCCCGTGAAAACAAAAAAAAAAGAGAAAATAAAAAAAAATCAAATCATTCGCTCACCTGCCCTCTGCCATCCCACGACCTCGGCACGTCGCTCGCACGCCGAACACTACAGGAAAAAATGTGAAAACCGGCGGTTTGAACCGGCGGTTTAGAGGCTCGACGGCTACGCCGGCGGTTACGCCGTCGGACGCCAACGACGGCTTAATCGACGGCTTAGCTACGATACACCGTCGGTATTACCGACGGTGTCTAAACCGCCGGTAAACCGCCGGATTTCAACATTAACCGGCGGTTTTCCGGCGGTCTTAATCGACGGTGATAAGTGATTTTTTACCGGCGGTCTAAACCGCCGGAAAACCGCCGGTAAAAGCCCTAATACGAGCCCCCTCGCTCCGCTCATTTCATTTTCGCTGTTTCCTTCTCTCTCTCGGCCGCTCGCTCATATCGCTCCTCCGCTCGTCCGATCAGCCCCCGACGAAGGAACTCCGGCCTCCGACCCCATTCCGACCCCCCGCCGACCCCTGTCCGACCGCCGCCGTCCGTCCCCAGTCCGACCGCCGCCGACCCCTTCACTCCGTACGTAAGAAAATCCCTCCTCTTACTGATACAAACATTAAAACTTCTAAATTATTTATCTTGAAAACATTAAATTTGGAGGTTAGGGGTGGTAGGTGAAGTGGGATGGGGCAGATGGGGATGGCTGGAGAAGATAGGTGGGTAGTGTGGGGTGAATGGAAGTAGGGAGGGGGGCAATGAATGGGTTGTGTATGGGAGGGATGGTTGGCATGGCATGGGAGGAGATGTGGAAGGAGGCGTGGAGGATAATACTTAGAAGATGTGACGTCATTCGCAACTTGGTTGAAGTGGGAGGTAGACGATGGAGAAGGAAGACTAGAGCATGAAATGTGGCAAAAGCAAAAACTTGTCAATTTATTAGAAATTTGACAAAAATCATGAAGATTGGTCTCAAATCTTGCCACAAATCTACTATTATTTTGTAATGATTGGAAGTGAATAGAATGAAGAAAAGAAAAAAAATGAAGTAGAAGATTTGGGACAAAAGCTTATGGAGGAAGTTAAAGCAAATGAATGATGACAAAGGGGTTTAAATAGAAGAAAATCAAGATTTTAGGCATGGGCAATGGCTAGTCGGCCCTCTAATGGTTACTGGCTAGATGGTTTATCTCGTTTGTTAGCCAAAGAAAAATTAAATAGAGCTTGTAGCTAGCTCATTCAATAGGCAATACCTATTCTGAAATTTAAATTCTTTTGTGTTGGTTTAAATAAAAATATTTAATATTATGTATGCTTTTAAAATGTTGTCCATCTCCAAGCATTCAAAAGCTACTTACGTGTATTTTTACTTAGATTGGGAGTGAAAGAAGAAAATAACATGCACATTTTGCTGAGCTATGAGACTATTTTCTTCTTCTTTATATTCATTAAAAGAATTTTGCTCTGAGCTATGGGACTAGATATGAGAGATCGCTCTCTTCTTTTTGTTATTGTTTTTCGAGCATACTAACACTTAGGCTTAATTTGGGATGACTTTTTACTGCTTTTGAAAGGGATAACTTATTATATTAGCAATCAACTTAAAAAAAGTTTGAATATAAATAAAATAGCATGGAAAGTTATATCTATGAATTTGAAAAGGATAATTTATTATATTTCTATTAGGAAAAGTAATAGATACACTATGATTGAAATAGAATACATATTTTCAAATAATAAACTTTATCTATATAAGTAAAGTTAATTCAAATCATATTTAGAGAGAGAGAGACAGAGTTATCCTAACATTAATTTTTTTTTAGATAAAAATTAAATTATGAGTTGATAAAATGACCTAAATTAATTTTGAATAAACTCAATATTAATAAAAATTTAAATTTAACTAATTAACACTACAGGAAAAACAGTGAAAACCGGCGGTTTGAACCGGCGGTTTAGAGGCCGTCGGTATTACCGACGGCTACGCCGGCGGTTACGCTAATTGTTCTTCCTAAAGTTTTAGTCCTTTTAGAGCCCATGGTTGATTCTTCCTAAAGTTTGATTTTTTCCTTCGCTAATTGTTCCAGTAAAATTTGGGTTTTTTGTAAAAGTGATATTAATTTAACTAGTATTGATGATTTTGATCAAATTATTCATTGCAACTTCTCTATTTTTAATATTTATAATATTGGTATATAGTTTATTTAGTTGCACAAGACTTGGTAGATTGCCTCTTTGGCAATGGCTTGTTGACCTTGAGAATTCGTATAAGGAACATTGGTTTATTAGAGGTGACTTTTAAAGCATAAAAATCTATTTCGATGTATAACAGATTGTTTATGCCTCCAACATGTAGGGTACGTTTACTTCAACGTGCAAATGACTATCCAAGAAGAGAGATATTTGATGTATAATAGATTGTTGCCGGGTCGAAAAGGATTGACAGTTGAATTTATACAGGGAGTTGAAACTTTCATTCAAGTTGCATCTCAATTGCCTTCCTTTCAGCTTGATAAAATGTTTAGATGTCCGTGTTCGAAGCATAAAAATCTAGCATTCCTAAAGCCCGATGATGTGAAGCTTGATTTATATCGTAGGGGATTTCTTCCAAACTATTGGATTTGGACATCACATGGCGAGTACGAGCCACATAGAGATGCTCATGCTGGTTCATCTACAGCTTATGAAACATTTCATGAAAATCAAATGAGTAGACCCTATGAAGACCTTATTTTTGATGTAGCAGGTCATAATTTAAGGTCTAATGTGGAAGAGCCACCAAATGCAGAGACACAAAAATTCTTTGAGTTATTACATTCAGCCCAAAAGCCAATTTGGGAAGGTTGCAGTACGCATTCGGAATTATCCATTGCAGTGAGGATGTTAAGTATTAAAACTGAGTATAGTATTCCCCGTGAGTGTTTTAATGACGTTATTGGTCTTATGAAGGAAACTAATCCGGCTGACAATATAATTCCCTCAGACTTGTACCGAACAAAGAAATTAGTATCCAAGCTGGGTCTCACTGCTACAAAGATTGATTGTTGTATCAATGGATGTATGTTATACTATAAGGATGATGCAGCAGAAGTTACTTGTCACATCTGCAATGCTCCTCGTTTTAAGCAGAACTCGGGAAGACAACGTCGTCCAAAGAAAGATGTGCCATATTCCCGTTTGTTTTATTTATCAATCATTCCAAGACTTCAGCGGCTCTATGCATCAATGAGTTCAGCAGGCCATATGAGATGGCATAAGGAGAAAATAGCAAAAAGTGATGTTCTTTCTCATCCATCAGATGCTGAAGCGTGGAAACATTTTGATCGAGTGCATCCTTCATTTGCTGCTGAACCCCGCAACATAAGATTGGGATTATGTATTGATGGTTTTACTCCTTATAGTCAAACAGCTACACCGTATTCTTGTTGGCCAGTTATATTAACACCATACAACCTGCCACCAGAGATGTGTATGACTACTCCGTTCATGTTCTTAACTCTGATTATACCTGGACCACATAATCCGAAGGCAAAGATTGATATCTATTTGCAACCATTAATTGATGACCTCAAATTATTATGGGAAGAAGGAGTGCTCACATATGACATATCAATAAAACAAAATTTTCTCCTTCGAGCTGCTTTGCTGTGGACTATCGGTGATTTTCCAGCTTATGGTATGTTGTCTGGTTGGAGCACAACAGGAAAATTAGCATGTCCTTACTGCATGGAAAACAGTAAAGCTTTCACATTAAAACATGGAGGGAAAAATACTTGGTTTGATTGTCATCGTATGTTTCTACATGCTAATCATCAGTTTCGAAGAAATAAAGAAGCATTTGTTAAAAACAGAATTGAGCGATCACCTCCTCCACCCAGATTAAGTGGTGATGAGATACTCCAGAGACTTTCCAACATTCCAACAATTATTGAGTATCCAATGCTATCAGAATCTAAATTTCCGGGTTATGGTGTTCAACATAATTGGATTAAAAAAAGTATTTTCTGGACATTACCTTATTGGAGAACTAATTTGATAAGACATAACTTGGATGTTATGCACATTGAGAAGAACTTTCTGGATAATATTTTTAATACAATTATGGATGTTAAAGGCAAGAGTAAAGATAATGTCAAAGCAAGGATGGACATTAAAGAGTTTTGTCGGCGAAAAATTTGGAGTTAGTAACAACAACTGACGGTAAACTAATGAAGCCCAAAGCTCCTTACTCGTTCACGTTAGAGCAAAAAAGAATGATATGTCAGTGGTTTAAAGGTTTAAAAATGCCGGATGGTTATGGATCAAATATAAGCCGATGTGTTGACTTGAAATCTGCAAGGTTATTTGGACTCAAAAGTCATGATTGTCACATAATTATGGAGGTTCTTCTTCCGATCATAGTCAGTATGTTACCCGATTACATATCAAATCCGTTGATTGAGCTTAGCATTTTCTTCAAAGATTTATGTTCATCTAAACTAAGTGAAAATGCTTTACGGAGGTACGAGGATAACATACCAATCATCCTATGCAAGTTAGAGAAGATATTTCCCCCGGGTTTTTTTGATTCTATGGAACATCTTCCAGTCCATCTACCTTACGAAGCTAGAGTTGGTGGACCTGTACAATATCGTTGGATGTATCCTTTCGAAAGGTAAATGTGTTAAGATTTTTATTAATTACTCAATATTTTTGAATCAGTTAAGATAACATATTTTTATTTGATTAATAGATATCTGAACAAGTTGAAGAAATATGTTAAGAATAAAGCACGACCAGAAGGATCGATATGTGAAGCATATTTATCTCAAGAAACAACACACTTTTGCTCCTACTATTTCGAGCCACATGTAAGGAGTACAAGAACAAAAATGGGTCGTAACATGGACTTCGATGTAGAAGAACAATCACATGCTACACTAACAGTATTTAGAAGGCAAGGAAAGCCTAGTGGCAAATGTGTTGAAAGATATCTCAACGATTTAGAAATAAATACAGCGAATTTGTATGTACTACTGAACTGTGAAGAAGTTGAGCCAATCTTAGAGTAAGTTCTTACATAATGTTAATAATAAATTAGTAATATTTATTTAAAATACTTATGTATTATTTGTCAACAGGTATTTCGTAAGCAATTTACCTTTGACAGATTCAAGGGAAATTGAGCAAGCTGTTGCAAATGAATTTCCAACTTGGTTCAGATCATATGTGAGTACATTTTTTTTTATAAATTTAAATCTTATTTATTATCAAAATTACTAAAATTTGAAAATATTTTTAGGTACAAAATCCTGATAACAAATGTTTCGATAAAGGTTTGCAAGCATTAGCATGGGGTCCAATGCGAAAAGTAAAAACTTGGCTAATATATATAGTGAATGGTTTCAGATTTCATACCAAATCGTGGAGTGAAGGAAGAAAAACTGAAAATTGTGGAGTATGTGTTAGAGGAAACACTCATGAAGAAGATGAGTGTGATTATTATGGTATTTTGAATGAGGTCCTTGACTTGGAGTACCCAGGGGAAGATGAGAACTTTGTATGCTTATTTAACTGTCAGTGGTATGATCCAGTACAAAATAGAGGCACAAGGGTTCATCCTGTGTATGGTTTAGTAGATGTTAAACATAGTAGAAGATACGGAAAGTTTGATCCATTTGTGTTAGCAAGCCAAGCTATTCAAGTTTATTTCAGCAAATATTCCAGTGGTCGCAGAGACAAACAAGATTGGCTAGCTGTCATAAAAACAAAAGCACGGGGAATAATTGATCAACAATACATTGTAGCAACTGCACATCAAGAGGATGAGATGTCAAGTTATATGCCTGTTGAAATTGAGGATATGCCAACTACAACCTCTACTATTGAAATGGAGTTAGAAGATGTCAATAGTTCAACTAGTTCAGAAGAAGAAGAGAACCAGGATGAAAGTGAAGATACTCTTGAGAGTGATGAAAATAGTTTTGATGATTCTGATTAGTTTCTGTAATTTAGAATTGTAGAATTTAAATGTTATGTAATTTTTATTACTGCTTAGAAATGATATTGTATTTTGCCACCTTGTCTTTTATTAACTGCTTCATTAACTGCTTTATTAACTGCTTCTCGTAATTCATTACCTGCTTCATTAACTGCTTCATTAACTGCTTTATTAACTGCTTCATTAACTGCTTTATTAACTGCTTTATTAACTGTTTTATTAACTGTTTCTTAATTATTTTTGTTTTAATATTGCAGATGGCTTCAGGCGACGATCCTTCTCGTAAATCATTTGCCTCAAAGTTCCGCCGGAAGAAGATTACGACTAGCAGAGTACCCACACAGACTGAGGTAGGTGAGGGGCCTTCAGTTGCACCAGATCTACCTACACCACCACCGCCACCACCTGCTAGGAGCCAGCAGCCTTCACCAGAGCAGGGTCAGGGACAGTTAGATCCACCTCTTGTTGCACCTCCATACTTCCCTGGCCACTTCCCTCCCAGCTCGACGAGTCCTCGCTTCCCCTCTCCAGATCAGACACATGCTTCTCCATTCTATCCATATTACCCCCCACCATCATCACAGGCTGCTGGTCCATCCACTGGTCCTCACCCTCCTTACCCTTACCCATATTACTACCCCTATCCGGTGCAGCATGAACAGGGTGGACCATCACGACCACCAGAGGTTGGCGCTACCGATCCTGCAACAGCAACAGATAAGCGTCAATACATCGAGCCTGACGGCGATAAGTAAGTTCAATTTAAGTTATTCAGTTGTTTTTATTTTGATATATTACATGTTATTGATAAACAAAGTCACTTGCAGCTTCAATCCTTCAAGGCCACCTATACATATGATCCGGGATATAATAAAGAATAAGTATGATGCTCCTTACTTATCCTGGAAGAAGATCCCAAAGCCAGTTAGAGATATGTGGTTTGGAGAATTTCAGGTATGTTTTTTTTGGTATGATTTCAAATATATGATTTAATTTGTACTAATCTTTTTGATATTGCCTAAATTTGTACAGAAAGAATTTAGGTGGTTGCCTGAGTACAGCACGAAGATCAGATCAAATTTTGAGAGGAGAGGAGCGACCCGTCTCAGAGACATGTTCACGGACATTAGAAAGTCCGGGCAGAGGCCTAATTGGATTGGAGAGGGCGTTTGGGCAGATTTGAGTAGTGCTTGGGCTACCCCGGAGTTTATAAAATGAGAGAGCAGAATAAACAGAATAGAGCCTCTGACAGCGGCGGTTTAGGAAGCTCTCTTCATACTGGTGGATCTGTACCTCATACAGAACATAGGCGGCGACTGGTAAGTGTTTTGAATTGGTTTATTACATATATTTATGTTAGTATAACTAAGCATCAAATTTGCAGAAAGAGCACCTGGGTCGGGAGCCAACACCATTGGAGCTGCATACAAGAACTCATCAACATCAAGCTGACCACCAGTGGGTTGATGAGAAGTCTAAGAAGGCTCATGTGAGTAAAATTTTTTGGATTTTTAGAATAAAAATTTATTTTAATAAAACTATTTGTAACTCGCAGGATGATTTCTTACGAGCTAGAGAAAGTCGGCAGTCCACTGGCGAGGGATCATCTTCTGGATCGGCCCATATTTCTGAGTATCAGACATGGTCAGAAGTTGTTGGTGGAAGACAGAGGGGGAGGGTATATGGCATGGGTTCACAGGCTTTTGCTATTGAGGGCAGTTCATACACCTCTGCATTTCATGATCCAAGTGGAGCTGAAGAATCTGTAAGTGAAAGGGTTGCAGCACTTACTAGAGAGATTGAAGAGATGAAAAGGGTTCAAGCTAGAGAGATTGAAGAAATGAGGAAGGCTCAGAATGAAATGCAAGCACGGTTGCAATCCTACACAGCTGGAAAACAAAGGAAGAAGGACCAACAGGAGCAGCCATCTGCAGACAGTGAGGATACCGATGATGATTAGATGTTTATTATGTTTGTGATTGTAATGTTGTGAACTTGTGAACTTTTGAACTTGTGATTGTATTAATTAGAACTTGTGATTGTAACATTATCATGAACTATTTTGTGAATTTGTGATTGTAATGTTGTGATGAATTTTGTATTTTCTGGTTGTGATGAATATAGCGGCGTGTTGCCCAACATATATATGCTTTTTCTGCAGGTTTAGACTTTAGGGTGAACCTCCCTCAAATAGAGGGGATGCTGTCAATTTTTTTTTTCAGGTGCTACAGGTTTCCGGCGGCTAACCGGCGGTTTGGCCGCCGGAAACTACGATACCGGACGGGCAAGATAAAGCCGCCGGTGTTATTATTAAACCGCCGGTGAATACCGGCGGCTTACCGACGGTCACCGGCGGTGCTACGATGGACGCACGACGGTTTAAACCGTCGGTAATACCGACGGCTATAACCGCCGTCAACCGCCGGTAAGGTACCGGCGGTCTAACGGCGCCGTCCGGCGGTCTAATGAACCAGACAACGCCAGGTTTAACCGCCGGAACACCGCCGGTACTATGACCGACGGTTTTCCGGCGGTTACATTACCGGCGGCCAAACCGCCGAAAGACCGACGGTTGAAATTCCGGTGATCACCGGCGGTATGGGCCGCCGGAAAACCGCCGCAAAAATAAACCGCCGGTAAAAGGCCGTCGGAATTTGTTTCCTACGCCGTTTTTACCGGCGGTCACTGAACCGCCGTTAGACCGCCGGTAATTTGCCAAACCGCCGGTAATTTTACACTAACCGCCGGTAAAAACCGCCGGTTTTCACTGTTTTTCCTGTAGTGGAAGTCGCATCCTTGCACGTCGTCGACACGACTCGATCGCGTCAATAAAGGGCCAAAGAAACGGAACCTCGCTCTTCTCGGCTCACTCTCTCCGAGCTCATACGCGATTTCCCTCTCCTCCCGATTCTCCCTCTGTTTCCACGATCAGAGCCCGCCGACATCCTCACTCCTCTTCCCTGAGCTCTCCCTCTTCCGAACGCTCCTCACGCTTCTCCTCCGACTCCTCAGTCGCTGTTCGACTCTGCTCTTCCGACGCCTTCCCCTCCTGTGCGATCGGAAGTGACGACATTTTGATCGGAAGCAACTCGGGAGCCCGCTTGCAGTGAAGCTAACTTCCTCCCTTCCGCTTCTTCTCCGGTCCCTCCAGGGCTGTTCGACTTTGCTCCTCCGACGTTCCTTCCAGTCGGATCGAAGTTACGGCATTTTGTTCGGAAGCAACAGGCAGGAGTTCGCTGGCTGCGCAGACAACTTTCTCCCTACCGCACGCTTCTTCGGCCGATCCAGAGAGGGAGAGAGGGTGAGAAATTATTTTTATATATAATATTATTTATTTATTATTTATTATAATTTGTATTAATTATGTTTAATAATTATTTAATTATAATAATAATTAATCATCTAATTATGATTAAATTATAATTATTAATTAATGATTAATTATAATTAATCAATGATTAATTATAATTATAATTAATTTATTAATTATAATTATCTAGTAATTAGTGGTTAATTATTACTAATAATTACTTAATTATTATTATAATTAATGTAAATTATAATAAAGAATATTAAAGAAAGAAAATGCCTGCTCATGCCTTCTCCCGCCTTGGTCCCCAAGCCTTCATCACCGATGACCGCCGGTCCACTGGCCCCGAAGGTATAAACCTCCTAAACTCAGGCTTTCGTCCTCGATGTGTACGACGTACCGGAAAACCGCCTATACACGCCTTTATTGCGCGTGGTGGGATGGAACCCCGGTCCGACGCCTACGACGAGGCAAACAGTCGCCTCTCGCTTTCTTACCTCGTCATGCGTGGCGAGTCAGTGGTCTACCCATGCACGCCTTTATTGAGCGTGGTGGGAGGGGCAACTGACGCGACACCTACGATAAGGTAAGCGAGCAACCTTCGCCCTCTTATCTCGACTAACGTGTCGGGCCGGCGGTCTATCTATGCACGCCTTTATTGAGCGTGGTAGGAGGGGCAACCAGCACGACACCTGTGTTGAGGTAAGCGAGCGACCCACGCCTTCCTGTCTCGACATGCGTGTCGGACCGACAAACCACCTAAGCACGCCTTTAGTGGCCGTGGTAGGAGGGAAACCGGTTCGACGCACACGGCGAGGCTAGGCGAGCCTGGTGTACTCTTTTCTTTGCGCGGCCGGAATAATTTATAAGTACCCCCGGGCGGGGGGAAAGCAACTGCTCTTTTCTTGTAACAGGTACCGTCAAAGACCCCATACACGCCTTTATTGCGCGTGATGGGAAGAAAAATCACGGCCGCGGTGTCCTCGAAAGAGGGCACCTACCATACACGCCTTTATTGCGCGTGGTGGGAAAGGCCCAGTTTTCTCGTAGTTTTCCTCTAAACGGGGAGACGCCGGGAGGCTGCCGAAATTTCGGGTGAAATACTACTACACTCGGACCTGTTTTGAACTCAAAAGAACAAAGATTTAGACCAAACAAGAAAGAGCAGTGAACTTTGAACATGAACAAGAGCAGTGGACCGTTGAACTTGATTGAACATGAGCAGAGGACCTGAACAAAATTCAAATGATTTCTAAATATCAAAATCCAAATAAAATGAAATCAAATTGGGATCAAATCCAAATGAAAAATAAACATCCAATTGAATGCAAAGGGACCGCAGGGGACATAGAACTTGAGCTCACATATTGAGCTTGTGGATTTGATAGAACTCCAACTTGAACAACACACAAGATCTCAATGCATGCAAGTAAATAATGTATCGGACTCTTACAACAGTCTCTACGAAATCGGGAGCACCGTACCTGCAAGAATGAGATGCATTGGTATCCCTCCTACATATACTGTTGGAATCTCCTACGACAATCCCTACAAACGCCTGTTGATTGAGATGGCGATACGGGAGACCAATGATGAAAGAGCCGCCCCTTGCAAACAAGTGCAATCATCAAACCACCTGAAATTGATGAAAGGTGGATGTGATGCAAGAAACGTGGGTCTTCTACGAACATCTCTAGGAGGTCGTAGCAAATACAACGGATCCCTACAAACAAATACGAGCCATTTGTGGATAACAACAGTGTGTATATCACAAATACAATGAACCACTGTGGACACAAGTACATCTCCAACGATGATCCCTATGAGATCAAACAAATACAAACAAACCACCTGAGATTGGTGAAAGGTGGTTTCAATGCAAAAGTAAGGGTCCTCCTACGAATACTCCTAGGAGTTCGTAGCTGATACAACGATCCTCTGCCAGCAAACACAAGCCACTTGTGGATAACAATCGTGGGTACTTCGTAAGCACATCGAACCACGGTGGACACAAGTATAAGTATCACCTACAGCAACGGTGATCAAGATCTTCAAATATTTCGAGTACAACGACAACCCGATGTACAGAAAGGTTCACTACACTGACGACCTCAAAGGGAGATCTTCTCAAAGTGAAATGACAATCAGTGGACTTCAAAGTCCAAAAGAAAGAATCCTTCCCCGGTGAATGAGAAAGGGGGAGTCAATATCAAGTCCAATACTCCAAAGTTCAGAAAAACCTTCCCGGTGATTGAGAAAGGGGAGGGGGTCAACATCAAGACCAAAACGCCACCGGATCTGCAACCTCTGATACAAGCAGACAGAAGGCGTCTACGATCTACAATGCAACGCCACCGGATCTGCAACACTGATACAAGCAGACAGAAGGCGTCTACGATCTACAACTCAACGCCACCGGATCTGCAACATATATACAAGCAGACAGAAGGCGTCTACAACCTACAATGCACCGCCACCGGATCTGCAACACATATACAAGCAGACAGAAGGCGTCTACGATCTACAACTCAACGCCACCGGATCTGCAACATATATACAAGCAGACAGAAGGCGTCTACGATCTACAACTCAACGCCACCGGATCTGCAACACTGATATAAGCAGACAGAAGGCGTCTACAATCTACAACTCAACGCCACCGGATCTGCAACACTGATATAAGCAGACAGAAGGCGTCTATTCCAAAAATACCCCCCATGTGCACCATAAATTGTATACACATAGGTACACTAAAAGGGGTAAAAGAAATTATAAAATCCGCATGGGCCCCGGCGAGCGTGTTATTGGTACACACGTGACGTCTAGGGATGCTGCGCGGGGAAACAAGTGAATTCAAGTTCGAATCCGATCCTTCTATACGGATCAATAGAAGTCGACAGGGTTCGAACTATCAAATAGATACACGGTTGTAGCGACCGGTGTATTTGTCTAAATACATTCTTTTTAGGCCTTCAAAGCCTAAAATCAAGAGAATTCACTAAACAAAAGGTACAAAGCCTACGAGAAACCCGATCCCCTATCGATAAGTTGATAGGGTCGACAAGGTTCAATCAAATGGAAATGACCCCTAAACACCCCGATGATGGCCGTGTTGATTGCTTATCTCAACCGGAGGGGTCCACAATATATTTCAAAAATGCATTCAAACCTATACAAAATCCAAACATTTCACCCCGATGATGGCCGCGTTGATTGAAGATCTCAACCGGAGGGGTTCTCAAATATTTCAAATGTCTCCCAAAAGTCCATTCAAAATCCAAGCTCTACCCAAAAATCCAAAATCAAATCCCAAATTTCAAGATATTTAAATTCGAAATCAAACCATCAATAACTCAAAGCAAAATCCATCCACCCTCCGCAACAGTTTGCCGAGGTGGACAAATTCAAATTTACTTCAGCTCACAAAAGAGCTAAAATGCCTAGTCGAAAATATCACTAGGATCCATTCTCAAACAACCTCTTGCCAGTAAGGGCGTGGTACGTGTCCTCTAACCGGCGGTCTGCCGCTAAATGGCCACCGCAGGATAAACGGTTACGACGACCCGGGGCCCTCTGAACCGCGTGGTTTCGCCGCCAAATGGCACCACAATATCTCGGTTATGGCCAGAGCCAATACGCTCCTTACTGACATCAAATCCTTGAGATATGAATCAATAGGATATGATTGATAGGGCACAAAGCCCTCTGTCAGCTAAGGTGGATTTAAATTTGTCCCCTTAGACAAACATTCAACCCCGGTCTACAAGGTCCCCTTGAACGAAGCAACCCATGGCTGCCGACAAGGATCCTTCTGTCAGGTTGGGTCGACTACCTCCTCTGACTAAGTAGACCAGGGACCACGATGGCCCGGGACGACGGAACCATGGGATCTTGATCGGGCCCATCATCCATTCCCCCACCATCCGCTTTAAGTGCAAGATGGTGCAATTTCTATTTAAATATCAAACTTTTCAATGCTTTCCAAATTCCCAGATCCAACCCAATTTCCAAATCTCCAAATCCTAATCTTATTGCTGCTACTATATGCCAGATACCACGTATCTCTATACGTATCTGATCGACGACTAGCCTTAATCGAAAGTTCTCTCTCGTGATCGGGAGGGGTAATTAACTATAGGGGCTTGCGCCTATAGGAAACCAGAACTCAGATCATAAAGTCCTCACAAAATGAGGGCGAAATCTCTGGGTAGTGTCTTATCTACAAACTCATCTGCCTTCCAAAATTTACCTCGGAACTTAGTTCGTTAAAACTCCCTCGCAAAAGAAATCGCGCGATGCGGAGGCCAAGGCCGAATTTTCGGAGCCCACAACGCCCTTTGTACATTTTACTGAAGAAAAATAATTAATGAAACAAGCCTAAAACAAGTGGACTGACGCACTCAAACATTGAAAAAACAAATAACTTCGTCTGGGCAAGGTTGTGAGCTCGCTCAAAGTCCGTATTTATGTTTTTTTTTTTTTTTTTAGTTTTATTCAGAAATTACCATCGCAAAACAGCAAGTAATGTCAATTACAGCACTGCAAAGGAAAGATAAATAAAAAATAAAAGACAGAACGCATGCTTTATAAGTACTCTAAGATGCCAAAAAAATATAAAAGGAGTTGAGCAAGAATTTAGTATATCCTATTGACTATATGCAAGAGCCTATATATCGGCATATTGGATGAATACAATAGGAAACAAACAAGAAGAAGAATAATCATAATTTAATTCCCCAAGTCTGGTAATCTCTTGATATAATCCTTTCACGTATTATTTTCCTTGAATACATCATACAACAACACTTCCCCACCAGCTAGAGCATAGGTATTTGTTAGTTCCAGCTTATTACTTAAACGAGAAAACAATATATGACCTAGCGTTTTGGTAACCATATCCCCACCTGTTTTGAACTGAAATATGAAGAGTCGTTACAGGAAGATAATGAATTATTGGCAAAATAATTAATGATCTTTCTTTCATTTCACATTGCAGAATAAAATTGTTCTTTTAGGTATTTTGCAGGGGAAAACTCTTCAGCATTTGAGTATGTCTATAATCTTAGAAACAAAATCAAAAGAAAAATCATCTATAATCAATAAATCTACATATTAGTTTGATGCAATCCCTTCTTATCTCTCAAACATGTTTGTATTTATCTATGTTTTATGATTGCAAGAAAACTTATTCGTGACTTATTATTTCATAGCTTATTATTTTTTTAATGCATGTAATTAGTGTCAAGTAGTTAGATACTAATTCAAATTCTATTGAATTTTGTGTAGATTTAGACTTGTGAGATTACTTATATAAGAAACTAGATATCCGTTTTTTTTTAGCTTGTTTATTATCTCATTGGTATTTGAGACTTATGTATATTGTTGAATTGACATTGTTTCATATTGACTGAAATTTTGACTTGAGTCAGCTTGAATTGATTAAATTGAATCAATAAATTTAATTTGCTCGATTAAATTAATTTCATTAATTTGATTAAATCAAGTCAAATTGCATTCAATCAGCTCAATTTAGTCATATTGAATTTAATCAAGTCGAATGTGATTTAATTGAACAAATTAAATCAATTTAATTGAATCGATACATTCAACTCATTTAAATCAACCAACTTGAGTTGAATTGAACCTTCTCATCCCAAATTGAACCGTATAGGTTTCAATTGACTCGCTTAGATCGATTAAGGGTCAAACTAAGCATCCAATGTCTCAATTTAGCCCTGATTGGCGCCTCTCCATGTCGAATCATCCAGGGCTAATTGGATGGCTGCATATGCAAGGAAGAATAGGTTCATATGATCGTCTATCGCCTATTTACTCACAACACTTAGTTACAACCAGAAGCTTCAAGCTATTAGGGGCATTCTCAACATCTCAGCCATCAATCCATAACAAAATGAAAGTAAGATGATAATACAACTATACAACCTTGTTTTAGTAAGGTCAATCGATGGGCGAGACAAAAGCAGCAAGAAAAAATTTGGGGCGAGCTTTTAACTTTTTTGGGCTTTTGACTAGAGAAACAAAGAGGGTCAGTTGAGTAAACCATGCGAAACCAAGGGAGAGAGACGTTGTTGAGTTCTCGAGAGCTAGAGAGAGGAGAAATTGAGAGATCCTTCATCTTCTTCCTTCCATTGAGCCAGAGATAGGCCGATCATTCTCACTTTTTTTTTTGTCATAGAACATTCCATAGCCCTTAGCTATAGGCTCATATTATCACTCGTTTCCTTTGTGCTTTAGCCCCAAAGCTATAGGCTCATATTATCACTTTCATTTGCTTAATCCAATCAAGCAAATAATTTTTTAGTCCTTGGTACATAAAAATAGAGGTAGATGTTGATATGGTTGTTGTAGTCAATCACAATCTTCTAAAAAAATAATAACCAATTCAAAAAAGGCATCAAAAGGAGTAAGAAGAATCAAAATGGATGCTGAAGAATATGTCGAATGGTGAAATACCAAAATTTCTACCAATAATATGCCGTATGAGGATTAGTTTGATGCAATGTAGGTAAGGAGAAGAAGTTTCTATACCATGACCACAATTAGTCTTGCCACAACAACCATAATTTCCTTTCCCACAGCTAAAGACATCCACCAAAGCTAATTGATCAGAGATGGAGAATAAATGGAGGGCTCAATGACCGAAAGAACCAAGGACAAAGCAGGCACAATATTAGGCATTATGGAGTCAACCATTAACTGAGATTGCATACCTTATTGGGTGTAGACCAAAGATAAATTTGGTAATAAAAAATTCTTCATTTTGCTTTTGTCAAATAATTGAGTCAACTATGAAGGGAATGTATTCAAGTACCTCGTCTCATTTTCCGTGTAGAGTGCTATAAAATTCTTCAATTCTCATATCACATTGTTGGGGAAAGAATATCTCAGGGTAGAGATTATAAAGACAACAAATATTATTCTCTTGAAAGTAGATGGAATAAAAAAAATCAACATTTTCTTAGTTGAATATTGAAACATGATAGTTGAGCCAATTGAAGGTTCATTAGATAATCAAGTACAAGGAGGATGTAATTGAATGTTTGCACAAGTAATCAAGTAAGAATGGTGTAATTGAATGTTCGCATTTAGAAAATTTGACAATGGCACTAATGTCTGGAGATGTGTTAAGATGATGAGGTTTTACATGAATCAACAAAATAAAAAAAATCATAAAGAATACATGAGGTTTTACATGAGCACGTGCCCCATGCTTGCTCCGCCACTGCTTCCAGCTGTTGGTTTTCTGATTCAACCATAGCTGGAACACTCGACAGAGATGGCTGTCAAGTTTTGGGATCAATTGTAGCGGAGTCCAGACTCCAATATGACCACATTCCCTCTACGCACCTCCCAAAGCTAGGAGATATCCACCAAAATACAGAATTTCCTCTCAAATTCTCAAGATAATCTGAAAGATATCTGATGAGGACATTGCTCAGAAATTCAGACATGTGCACAGGCAACGGAATCGTAGATCGACGGCTACGATTCAGCGTCTCTACTTTTGATGCATTTCTTTATGTTTTATTTAGCTTTGTTGTTTTTCGAATTTACCCCTATGGGGAAGTGTTTTGTTATTGTAGCTCGGAGGGCAATTGTGTACTTTTCTTTTTTATGTTTAAGACCTACATATAGTGGTCTTATGTGTTGTAAGAGAATGATGATTTGATAATGAAAATTTTATGTGTTTTCTTCTTCTTCATGTGTGAGCACTAGAGAGAGAAGGGAGAGAGAGCTCAAGGTGAGAGAAAGCACAATACCCACCAGTCGTTGGAAGAGTCCGCGGCTCGTGATTTAAGTTATTTTATTTTTCTTTTCTTCTCTTCCCCACCCCAATCGCCGGCTCCTCCATTCCCTTCCACCACCGGCCATCCTCCCCACCCCAACACGTTATTACCGCATGAATCCTGCTGAGCATGCTGAGCTTAATAAACAAGTGGATGAGTTGTTGCAACGTGGTTTTATTAAGGAGAGCCTTAGTCCGTGTGTTGTTCATGCCCTTCTAACCCCCAAGAAGGATGGGTCGCGGAGAATGTGTGTTGATAGTCGCGCTATCAACAAAATCACGGTTAAGTATCGTTTCCCCATCCCGCGTTTAGATGACATGTTAGATATAATGACCGGAGCCACCATATTTTCTAAGATCGATGTTAAAAGTGGCTACCACTAGATTAGAATTCGTCCGGGAGACGAATGGAAAACCGCTTTTAAGACCAAGGATGGATTGTATGAATAGACGGTGATGCCTTTTGGTCTGAGTAACGCACCCAGTACATTTATGAGAGTGATGACTTAGGTCCTCAAACCATTCCTAGGAAAATTTGTAGTGGTCTACTTTGATGATATTCTGATCTATAGTAATTCGATGGATCAACATTTAAATCACCTGTAACAAATTTGTGAGATTTTGAGGAAGGAACAATTGTATGCTAATCCTAAGAAATGCATGTTCCTCACTGATCATGTAACCTTTTTTGAATTTATCATTTCCTCCCAAGGCATATCCGCTGACCCTGAAAAAGTGCAAGCAATCAATGAGTGGCCTTAATCTAAGAACATCAGAGACGTTAGAAGTTTTCATGGATTGACCACATTTTATCGAAGATTCATTAGGAATTTTAGCACTATAGTGGGTTCAATACTGATTGCTTGAAGAAAGGAGAGTTTCATTGGACGGCGTCTGCCTCTAAAGCCTTTGAGGAGATAAAAAGGAAAATGATTGAAGCACCAATCATGTGTCTGCCCGATTTTTCCAAAGTTTTTGAAGTGACTTGTGACGCCTATGGTATCGGTATCGGTGGAGTCTTATCTCAAGAGGGACATCTTGTTGCCTACTTTAGCGGTATCATGCATGTACTTAGCAATACCGAGCGTGTACCTAGTTGTACCGAGCTGTACCGAGTGGTACAAAACATGTACCGAGCGGTATCATGCATGTACTTAGCGATACCGAGCGTGCACCTAGCGGTACCGAGCGTGCACCTAGCGGTACCGAGCGTGTACCGAGCTGTACCGAGCGGTACAGAGCATGTAACTAGCGGTACCGAGCGGTATAAAAAATATTCATAAGTATACCAAAATTTAAAAACAATTTGGCGCGCTATTTTGCGCCGTGCGCAATGCGCCATGGCTCACATGTGGCGCAAATAGCGCGCGCTATTTTAAACACATGCGCCTCGCCATGAACATGGCGCCGTAGGTGCGCCGCGCCGCGCCGTGCGCCATGGCGCGCGCTATTTTGCGCCATTGACAGCTATGGATTTGATAATAAAAATTTTCTGTGTTTTCTTCTTCTTCTTGTGTGAGCACTAGAGAGAGAAGGGAGAGAGAGCTCAAGGTGAGAGAAAGCGCAATACCCACCAGTCGTTGGAAGAGTCCGCGGCTCGTGGTTTAAGTTATTTTAATTTTCTTTTCTTCTCTTCCCCACCCCAACGGTCGGCTCCTCCTTTCCCTTCCACCACTGGCCATCCTCCCCTAGCTCCACCACCGGCCATCCTCCAACCAACGACCCAAGCTCTCCCCCTCCTCCCACCCAACGCCATCCCCCCTCCCCATTGCCGTCGGCCTCCCCCTTTGCTCCCCTTCAATTATGATGAGTTCAATCATCATATTTCCCTTCCTAAATTGACTCCAAGTAATAAAGGAAAGGAGTTAATTTAATTTGAAATTCAAATTGAAATTTCAGATGCTTGCCTTATTTACAAACCCTAATTTAGAAAAGTGCATAAATTCAAGTCTAATTTAAATTCAAATTAGATTTGAGTTATTATTACCTTTCCTAAATTACATGAGTTGTTTTGGAAACTAATAAATCCCTCCCAAATCTCCTCCCTCCCATCATGATGCCGCCAGCCTCCCTTTAATGGGCTCCCCTTGATTTTCCTTTGGAAGCTCTCACTACTAATTGAATTTGAATTCAAAATTTCAAATTCAATTCCCTCCAAATCCCCTTAATCTAAATTAATTTCAGATTTAATAAATCTTTTCCCAACCCTAACCTCCTCTAGATCTCACCCACCCAAATTGTCCCCTCTCCCTCCTTGGCCGCCCCTTTCCTCTTGCCTCTTCGCCCTTGGAAACCCTAGATCTCCATGTTCGTTGAAGCCAAGAGAAGAAGACAAGCTCCTCCCTCCCTCTTGCCATTGGTGTATGGCCGATCCTGAGGCCAACCATGGTCTTGCCTACAACGCCCAAGGAGAAATTGATATCTGCTTTCCCCTTTCTACGAACCGGATTGAGAATACGATGACTCGGTGGAAAGCTACATCAACCGCATCCTTTATTGCCTCGCCGAGATGATTGAACTCCAACAACCCCGACTACCTTGGCTTCTCATCGGAAGATCAACGACTTCTTCTCCTCCAGCTACTTGTCCGACGAACAAGGCCTTATGAGCCACTTGTCATGTGGTGGCGTCATTGGAATTGCTTCTACCATTCATCCGCTGAACCCAACCCCAAGAGCTAGTGAGAAGGAACTCATGGTGACTATTTCTTGATGTTACACCGTGGATTCTTGTTTATTTTCTTTTAGTATTATTATCTTGTTTTCGTTGTTATTTTGATTGTCTTGCTAACCTCATTGTAACCGCTTGCCATCACTTAATCTTCTAACGGAATTTCTAAGAATTTGACTTTGAGTGAAACATAAGTTTTTAGCTAGCAAAGTTCATGTTCAATTTTTATTGTTAAAATCCAAAGCAATTCCTATCGCATGTATGTTTCACATCAAGATCCCTCCAAAAAACCCTACTAACCTAGGCCCCCTTAATTACTAAATTACCCCTATAAAGAAGTGAAAGGGAAACAAGCCGACAAGTAAAGTTTTATTTATGAAAAGGTCAACGACAACTAAGGCTTAGTTATGCCCGATCCCATGTTAAGGAAGATGAATTTGATGTATCTTATTGACTAAATATAAGAGCCTATAATTAGACATAAAAGATTAATATAATAAAAAAAAGGAGAATACTCATAATTTAAGAGGAATAAATACATATTGCTCAAATTAGATATTCTCCTAATATAATACTTCCTCATATTATTTTCCTAAAATACATAGTACACCAGCAAAAAGTACCAACATTTGTACTGAAAAAATAAGCAATAATATAGAATACTAGCTGTGCAAATGAACGGTGAAGTGCTTATTATATAGAATTTTTATAGCTCAACATTCACTGAGCTTCCTGTCAACTTTTTCGAACCGTGAGACTGATTTATAATTTTGAGTTTTCTGTTCTTAAGAGAGTGATGCTTTGGGGTTTTAAATATTCATGTGGCTTGGTGGGACACTAATGCCGAATTTGTTCCAGAAAATTTTATCCTTGCAAAAAAAAAAAAAAAAGAACTTTGAAGAAAGTTGAGTCCGAGAAGGAATAAATTTTCCTAACGCAATATCATGTGCATGATTTCTTTGAATAATAAAAACTAACACTGAATTTTAGTCACAAGAGTGGACAGCATTAAGTCATCAGAAAGCAAATATGATGAAGAAAAACAAAGAAAGACCATTCATTTCTCTCTAATGTTTGAACCTCAACTTTGGCATGAAGGTTAAGGAAGAGATACTCAGACAGACTTACCCTTGCTTATTATAGCGGTAAGTTAGGGAGTCATAGATACACCATCCGAATGCTTGTGCCAAGCCTGTACTGTTGCACCAAGTTATATACCCATTTATAGTTGATACTCATATACTCTATATAAGTTACTTTACAAGGCAGGGAAATGCGAAGATTCAAAAAAACTAGAAAAATGTTAAGCCTATGTAATAATATAGATATATCTAATAATGTAGATCGCGAATATTGTAGCTTTGCCAGTCAATTGGGTACGAAAAAGTATGCTGGATAATTTTGCAATAATATTTTATACCTTTAGTAAGAAATGGCTTGAAATTCTGTCTTCTTCTTCCCGTGTTCGCATTCCCTAGTCAATTGAATGCCTCTAACTTAAGGTTTCAGAAGAGAAGTAGCATTCCAATTTCAGAATCACAAGCAAAAAAGAGTACAACTTGATGTACTACTCACCTTAATCAACGTAATTCTAGACGTCCAAAGACGTTCACAAGTTCTTGTTGACAGGTAAAATCTGGAAGGCCATTCAAGTCAACTAATTTGGCAGCTCAAAGAAGAAAGTAACAAGACTCGCATACCATAATCTAATAAATCTAAAATGTAAATTGCCAGTCAGAAAGCCTGTAAACTCTTGAAATAATCGAAGTTCATTGATTCAAGGATTCAGAAAGACCACGCACAATTTAAATAGCATAGTTGATAAAATTTTGCAGTTTTACAGAATATATATGATACCAGGAAACATCTCTTGTAGTAAGAATTACATAAAAGTTTAAAAAGCAGAATTGAGAACTATAGTCAACATGTGCAACAATTTAAAATAATCACAATGATAAAGTTATTGGCAAGCTCCGGCACATCCACACTTTCCTATTTTCTTTTTCTATAGATCAAAGGGGTGACCGTGGAATCTCCTGCTGATGAGGTGGTTGTGGGAGGAGGAAGAAGACACTCCCTTTTGCTTGTGGTGCTGTATGGATGTATGAAAGAAGCCTTCGTGTGGTTTGGTGGTTACTAGGGTTAGTTGTGTGTGAGATTTTGTGAGGTATCTGAGAGGTGCTACATAGAAATAACTTATTTTGTTGAATTGTGAAGGGAGGACTTGGGTATGGGTGTTTAGGTGGTTGGCTGAGATCATGTAAGGTGGTCTTATCGCATAGGATGTTTTGGAGGGGGTCATGGAAGAAGCATTAAGGCTTAATTTTTTTTTTTTTTTAATAAACTAGAAGCAGCAACAACAACAACAACAAGCTTTTTATTCCACTGTGGGGTCGACTATATGAATTCTTTTTCTCCATTATGTCATATTAAGGGTCAAATTCTCATTTAAATCTAATAAAAAATCTTTTAATACTTTCTAACCAAGTCTTTTTGGGTTAACCTCCACCTTTATTAACATAGACTAAATCTAATACATCTGCTCTCCTAACAAGGCCATCGAAAGGCCAACATTTTATGTGTCTCTCTAATTTTATCTACCACTGGTGCTACTCCAACCTTTCTCATATATATACTCATTTCACATTCTATCTCTTAAGTATAAAGACACTCATCCACCTGAGCATCCTCATCTCAACAGAACTTAATTTTATGCTAAACTTTTTTTTATAAAGCAATGAAATTTTATAACTAGCTAATGAAAAGGTTCACAACATAGTCTTCACAAAAAATTACACAATAGAAAGCATAGATACAAAATAAGTTGGCTCATGAAAATTTTAAAGGTGATCTAGTAAAATCTATCCAAGACTAGAAAAACAGGCGACAATAAGATACCAATTAAGTCCAAAATATCAAAGTCATTGGGATAGTTAATGTGCAATTAGCTTGGAATCAAATAAACTCAGGAGAATGAAGAAAAAGTTTTTTGCGGCCTCAACGAGAGAAATAAAGCTGAAACATCTTATCCACTAAACCAAGTAAACTTCTGACAGAATCTTGAGACGGGATGGTGCTTGAAGCATCAATGACCTCCACATCCGAACAATCATAGGTAGCAATGAAGAACACAATTGCAACTTCACATGGCGGAGAAAAGAAAAATAACCAATGGACCCTCGGAAGGCTAATATATGACTTTTCCAAACTAGAATCTTGAACTATCAGTAAGCCTTATAATCATATCTAACGATGCTATTGATGGAGAAGCAATGGGGATGCTCACATCCAACAAACTATCTATAACAAGGAAAGACCTAACACGAAAAAAAGATATATAGAGAAGTTTTCAGAGCATGAGAAACAATCAAGAGGGACCAAGGCTACAGGAACCACAGATGAGAGGTTGGTAGGCTCATTTGATCATGAGTATTTACAAAACATAAAGATTGCGTTTAAATCAAGAAACCGTACCCAGAGAGGAAGAACAAGAACAAAGAAAGGATCAGAGGAGGTGATGTCAAAACTATGGAGGAAAGCTATAAAACTATTGAGGTGCTATCAAACTCAGATTCAGATTGTAATAAAGAATGGATCCTAGGCTCTGAATGCCACTATCATATGTGACGAAACGAGAAATGATTTGAGTCTTTCAAAGGAAAAAAAAGGCGACACGGTGTACCTTGGAAATAACAAGGCACAAAGTTCAATGTGAAGGAGTAATTCAACTCAAACCCTATAATGACTTGAAAACACTGCTCAAGAATGAAAGGTATGTTCTTAATCTTTGAAGAAATTTGATTTCTCTTGGCGAATTAAAATGCAATATATACAATTTTAAATGAAATGGTTGAAGCCTAAAGGTCTGCAAAGGTTAGTTGATCATCATGAAAAAAATTCATATGAATTTGGTGCATACACTGCAAGATTGAATTGTGATTGGGGTTTGTGCTTGCATATTTTGTAATATCATTGATGAAATCAAGTTATGGCATCAAATATCCTGCATGTAAGCCTAAGAGGACAAGAAGAATTGTACAAGCAAGAGTTCCTAGGAAATAAAAAACTTATAAATTTGAATTATTGTGACCACTGTGGTGTAAATATTCAAGGGGTTGAGGTTTGCCACATCTGAGCATAAATCTAAAAACATTTTAGATTATTTACATTCATATCTTTAGAGTCCTACAAGAAATGAGTCATATGATGAAGCAAGATGGTTTACATCCTTTTTTTTTTATTATTTTTCAAGAAATGTATGGGTGACTATCTTGAAACAGAAAAAAGGAGACTTCAAAAAATTTAAAGAATGCAAAATTGTAGTTGAAACTCAAGCTAAAGAGAAGGTGAATAAGTTGAAAAGCTGACAGTAGCCTTGAGTTTTGCTTAGATCAATTCGAGAAGTATTGCAAGGAGAATGAATAGCACATCATCTCACAATGAGGCTGACATCTAGACAAAATGGGCTAGTCGACTGCTACAATAAGATCATTCTTAAAAGGGTAAGATACATGTTGAATAACGCAATTCTGCTAAAGATATTATGGGTGAAGGCAATTCATACAGCTTTATATTGATAAATAGTTGTTATCGACTATTGCGTTTAAAATCCCAAAACAAGGGTGAAGTGGACAACCAAAAAACTACAACAAGCTAAAAGTATTTGATTGCATTGTGATGGACCGACCGATTTGATTGAGAAGGAATTAAAAAGTTTCCTAATCAAGAGAGAGCTATTTAGGAAGGTTCTTAATCAAAGGAGAATTATTTAGGAAAGTTTTAATTACAATTGGGAGAGAATTATTTAAGACGATATTTAATTTGAATTCAAAAATCTAAGAGGGAATTATTTAGGGAAACAAAGGAGGAATCAAAGGACAATTATTTAGGAAAGTTTTAATTATAATTAGAAGGAAATTATTTAGGGAAATAGATCTAATTTGAATTCAAATATGGGAGGGAATTATTTATGGAAAGATGGCTGATTTAGAAGGGAATTATAGGAGCTTATTTAAGGCTAACAATGAGTTGATTTCAGGATTATGTTTTGAGTTTGCTGAAATTAAAATTTCTAAGGTTCAGAGGGCTCTAGCCGCCAACAAAGGATTTGGGAGAGTCGGATCTTCCTCTCCAATTGAAGATCCAACTATATCATGTTGTTTTCTTTCATATATCTTGCAATAAAAAGAGGTTTGATGTGTTCTTCTTCATGATTTCTTATTGTCATTCACTGATTTTGAGGAAATTGTATCCACTTCCTATCACATTGTTTATGCTCATTAGATATCCTAATGATGTAAAAGGGTATAAGTTATAGCATTTGGAACTAGATCATCCTCAATGTTTGATCAATAGGGATGTTGTTTTTAAATGAACAATAAATGGCTGATTTAATTCTAAGAATTATGGCTCAAAGACAATAGATGCAAACTAGGAATTGCAACTTAAGGTAAAGTGGTCAAAGAATCTTAAACTTCTTAAAAATAATGAAAAAATCAACTAAGGTGGATCTTAAATAGCACAGACAGCAAATCATTGTGGAGATGCAAAGAAAAGTATTTTTTTTGGCATTTCCTGAAGGGATTAACCTAGGCATATGATTCACGCACCATAATGATATGGCTAAGACGATATAATTTTTTATACATTTAGGCTAGTTTTTAATCAAGTAATAAACCAAGTTACAATAAAAAGCAATAAAAAGTACAAAAATAAATAAATAGCAACAACTCATGAATGAAGAGGTGATCTTTCTTAAAAAGAATAACACTTGGGAGTTGGTAAAAAAAGTCAAGAAATAAGATCGTTACTTAAAAATGCTTGTGCAAGAAGAATGATAGAACTCCTAGAGTACAAGAGCCAAGATACAAAGCTAGGCTTATAGTAATATAACTTATAATAGAAAAGTGTATAGACTACGCTAAAATTTTCTCTCCAATTATATGGCAAGCATTTATATGTGTTCTTTTTGCCATGGCTATACAATTTGACATGCACTTTAAGCAAATGGATGTTAAAACAACATTCTTGCATAGAGATTTGAAGAAGGTTATATACATGAATTAGCCTAAAGGATTTGCTGAAAATAGAACTTAAAATTACGTATGTTTGCTAAAAAGATTCTTGTATGGATTGAAATAATTTCCAAGAATGTGGTAAAAAGATTTGATGAGTATATGCTTTTTATGCGCTTCACAAACAACAATGATGATTCTTATGTATATATGAAATCCGAGGAGGTTAATAACACAATCTATTTTTTTTTTTTTAGATTACGTTGATGATATGTTACTTGCAAGTGCTAGCTCTAAGGAAATCACATGATTGAAAGTCTTGCTCTAGGTGGAGTTTGAAATGAATCTTGGTCCTACAAAAAAAATGTTGTAATGGAGATCATTAATAAAGAAAGATAATAATTGTTCTTGTCACAAGCAACATGCATCAAAAAAATTGTGAACAGGGATGGGATGGCGGCATCTTTCTTCCCCATCAGTAATTTTTTTTTTTAAAGTTGAGCAAGGATCAAATATGAGGTGATAATGTTCAAAGATCATATATGCAGAAGATCTATGCCCAAAATATTGTGTGTAGTCATGAATGCTATGATTTGTTATAGGATATATTTGGTTTATTGTTATAAATAGGTTCATGGCTAATCTAAGGAGCCATCATTGGAAAGCTGCTAGATGAGTGCTAAGGTACTTAAATAAAACCATGATAACTTGGAATTGAGTTGTGAAAAATCTGATATTATAAATAAAGTGATTATAATGTAAAATCAGATTTTGCTGATTGTTTTTTATACTCTAAGATCCCTTACAAATTCTATAATTCAGATGTTTAAAACACTGTTAGTGGGAATGCTAATTTGCACCCAGTTGGCATTTTGTACAGATGATTTTGAGTGCATTGTTGCATTTGAAGCCACATAAGAAGTTGTATTGTTGAAGGTTTGGTTTGCTACTTTAGTCCACGCTTACTCATGTTCATGTATTTTGTGTGCTTAGAGCTGGTGAGGATGATGAGATACAAGTCTTGATATTACATATCTACTTTACATTTTTTATTTCAAACAAAAAATATCCATCATTTTCAAAAAATCACTCTTTCTTTCCTTTTCAAAATCTTGATTGTTTTTCATAACTTTATATTTCCTCCAAATAAGTCATATTGTCAATCTTCCACCTTTACAATAGTAATTTGATTTTTTCGTGGCATAGATATTTAATTTATTGATTCTTTGTGATCACTAATATATCAATTTTCATAAATATAAGTCAATGGTCATGCTAAATTTAAGTAATCTGATAAGAAATACTTGAGTTCAAGTATTTCCTAGCCAAATCTGAAGTAAAACGAGAAGAAAACTGCTGTTTTCAGTAGAGGACAGCAGCCAAACACAGGAAAACAGCGAGAAATTGCGAGAAAATTGAGAGAAAACTCAAGAAAAGACTTGTATTCCACTTAGACGATGAATAAAATAGCAAGATACAATTGATCCTCAATTCGAGAGGAGGATTGATCTCTCCCAAATCTCTGGCAACGCCAAGAGCCCAAAGAAAACCTAAATCTAAGAGATATCAAATTTCAGCCAAATTCAAGATACTCAAACCCTAGCCAAATCAACTATTTAATGCATACAAATCAAAAGGAATTCCCTAAACAGTCCCTACATTCAAATTCCCTCCTAATCCATTCAAAAACCTTCCTAAAACAGTCCCGCAAGATGAGCGGCTCGCGCGGCATCCCGCACAGGCGGAGTTCTCTCCACTGTTTCGTGAATTTCACCCGTGAACCGGTCCCGCCTGGACCGACTGGACCGGTCCAGTGGACCGGTCTAACATAATCCAATATATTAATGATATTTGATAGTATATTCTCGATCATTTTCACATCTTCCCCTAACCATCTTCCTGATATAAGTAAACATGACCTCATTGATACCTCATAAAATCAAATTGTTGCAAGAAAATAAAGATAAGAAGATTTCGTGTAGGCTAGGATCATATTTCTTAAGAATACTCCCAGTAGGAGTAAGATTTCATGTAAGTTATTCATCCCTTTTCATGAGAAACTTAAATGCCTATTTTAAATATATCTAAGATTCAACCCTAATATCTATCAATGACATAGTTGAGACTTGAATCGTATTAGCCAATTCAAGTCCAAAGTGATTCACAATACCTTGAATTATGCCGCCTTGCTAAAATAACTTTTGAATAGTTCCTTTACAAATATCAAAATGGCATAGTTGAAACTTCACATTAGTCAAATCAAGTCAAAAGTGATTCAAAATACCTTGAATTATGCCGCCTTCCTATAATAACCTTTGAATAGTTCATTTACAAATATCATGTTACAAAAATCTCATAAAATCAACAAACTATAAAATCTTATCACATCTTTGTTTCCATCAAATAAGCACTTAGGATATTGTGTAACTAACCTATTTGAGTTACAAGTAGGATGCAGAAGATTATGCATATGATTATGATGTAGAGCAATTTCATTATAATGCAAATTTATGTGATTGCTATAGAGAAGTCACAAAAAATTTGAAGGGTACCTATGATCCCCAAATTTTGGTCGTTCACTAGCCAAAGTCCCGGTAAAGCCAACACCAACAACTGTCAAACCTACACACAACAACATACTTTTTATGCAATGGATACACTTGCAAAGCATACTGAAGCACGCAACAGTTGGATACAATGGCAAACATAGAATTATATTAATCTCAATAGTTAATGTGAAAATTTATTAGACAAAGGTAAAATGACGTCTAATATCTGCTTCAAAAATGACAAGAGCACGCGATTGCCAGATAACCAAATGATTTCTGACCATAAAAATGACAAGAGCACATGACCAAGTATATTTAACATAACATATTGCCCTCAGTAAATGTCATTTGAAATGCAACACACCCAGGTCCCTCATATTTTATATTTTCATAGACATCTCAATAACCAATATAAAGAAATAACAGCATATAAAGATCATGATCCATTGCTGATGTGTTCGAAAGTTCTCTAGTCACTTCACAATTACTTATAATGCTACTCACTACAGAAACATAAAAATCCTTAATAACTTCAACATACCTTAGGTGTTTTGTTTTTAAGTTCTCACCAAAATTAATTATTATGGTACTCAATCATATTCATTTTAAATATCAACAAAAATCATACGAAAATATTTTCATTAAACTCTATAATTTTTCATTAATTTTCTTAGCATAAAAATCAAATCTATAGATGACCTTCTTGATATAAAGTTATAAACCAAACTCACTCTTGAGCAAAATAAAAAAACTACAAAAGTTGAAATATCAAGATTAATGATGAATTTACACTCTTTACTAATAATATATACTGGAGCGCCTTGCCTATGCACCTGAGATTTAGGACATTAGTAAGTATGCAAGCACGAAGAATTGACATATCTAAGTGATAAATACTTCAACAATTGTATTCAAAAAAGCAATATACAACGAAAGCATAACATATGACATATTACTAATCAACTACTATCATGTCCTTTGACTATAGAAAGCTCAAGCAAAGATTGAAATCAAAAGGAAAAAAATTTCAAATAGTTCAATAATGGCATATTGTGAACTTGCTTATAATACATAGCAATCAACTGAATCAAGTAAAGCAACAAGAAAATATCTTTATGCATGAAAATAAGTAAAATAATCAAATTTGGATAAACTTCAAAATGACAATTAAAATTTCAGCACTTTGCAATAACTAAGACTTTGTTTGGGGCAGCTTAAGCTTCTCTATTTTTGCTTTTTAAGGATACTGATATGCCTTGGAAGTAAAAAACAACAACCCAATCAATAGAAAACTGCAGGAATGCCCAAAACAGTGAATGATTTTGTATTATTTCTGCAATATGAAATCAAGGTACACATGATCTACTATTAGAGAGGTAGATCTTCTCTCCCAAAAGACCTAGATAACTAAACATGATTTAGGAAACATTCCTAAACAATTAAACATGATTTAGGAAACATTCCTAAACAATTAAACATATTTTAGGAAACATCCCTAAATAATATTCCCCTTAATTAGAAGCTTTCATAAACAGCTCCCATTGATTACTCCTTACATAATGAATAATAGCTCCCCTAGGCCCCACAAGATGGGTCACCCCTGGTGTATCAATACTCCCCTCCCAAAAACTCACCTTGCCCTCAAGGTGGAACGAAGGTATCGTCCATCTAGGAGTCCTCCTGGAGCAATCGCCATGCATTCATGCCTCTGACAAATATCGTAGCTGGCCACCATCTCCTCATCTTTTGGGTTAAGCATTCTAAAATCTTTGGAAATATATGACGAGAGATTTGGTTTTAAGTCATGTTCTAGCTGAAAAGAAGTTGGATATGCAGGGAGTTCACATACTTCATATGATGTATAGTCATGCAGAATACTCCCAACACAATGAATTCTGCGTTCTCTGGTGCCCTTTCCTTGATAAACTTTTCAGGATGCCCTTCTGAAAGTAGAAAGTAGATCTATATCACAAACAAAATCCTTTCTCAGTGCTTCTTCAACATTTTTTTCAGTTTTAAACAATTTCAAACATGAACTAACTGAATGGTCTGCCAATCTGTATATTATTTCATTTAATGCACAAACTATAGTACTTGTCTGACAGAGCAGTTGTCCTGAACCGCATTGGGCATTCCAAGATTGCCAACCCACTTTTGGTATCCTTTCATTCTGACTTCAGAAACGAGTTTCCTAGATTCCAACTGTGAATGTCGTGTCTCTACTTCATGAAAGTAGTCCTGAAGGACTCCTCGCTTAGTAGAGAACCTTTTTATTTTCTCTTATTTTTCTGATCTGATCCATTCAAGTTGATTTTCAACATCAAGTATCTGTTTAGATAGTTCTTTCTTTTTACAAGCCAAGAGATCTAATTCAGCTTTCAGTTCAATCTTAAGATTAGAATTACTCGTCTATGACTCTTTCAGCCTATGAATCAAATCAACACTTTCCCTAGCCAATTTATTGTGTTAAATCAACACTTTCCCTAGCCAATTTATTGTGTTAAATCAACACTTTCCCTAGCCAATTTATTGTGTTCAAGTTTCCATTCTTCTAGTGAACAAATAAGCTCATCCTCAGTGGCACAAAACTGGTGCCAAAGAGAGGCACGATCAGCCTGTGTAAGCTGTGCAACCTTACGCATCATGTTAAGGACTGGACTAGCAATCACTTTTTTCTCCCTAACCAGAAAAGACCAACACATCCAATGTTAAATCCTTGGCTACTCTTAGAAGTATTATTAATGGCACGATCAAGAAGCCCTTTCAACATCCGAAGTTTGTAGTTCTCTTCAGAGTATATTTTTAACATTATAGCATATAGCATCCTCCCAAAATCCTGATCTCTATGATGTATGGGCACAAATAATACTCCACCAAGTGAAAGCATTGAAGCAAAATCATCCTCTTGGATGGAAAACGGCTCGTCATTTCCATCTAGCAAAACTTCTTAATTACGTGGGTCATCAGCGACAAGCCTAAACCTTACACCTAGCTTCTGAGAATGATGTTTTTTTCTAAAACCATGGCCACCGATTGCAGTCCAATGGTCCCTTTAAGCAAAGATCTTTCAAAAACTTCTAAAGCTTCAACAAATAAACCAAGGACAGATAAGATCTCAACCAATATGTACACATCACCGACATGCAAGCACCCATGCATGATATGGCCTTGCCTTTGATCTGTAGGTTTCGGAGGAAGTTTGTTAAGACCACAGGAAAAATGTCCACAATTTAAGGCAAGGCAGCTTCCATCAAACTCAGAATCAGAGTCAATTTCTCTTAAAAATAGTGCAGCTATATCAGTCCAAGTATGTAACGTTTTCGTTAAAATATCCAGAACACAAGTTGCAACATCAGCACCAAGGCTTTTTAGCCTAGAACGTACAACTCTGACAACTTGAGGAAACTGCTAGTATTGAGTTGCAGCTTTAAATACAAAGGAAATCATTTCCACAAGGGATTCATCATGTGAAACTGTTAGAATCTAATACATGCTCCCACACATCACAATCTCTCCAATTGACTTAGAACAACAAAAACTTGAATTTCATCCTTTGAATCTTTTGGCTTCATCACATTTCCACACATCACAGTCTATATTAGCTACATCCTGTGTCTCAATCTCAACATTTCCATCTTCAGAAACACCCACATTAATAAAAACTAAAGATGCTTTAACTTTTTCTCTTTCAGTCTCAGACATTGACTTGCTTTCAATGTCTTTCAAATCTTCATTTTGAATTCTGAGAATGCAGGTTCTTTGGATGTGGATGTCTTGGCAGAATCACTTTGCACACAGGACTTAGGTTGATTAGTACCATCACCTTGGCTTTGCAAGTTTATTTCTTTACCCTCTTCATTCACATCTTTGTCGATCCCTTTATCCTCGGAAGGAGCTTGTGTATCACTTATTGAATTCTCACCCTTCTTCTCCTTAATCATTCACATCTTCAACTTTCTTACTTATGATTGTTGTCGCCCAAATTGCTTCTTCCTCGTCTAGTGTAGCGGTTGTCGTGATCCCTCCATGTTTCCTCTATGCATTGAGGGTGGAACTCCCACTTTTCCTCTATCCTCCTCACATGACCCGATCCCATGGCTCGGCCCCCCCCTCTCCTGATTTGCCCAAAAAATCTCTCATAGTGGTTGACTACTCCACCACCGGCATCACCAAGAACTCATAGTGTCCCTCATGTGTTCTAAAAGCTGTCTTCGGAACATCTTTCTCTCTCATCCGAATCTGATGGTATCCGAACTTCAGGTCCACCTTCATGAATACTATTGCTCAACAAAGCTTATCTATCACATGAATAGAAAACTTATCTGACACGATCTCCATATTCAGGGCCTGATAGTCCACACAAAAATGCCAACTTCCATCCTTCTTTTTAATTAGTAAAATTGGGCTACAAAAAGGGCTTATGCTCGGCCTGATGATCCCAGCCTCCCAATATTTCCCGAATTAGCTTTTCAATTTCCTCCTTATGGATCTGAGAGTAGTGGTAAGGCCTAACATTGATCAATGATATCCCCTCCCTCAGTATGATGGCATGCTCTTGTCCCCTCAATGGTGGCAACCCCTAAGGTGACTGAAAAACCTCACGGAGTTGTTGTATAATCTACTATACTAAAATGGGGGATGTCCCCTCCTTCCTCCCCTCTAATCCCCTCCAAGCTCTGTAGCTCCACAAAAAATCCTCCTCCCTCCCTCTTGTATGGCTTTTACCATGGTTGTTAGTGACACCATGGCTTTGGAGAGGTCAGCATCTCCATTAATCACCATCCTCCTCCCTTCCACCATCATTTCCATTGTCAGCATCCCCCAATTCACCTTGGTGTCTCCCAAGGTCTGCAGTCATCTCATTCCCAGGATGACATCAGTGCTGCCCAGTTCCAATGGGTGAAAATCCTACCTCACTTGGATTCCTTGTATGGTTAAGACCACTCCCCTACACACCCCTTTACTTGTCTACATCTTCCCTGTTCTCATCATCACCCCATAGCACCCTGTGTCCACCAGTTTCAACCCCAATAGGTCTACGACCTAGTTGGAGAGGAAATTATGGGTGTTCCCACTATCTATAAGCACAACTACCTCTTTGTCTATTATTTCTCTTTTCACCATCATAGTGTGATTCGGAATGAACCCCACCACTAAGTTCAAGGAGACCTCAACCATGTCTAAATGTAGCTTTTCCTCCTTTACCAATGCCTCACACCCATTTCGCTCCTCAGCTTCCTCATCATCACAAACAGAAAGAACCTAAAAGTTCGGTCCTTACACATATGCTCAAGCGTGCACTTCTCATCACATCTAAAAAATAATCGCTTTGCCCGTTTCTCTTGCACCTCCGTCTGTGCGAGTTGCTTGAACCCCAATTCACCTTGGTGTCTCCCAAGGTCTGCAGTCATCTCATTCCCAGGATGACATCAGTGCTGCCCAGTTCCAATGGGTGAAAATCCTACCTCACTTGGATTCCTTGTATGGTTAAGACCACTCCCCTACACACCCCTTTACTTGTCTACATCTTCCCTGTTCTCATCATCACCCCATAGCACCCTGTGTCCACCAGTTTCAACCCCAATAGGTCTACGACCTAGTTGGAGAGAAAATTATGGGTGTTCCCACTATCTATAAGCACAACTACCTCTTTGTCTATTATTTCTCTTTTCACCATCATAGTGTGATTCGGAATGAACCCCACCACTAAGTTCAAGGAGACCTCAACCATGTCTAAATGTAGCTTTTCCTCCTTTACCAATGCCTCACACCCATTTCGCTCCTCAGCTTCCTCATCATCACAAACAGAAAGAACCTAAAAGTTCGGTCCTTACACATATGCTCAAGCGTGCACTTCTCATCACATCTAAAAAATAATCGCTTTGCCCGTTTCTCTTGCACCTCCGTCTGTGCGAGTTGCTTGAACCCCCCCCCCCCCCCGGAGAACTCCACCGCTCTTCTCCCTATGAGCTTCTCTCTAGAAGGATACTATTTGGGTTATGAGAGTAGAGTTGTAGGGGTACTCCGATAGACCCCTCCCATAGTATTACTTTTGATGGCTTTCTCCCTCTTACATTTTTCCTGCACCCTCTGAGCCAGTTCCATCGTTTCTCTTAGCCACCTAAGCCTCAATATCCTGGATTCTGTCCGTATGTCCTCTCTAAGCCCCTTCATGAAATTTCCCTCCAATCCTTCATCAAAGATTCTCCTAGTCTTCCTAACAGTAGCTCAAATTTCTCCTGCTATTCCATACATGTCCCTTCCTAAGTTAGGGCAAAGAACTGCTCGTGGAGGTCCCCTTCCGGATGGCTAGAAAATGTTCCAACAAGCACTCCTTAAACTCCAAAGAGTAGATCAGATACCTCGCCTCCCTCCAATAAAACCAAGCGAGGGCTTTCCCTTCCAAACATAGACCCTCCGCCATAAGTTTCTCCCCTTCAGTCAGCCCATTGATGGCAAAGTAACGTTCCACCTGATACACCTAACCCTGAGAATCCTTCCCTTTAAAGACGACATCTTTTAGCTTCCTTGCCCTTGCATCCATACCCCATTGGTTCCTTCTGTAAAACCCCTCTGAAGCTGATTTTTTTTAGTGTTGTTAGTCCGGACGAACTGACTTTAGTCCCGGACGAACTAAAGAAAATTGTGAAGAATCTGTCAATTTCGTCTGGACGATCCTGTAAGGGTCGGGACGAACCGTCGGGACAAACCGAACAGAGAGCAATGTCCAGGGACGAAACAAATTGGAATTAATTTTCGTCTGTACGATCCGTGTCCAGAAAAGTTCGTCCCGGGACGATCTGGGCATCGTCCTAGACGATCCTGCTTGATAAGTATCGAATTTGAGATATTTTGGAATCATTTGAAGAGAGAGAAAAAGGCAGGAGAGAGAAAGAGAAGGAAAGAGAAAGAAGAAGCTTGGTTTCGGAGGCCGCGGAGCGCTTTTCGTCCGTCGTCGCTGTTGGAAGATTTGTTTGTCTCGCAGTAAGGACTCTGAATCCTATTTCTGATTTCAAAGATTTTGAGTTTTGATAATTCTGTGCTCAGTTTTGTGTTTTCGTTACCGAATAATGCGCATAATTTTGTATTGACAAAAGTTTTACCGCACAACTTTTGATATGTTTCTGATATGAAATTTTTACACAATTTGAGTATTTTCTGTAAAGTTTCTACGGTTATTTTGAGTTATGTGAAATTTTTATCGAATAGAAATTATCTGGCTGTTGAAAAATGTTGCTTCAGTACAAGTAAAGCTTTGAAACGTTGTTTTACACGATTTCTGAAAATTTGGTAAATTTCTGAATTTGTGATTTCTGTGTACATTTCGTGTACTGCCATTATGCCGCCGATTTCTCGTACGATCTCTGATTTTCTGAATTGATGATTTGAATGATTGAATATGCATACGAATGTGGATATATGATTGATATATTGTTATATTACTGAAAGACAAGTGAAGACTGGTTGAACCGTTGGTTGGATATTGACTTGACTTGTACAGGATGGTGGGCCGACGGGCTTTCCTTTAAAAAGGGTTTGGCGATATCCTCTATTGATCATTGATATAACGATTGGGAATCATAAGAAGATTATTATGCTGACGGGCGGCCGACGGGCACAGAGTGACGACTCTTATTGAGCCAACGGATATATTTATGGATTTCTACAACAGCACTATGCATTATTGACTTGAAAAATGCCTTAATAGCCAGTGATTGTACTTGTTCAGTAAGACTATTGTATTGAATTACATGTGTACAGTATTGTCCTTATGATCTCATTATGGATTTTATTGACATTGACTTGTATGGATTTCATGATATGAATTGATATATTGATTACTGATTGATTTATTGATTACCCTATGCATGATTGATATTGACAGATTTTATCGACGGATTTATTGTTAGCGAATGGATTTATTGATTTATTGATATTGACGGATTTATTGTATTGAATTGATTTATTACTGAATGGATTTACTGACGGATTTACGGGTTTACTGTTACTGTACGATTTCATTGATATTGCATGTTATTCATGTCACTGGATACTGGCACTGATATGGATATGGATATTGTATTGATTCATGGATACCGACACCGATATGGATATAGATATTGTATTGATTCATGGATACCGACACCGATATAGATATGGATATTGTATTGATTCATGGATACCGACACCGATATTGATATGGATATTGTATTGATTCATGGATACAGATACCGATATTATTGATTCATCGATATTATGGATTCATTGATTCATGGATACTATTGATACTATAGATACTGATACCGATACTACTGATCCACTGATACATTGATTCATTGTATTGGTTCTTATAGCACGTGATTATTGATGTATTGATTTGATTGATTTATTGATTTGATTGATTTGCTTGATTGTTGATTTATTGATTTGATTGATTTATATGATTTTATTTATTTGATTTCAACTGTTCTTACGATGTATAGATTTGATCATTTTATGTGATTCCATACCGATTGATATTATTGACCGAAATTAATTGATTTACTGATCTGATTGATTCGATTTCACTGTTATAGCATAATCGTTCATGTCGTCACTGGATTGTTATTGATATTGATACCTACGCTGCTGATTGAGATACTAATCAAGTGATATGTGATTTACTGAACATGTGATATCAATTACTAGATTGCATATGATTTATTGAGAAAGTTATATTGAATAACTGATCGATTTGCAAGTGTATATTTTGATACGATTCTACTACATTGATTTGACTGAGATTATAGATTGATGTGATAGATAAGACGACTATTAAAGAGATTTGATGCACGAACTGATTTCTGATTTATTGAGCTTTATGGATTTTATACTGTTCACTAATTCTATCATTGATGATTTTGGGATTCTATTGTTTATGCATTGATTTCTGTTTCTGTACTGATTTTCGTATCTGCATATATTCAATGATCATGTGCAAGTGTCTGTTATTGATTGATTGATTGACATGCATATTATTTCAGTACCGTGCTTTAATTTCAGTTGTAGGCTTTGGTGACATGCTGGGCTTTTTGAAGCTCATTATATGTGGTTAACATTTTCAGGTCAGAGCAAAGGAGCAAGAAGTGATGGTTGATCAAGACTGTCGACGAATCATTTCACTATAGATGCCTGGGGCGTCACACCTTCCCCTGTTAGTTCCCTCGGTGTAGTGGAGGTGTGATTCCCTTCCTCCCATGGTTGGTTTCGACCCCATGGCTCCCCCCAGCCATGCCCTTCTCCATTCCACCTCTCCTCATGCCCGAATAATCTCCCAAAAGGGTCAAATTCCTTCCTCCTAGTTGTCCTCCCTTCGGAATAATGCAATATGCCCACCAACGGGGCTCCACGTGGTCATCCTTAATGGAAAACACTCCCCAATTCATTGTCGTCGTCCTAAACTCCTTTCCTCGTGGTTCCACCATAGGCATCGTTGGGATGCTTTCGATTGCATCTCAAGCTATTTTTCATCATATTATTAAGGTTTTCAAAGCAGTTCTCCATGGCCGAGAGTCTTCACTCCACCCTGGAATATTTTTTCCTCTACTCCAGCATTGAGTTATTCCATCTCGCCTTCCAATGCATCCATCTTCTTTGTTGTTATTAATTGGATCTAGGTTCCAATTGCAAAATCAACGAAGAAGACTTGTTTTTCGCCCAGAAAGTGCTCTTATACCAATTTGATAGGAAACAAGTGCAGAATTCACCAAAAAATGATTGAAATTAGGGATTTCAGCAAGAACAATGCATGAGTTCGAAGAAATTCCTTAGCAAATCAGTTGGAAAACTTAATAATAGAAGAAAAATGGACGAAAACAAGCAATAATACAATGGATCTTCAATTCAAGAGGAAGATCTGGCTTTCACAATCTCTAGCCGATGGCTAGAGCCCAAGCAAACCTAAGGAACTCCTAAATTCAGCAAACATTCAACATAACCCAAACTCTAACCCTTTCCCTTATTTAGATAAAATAAAATCAAAGCATAATTACTAAACAAAACTTCCTAAATTATTTCCTTCCTAAACCACACCCTCCTATTTAAAATTTCCATTAAATCATGGGTCCACCTTAAATCATGGGTCCACATGGGGGGTCGGCTGCTTTCTGGTCTGCCTGGAATAGACCAGGGGTCGTCCCTATTTTATGGTCGGCTTGACTGGTTCACCTTGGACCGGTTTAAAACTTTGTAACAAGATCAGGTGTTTAATGTGGGGAAAAGACTTGGTCACCGAATCCAAATTTGGTAAGAGTCACCATCTTCTTCTTCTTTTTTATTCTTACGTTATTATGAAAAATTAGCAGTTATTGTTCAATTTTTTTCCTCTATTATTTATAGTGGTTATTATTAAAATAAAATCAAATATATAGATTTTGAAATTCAATTTATGGCATGATAATCATACATCCAATATAAAGTATTTTTTGTGGATGATAAATGATCTTGCATGTAGGTAAATTTTATATGTGCAATCTTGAGTCTGATTTGTTTCTTACCCATACGACTGACAAAAAAATGAGTTTAGCTAGTTGGAGACTTTGAGGGTGAAAAAGATTGCATCTTTATTTAATTGAATTATGATTCTAAGACTAATGTGCTTATAGAAAGGCAACATAAGAAAGTAATAATGAAAAAATAATTCTCTCTTTCCCCATTACTCTTTTTTATAATGATATATGATTGTTTGATTACTCATCATATCTATTGTCATATATTTGTCATAAGAAGAATAAGTAGATTTGTCTCATCATTAAGCATACCAAGTTCATTATTTTCTTATGCTTGTAATCAGTCAATAATGAAAAAAAATTGCCTTTTGTTCATAGTTAGATCAAAGTTATCAATGCTATTATCATTTTAGAATCATTATGATAAAAATATTAACAGTAAGAAAAATGACATTTTACTTCAATAGGAATATTTCAAAAAGGTTTCAGAATATTCACAAATGTACTATGATCTCAATTTCAAATACATAAGCCCTTTCATATGATGGTTAAGTATTGCAATCAAATTAATATCAAAGTGTTGAATGTAAATTCTAGAAGATAAGTAACACAAAAAAGTATGAACAACAGTAAAATAACAAGCCTACAGAGTTTCACAACAATGAACCAAGTACATTTTTTTTTAAAACAATGAACCAAGTACATGTTTACCAGGTCTGGAAAGTTTTAGGGCACGATTGTATGCTAAAATTGCCATTTCCTCTACCGTTTCTTGACTGCTATACTGAAGGGGAATCTGAAAGCCAGATACATATGCACTTTAATGAAGCAATAGTTTGCATTTTAGAAATTTATACAATAAACTTTTCCAATAAAATCACCCAAGTTTGTTCAATCATTGGCAATGCCAAACAGATTCTTAGCACTTTATACTTATGAAAAATACTTCATTTCACAAATAAACAGCACAACCAAGTACAGAAAAATTTTAAAAATATTAAAAAAGTGACGCATGGAAATTGGGTAAGAGAAGAAAAGAAAGAATTTGAGAGATATAAAGAAAAGAATAGAAATGAGGTAGCACTCCTAATTGAGAGTTTTAATAAGAGAAAAGCTAATTGGTTCTATTGTTGACTGAGAGTTGAAAGCAAAGAAAAATAATTAAAAAATACAATTTTTATTTGGCAATTAGACACTTGTGAGCAGCAACAATATCCTAAATAATTAGGTAGGTATCATAGAGATAATGAGTGAATGTCTCTCTCACACACTCTCTTCTATTTTGCTCTCTCTCTCTCTCTTGTTGCACATAAAAAATGTGATATGTGTAACATGCCAAAAATATTTACTCCAAAGTCAAATCATCGAGAATAAACTCATATCATCAAAGAATTCCACAAACCCAAGCTCAAGATCAAGACCATGTAGAAACTCTTCATCCACCCATCATCCCCTTCCTCAAGGCCACTTACAATGGGGAGGATTACAAGCATTTAGTAATGGAGCTTTGCATCGATGGTGAGCTCCTCAACTACCTCAAGAAGCACGAGCAATTCTTTGAGTAGTATGTGGCGGTCCTTTTATGGCATCATATGGAAGCACCCATGAGATAACATCGATTCTAAGACTTCGTTTAGGAAGGGAATACAAAGTTCAAGTAATACTAAATTTTATTATGTTCATGCTCAAGTATCATAGAACTTAAATGCTCCTTACCATAGGTTTTACCCCTATTACCTTTTTGGCCTCTTAATTTCAACTCCCAATAGACTTAGCACAATTAATCAATATGAACCTCAATTATATATATATATATATATATTCCCTTTCCCCACGTAGTGGGACAAAGACTTGATGTTTTTTGTTGTTGTTGTAAGGTAATAATAACAACCACCTGCAAAGAACAAACAGTATGAAGCAAATATATGTGGTCAAATCCAAAAAGAAGTACGATATAGGCATGGATATTTTCTCAAAATTGTAAACCCAACATCAATTGGGCCAATTCAAAGTCAACTCAACTAATTAAGAAATATCCATATAATAATCCATCAATCCAAACTCACAAAAAGTGAAAAAACATGGCTTCATCAGCCCCAATGTCAAACCAAAATAAGTCACCTTCGCTGAAGAGAATTGCCAGTGAGATCAAGTCATCCAGAATATAGGAGAAGACTAAATAAAATAGAATGAAGGAACCAAAGCAACTTGTCTAGCTACTCAACCCCATAAGCCAACTAGGTAGATTCATCAAGAGCTTTCTACAGCAACTCATCAGAACATGGCAAAAGAAGTTGAAGTTGGGCCAGCGAGTTCATGCAAGTCAAGCCAATATTTGGAAAGTCTTAATGTATATCTATGAGCCGCAACTGATGTATCTTCATTTAATATCAGGCCTTCATTAGGGTATATTAAGCAATTTATTTATTTTTTAAAATATAGCATTTTCTATAAAGCTATGTATCTACCCACAACCTATACATAAAAAAGACAGAGGACAAGCATAGAGCACAAGGTCATGGCCTCAAGTTGAGCACCTTCTGACAATAAAAATTGCAATGATTCTCTCCGTATATTCTTCTTATCTCTCTCTTTTTGCTCACTCTTTTACTAGTAACTCTTGTCAGTGAGGTCTAGAATATTGTCCGCAGACAAATATGAATTCAACAAAAATGACAAAAAGCAACTTAACAAAAACAAATAAGCAACGAATAATGCCCAAAATAGGTCAATTCCTCTTCAAAAAAAACCTTTTTGCTACAGAAGGTTAAATTATTTTCATGGCAAAAAAGCCCTATAGCTAGGATTTCATTTTTTTTTCCTTCTTCCGATAAAAGTGGATACCTTTCCGAGCAACTGGATCATGGAAGTCTTGGAGTAAGGGATGAGGACTTCGAGGATTGTATTAGAAGCTCCAGGCACAGACATGAGCCAACCCAATGCCTGCAATTCAAATACATTACTCCATTTCCATTCAAGATCAGATGGTCATAATGATCAAGAGAGAGAGGACCTGCGAGGCTCCACCTGCGAGGAAATGACGGCCTGCGTGTGGCTCGAATGGGATGGCCTCTACCAAGGCACGAACCCTAATGTCCATCTTCCCGCTCTCCCGGCTGTTCCGTCTGTCTTTCTCCCGCGAACTCGCAATGACCGGCTATGCAATAGTGTAAATAATGTTATAAATTATTAGATTCTTGAGGCTTAAGGGTTAGGGTATATTAAATATATTAATGCATATTAATATATTTATTTAATATTAAAACTGCAAAAAGTTATAACTCATGATATATTAATTTTAAAAAATATTTTAATTATTTCTGTATTTGATAATATTTACTTGAAAGTTTCTTCTCTGAATAATATTTGCTATCCCATATTTATAATTCTCTAATATTTCCCACTGAAAATTACTTAATAATGTCATTATGTCCTTTTTTATTTTATATATTCTTCCTTGCTAATTTTATCATTTTTTTTTAAATTTCTTCTTACAATAAGATAGGATATGACAATGAAGTGAATGGGGCAATTTTGGTTTCGTTTGGGACGACTTTTGTTGCTTCTTAAAATAATTTTAAGTACAAAAATTACTTTTTTTTATTAAAAAGCTGCTTTACAGAAGGTCCCACACGAAGTTTCATCAATTTTGATAAGCCTGTAGTTTTGAGCACAATTTGAATAATTCTGGTAAGAACTTATTTTTTTTATATATATTTAGAATGAATTGCGGCACATGTGATCAAGCAATTATG